>CANTUT010000520.1:395000-745000 GCA_947687605.1 Reutealis trisperma | reverse complement strand
ATGTCTGATTAATGATTCGAGTCTTAGTTCAAGAAGTCTATTTAGTTGATGATCTTAGTCTTTGTTTGGGAAGTCTGTTTGGTTTATGATCCTTGTTTTTGGTTTGGAAAGTTTATTTGGTAGATGATCTTTATTTTGGTTTAGGAACTCTGTGTTTATTTGAGGATCCTTGTCTTAGCTCGAGAAATTTTGAGAAGATCTTGGTTAAGTTGAGGAAACTTAGGCTTCTAGAGGTGAAGAATTGGGCCTTTTGGAAGGCTTGAAGAGGCTTTACTAGGATTAAAGGGACTTTAAAAGTCACACTTCATCGATTAGATTCTATAGGATTGCCATTCAACCTGATGGGTTTTTAAAAGTGGAGAGGTGTTTGTTTTGCTTGATGTAATACGCATTTGACTTATGTGTCATTGATGAAAGTAAAGATCATTTAGCTATTTTGGTTAGAGAATTAACTTGACAATTTTGAAGGTAATACCTCTAATGAGGAATAAAGGCAATGATGACTTAGAGGGTATGCCCTTTATGAGATATTTCCTTTTCACTTTTAGAAATCCTTGGTGAAAATGAAGGTAATACCCCCTGGTGAGACCCACCTTTTTTTTTTTTTTTTTTAACTTTCAAAAATGATCCTTAGTAAAAATGATTTTTGCTTTCTCTAGTAGATCATCTTGGATTATGATCAGCAAACTCATAGGGTGGTCCATCAAATAGAGTGTGACTATCTGTTGGATGGAGGTGGCCATCTTTAGTTTCTCGATTTAATTTGATATCGCTTGTCGGATGAAATTTGGATATAAATGAGGAAAGGTCATTAGCTTGGTGTATGCATAAGGGTGCATGTTTGCAGATGGTTGCATAGATATTGGTACATAGATGATCCATATTTATGTATGCATACTTTGGGTTTCATGGACATTTTGTTTAACTTTCACACTATGAATAATTTGTGCCGTTATGGATGATTTATGATGATGCATATAATATATGAATTATGGATGTAAGAGCGTGAATTTACGGATTTGCTCTATACATGTCATGAATGCAATTTTGCATACATTGCTAACTTTTAAAATTGGCCTCAAGTTATGAGATGATTATTTTGTTTGATTTTTTTTTAGTGGATTCCTAAGGCTATCCTAGAAAGGTTTGATAATTCTGTGATATTTTTTGAGTGATGACAATGATGGGTAATCTAAACTCTAAGTAGAAAGGCGTTTATGCAAGATATATGCATTGAACCAATAATTGGTTATCTGAAAATGTAATTTTACGGTAGGTGCACTATTTTGGAGGGTAACAATTCAACTATTTTGACATGGATTAGGGCTTGTTATGATAACAAGATAGCCATGTTGGTTTGTAATGGATTTAGCAGTCAAGTGGCTTATTTCAGGTTCAAAAGAGAATTTATCTATTTAGGCATGCCAAAACTTTGGAAGAAGGATTAATTTTAGTAATGGGGTGTCGATGATTTACTCTTAGTTTAATTATGGAAGCTTGTGGCTATGAGGGAATTTATAAGTTAGCATAGATGACAAAAATTTATAATTCACTCCATATGGCCCAATGTTTCCTTTTGTGCTTTTGGCCTAGTTGGGTTATTTGGGCAGTTTAAGAGGGTTAAACAAATAGGTTGGTAGGTATTGGGGTTTGATTAATCTTGGCTCTGGTTTTGGTCTTGGTACGATAGTGTTTTAGTTTCAAGGATAAATGACTTAAATAAGTTTATAAGGTTTACTTGAGTTTTGGAGATCAGGCTTTTTTTGAGTAGATGAGAGGGGTATGTCTTGATTTCGGTCTATGGAGAGACCCTTCGAGTGTCTTGGATTCATCAAGGAGCTAGGCTTTGTGGTTTTGTTACAATGATTCATGGAAAGGAAAGAAAGCTTTATTTCGGCTAGGAAGACTTTTAGGGATGATGCTTTTTAGGTTCAACTGGATTCACATAAAGGTTAGGATGGACTTTTAGGAATAAGGGAGAGCCATTTGGCTTTGGCCTTTTGGTGACTTGAGCACTTTGATAGAAAGACACGACTTAGATATCATGCCCTTGACAAGGGACGATGGATTGATCGAAGGTTGCTTGAAAGAATGGACATGCTCCCAATGAGGGGTAAGGGCAACTTTTATTCATGATGACTCGGTATTCGACTTGATGACTAAGGAAAGAAAAGGGATGGCATAAAGGAAGGATGACTCTGAGGAGGATAAAATTGTCTGACTACTCATAAAGATAAATTATTTAGTCCGAATCGATAGATTAAAATAGATGGATTTTAACATGATGCAAAATAGAATCCAATTTGAATGACACATCACCTTTTTTTTTTTTTTTTTTTTTGGCAAAGGAAACAAGTGGGGATGTAATTGATGTGTTTTAGAGAACATGAGGGCATGATGCCTTACAACAAAAAAGATATTTTTACTATGATTTGGATGACATTTGGGTTGGGCTGCCTTCATATCCCTTATATTGCTTCTATTCTTTTTCTTTCTTAGGGAGAATCAGGTCTATGTAGTTCTTATTATAGTGTGGAAAGAAAGTTAGGCATGACAATCTTGTTAGCCATTTGATCTATTTTGCAACTTCTTATGATAAATTGACTACTTGAGAACTTGACATGGCCCTTCTTCGATCTTCTTTATAAAGTGATCTACAGCCGTTAAGATATTCTCATTCTCGATTAAGGATTTCGAATTTGATTGCCTTAAATAGATAGTTAGTTGGGCTCAGCTTAAGGAGGGATAGCCTTGATACGCATAATAACTTTGTAGCTGAGTTCTAAGAGCTGTTTAGTCTTCAATCTCTAACTTGGCATGATGTTATGGTGTAATGCATGCAAATTTTTTTATTTTTTATTTTTTATAGTTTATCTTTCAAGTTGTATTTAAAAAAGAATATGCATGGGATATAATATAAAAAATCTAAACTTTTATTAAGACAAACTGGAAAAGCCATTATAGACTTAAAAGGAAAGAAATAGGCGACAAACTTTGACTTTGACTTAGGATAACTAAGGATTGAAAAGAAACAAATATAAGACTCGATAGACTTGAATTAATAGAAAGATTCTATAGACTTTAAAGACTCAAACTCAAACCTTAAATGACTCGGACTCAGGATTAATTGGACTCATCTTTATTTTAGGACTTGAATAAGGGCAAGTTAACTAGGCCAATGCTCTCCTCAAAGTGCTAATCACTATGTAAAGCTTAAGATGTTTAGATGAGTTGAGTGGTTCAGAAAAGGATTGGTGGCAATATTAGGTTTTGGCTTAGGGGCAATGATGTCTCCATTATCAATAAGGTCTTGAATTTTGTGTCTTAAAGCCTTATATGTGTCAGTTTTGTGCCATGCTCCTTGATGGTAGTCATAGTATTCGTGAGTATTGTATTTCTTGGGCAACAGATTAGAAGGTGCTCTCGGCTTAAAGGGCTTCGCAAGTTGAGTTTCTAAAACTTTTCTATAAATAGCGTTTAAAGACATACCCAATTTGGAATAAGGCTCTTCTTTCTAATGTCATAGGATGTTGACTAGTGATAGTAGCTTCTTTTTTACTCTCCCATTCAGTAGAGGTGACGGGAGTGTAGGTGTTACTCTGCTTGCACCTTTTTTCCATTGTGGGAAGTTGTCCTACTACGCTACGCTTCAAGATTTTCTCAATAGTGGATGAGGTAAGTTTTCATTACTTTGAAAATGATTCAAAGAAAATGATAGGTTGGCTCTAGGAATTAACATCATTATAGGGGCTAGGTTAGTGTTGGTGTTTGACGATATGAGGTTATAGGTTAGTTCAATGGTAGAGGCTATGATGGCATTGGTGTTTGAGATTGGCGATGTGAGGTTAATGGTCAGGTCAATAGTACGGATAGCATTAGCAAACTTAGCTTGGTATATTATTCCCCTCACCTCATCGATAATGAGTTAGCGTTAGAGGTTTAAGACATTGGTGAAATAAGTAGTGAGATGGATCAAAGTATTATTGAAGTTGACCTATTGAAAGTTTAAAGTTTGGTTGAAATTGGCTTGGTGAGCATCAAGGGCGAAGGTGAGTATGGGTTGAAAGTTCTCTTCTTACTTTTTAAGGAGGTTACTGAGAAGGGTGTTCATGGTATCCATATTAATTGGGCTGGTCATTGGTACCTTTGAGGCAAAAAAGAAGGGTAAGCTTATAAAAAAGGCATGAAAAAGTCATGAAAAGATGCAAATTTTAAGGACAAAAGGACTTTCTAAGGTATTTTGGGCTGACATTTTGGGCTTAAGGTGTTTAGGAAGAGGTGTTCATTGGGCTAAAGGTATTGGGCTTAAGGATTAGGTCTTAGGTTAGAAGCCAAAAGGTTTTGGGCTTAAGGATTAGACTTAGGTTAGGGGCCAAAAGGTTTTGGGCTTAATGATAGTTTAGTATCTTGGAATGTTTGGGTGTGGGTAATGGTATTTGGATTTCTTACGCCAAAAAGTTTTTTTTTCGAGACTAAGGTGGAGGTGGGCCAAATGTCTTAGGCTTAAGATGAGAGAGATGAGGTACCAAAAGTTTTGGACATAAGGTAATCGTAAGCCACATGTTTTGGGTTTGAGATAGGTGAGATGACAAAGGTTTTGGTCTTAAGGTAATGGTGAGTCAAATGTTTTGAGTTTGAAATAGGTGAGGTGCCAAAAGTTTTAGTTTTAAGGTGATATTGGGACAAACATCTTGTGCTCAAAAGAGGTGAGTTGCCAAAGATTTTGGGCTTAAGGGAGATAATGGGCCAAAAGTGTTTGAGGTTTAAAGGTTGATGCTCAACTTGGTTCAAGGCATAACCTAGACTCAGGGTTTTCGGTCTTACAAATATATGTGCATGGTCATGTCATAATGTATGCCAAAAAAAAGGTTTCATGGAAATATGCATAAAGTCTTAATTATTATGGTGTATAGAACCTAGGGTCAAAGGTTAGGACAACTATATGCACAAGGGTGAAGGATAGCTTGGTTAAAGGTCCCTGTCCCATTAGAGCAATGATATACTTAACCACATGTGAGCTAAGGAACCTCATGTGGGTCAAACAGTACTAAATACTCGTTACACCATAGAAATGATTGAGGATTCATCATGGGGTGGGATGCTTTCACTATCTCCAAACATACTCAAAAAAAGTTGTTAAGTCAATGCTACTCGCCATCCAAAAGTTTTCCCAAAACTATAATTAGGCTAGGAGCCTTTATTATGCAAAATGATGCATGAAAGTCAAATTATACTTAATGAGCCAAATGAAGGTTATTTTGGAAAATTTTTTCCTTAACTAAATAGTTATCCTCTTATTTGCTTTCCTTTTTCATTAAAAGGTGGCAACCAATCCCCAGTGGAGTTACCAACTGTGAGACCTCATCCGAATGCCCCTCTCTCACTTAAGAAATTGCTTTAAAGAAAGGCAAGCAATTTTTAAGAAGGTCGTGGAATGAGTTTTGGTGCTCATGATTGGAATGACTATTGTTCGGAAAATTGATTTTTGGAATTTGAAAAGGATTCGGGAGTCACCACCCTAATTGATTTTTAAAATGGGAAAATTAAGGAGAAAATCCATTAGTGCCTCCAATTCATTAATTTTAGTTAATTAACTTACTCAAGGATAAAATCACTAGTCTTCGAATCAAGTTGAGCTCGAGTATTAGTTTTTAGTTAGATAATTTAAATTTGGCTCTTAAGTTTAATTTGACATAAAATTAATTTCATAAATGACAAGTATTAAATGACAATTGTAAAAAATGCATGAACATAGCATAATATGAATGCATGGCAAAGTATGAGTGATTGAGAAAATTAAAAGAGCAATTTAAATAAATCATCTACAAATTAAGGAGAGTGTTCCTTCTAGTCCTTATTGATTCTAAGGGAACCACATGATCGTTCCTTAATTCTAAATCAAAATAACTAATTACTTAAATTGAATAGTGTGATGTCTTCTCCAACTCTTATGAGATTTTAGGAAGACTACAAATTTCCTTACAAATAGCATTGAAAATAAATAATTACATTTAGAAAATAAAAAAAAAAAGGGAGGGGGAATAAATTGGATTTGGATTTAAACTCCAAACATACCTATGTACCCCATCGAATGAGAATCAAAACCTACGTAGTTCATTACACGATTAAGTGGAGGGCTTTACAGATTGATCAAATTAGTTTTGGTTTGGGGTTGGATTAATGAAAATACCTTTGTTTTTGGTGGACATGATGGATGGAGTGTTTTGCTGGATCGAAGTTCCATTTTATTGGGACTGGATGATTGGATTGATTAAGAGATTGATTAATTAATTAATAAGATGAAATGGATGGATGGATTAATTAATTAAAATGATTAATTAATTAAGATGAATGATGGATTAATTGAAATTAAAAAGTGATTAATTAATTAATTAATTAATTTGTGTGATTAATTTTGAAAAAAAGAGTTTTAGTTAATCAAAAGAATTAACTAACTTAGGTTAGAATGAGGTAATTAATTAATTAAAAGGATTGATTAATTAATTAGAGAGTGATTGGAGGGAGAAAAAGAAGAGAAAACTTGTAGATAGCTATCAACACTAACTTTTGGGTGAAAAAAATGGTTGAAAATATGGACCTATTTATAGGCAAATCGGGTGAGGGATAGTTTAGGAAAAGGAAAAATGAAAAGACAAGGAGGGTAGGACTGAAAATTAAGTTGGAGGGGTATTTTAAAAATTTTGCAAGGATAGGTGGGGACTGCCACGGCAAAGTGGTGAGGTGCTGCAGCAAATACTGCGCGGCGCTGTAGCCACTACCTACGGCCAGCCACAGGTAGCACCTGCAGCATTGTAAGTCAGTTCGGTGGCTACTGACATGGCAGTTTTTTTTATATAAAGATTAATTGTTGGTTTGTATTGAAAAATGGAATGTCTGGATAGCTATGTTCTTGAAGGCTAAAAATTTTCTTTCGGGGAGCTGCCTCTGAACCCCTTTGCCTGTTAACTATCTAGGGGGACTGTTGTACTAACTCTGTGTAGTGTACTAAACTTAGCAGGTGCTAAACTATGGCCATATAATGAAGGTGCAAAATTGAGAGTTCACAAGTTATTGGAAGTAAATGGGCACCCACTAAACTCACATACACTCATTCAAAGAGAAAAGAAGAATAAAATCTCAAATATATTATTGAATTCTCTGTATTACTTCTCTTATCACAAATGAGTTACTTACACAGCTTTTATAATAGTTTCTACTTAAAATATACATGCTTAATATATCAAATTACTTATTCACTATAAACATATTTAAATAATTACTAAATATAACTTAAAAACTTATTACTATTGATTTAAGTTTAATTATCTAACACTCTCTGTAAACTTGAACTTTTAAAAACTCCAAGTTTCACTCTCAATAGTTGAAAAACTGTCATACTTGAGTGGCTTCATGAAAGTATATGAAATTTGATCATTGGTTTTTACATACTCCAATTCAATCGATGTCATAGCAATGCATTCTCGGATGAAATGATACGTTGTAATAATAAGTTACTTTGATCATGGAACACTAGATTATTTGCTAAAGCTTAGGCTAACTTACTATTAATCATGATCTTTGTTGCTTTATTTTATTCCAAGGAAGTTCTTTTAATAATCTTTGTAACCATATAGCATGACTTGCACAAGATGTAGCTACAATATACTTAGATTCATGACTAAAAAGTGTAACAATTAACTACTTCTTTGAACATTAGAAAATTGTATTACTTCCTATCAAGAATACAAAACCAATAGTGCTTTTTCTATCATTAAAATATTTGGCAAAATCATTATCATAATACCCCATCAATTAAAGTCATTGGAAGATGACTAATAGATCTAATAGTCAAGTGTACCTTTAAGGTCATACAAAATCCTTTTGACTGCTTTTGATAGCAGTATGTATCCTAAGAGTCATATATTAGTTATGTGATAGTAGATAATAATTTCCAAATGGCATTATAAATATATTCATTATGTGAAAAGGATCTCATATTATTGAATATAGTTTTTAAGTATTTGTAAGAGGATTTATTCTCAAGTATTGATAATATGGGTGACAAACCACTCTTGTACAAATATTTTAAATATGTTCATAGTTGTAGGATTAATGACTAGGCATTTTTAATTTTGAAAGACCATCATTTTGGTTTGTTTTTGATAATTAGTATGTGATAAGGATGATTATAGAGGTAGTGAATCTCATACTACTTGACATATGATATTGATACAAACACGTGGATATTCATAGAATAAATAGTCGAAATGTGACATTAGATGATCATAATATGAGATTTTACTACTTGTCAATTATTTATCATTTAGGTCATAATAGTGCATATAGTCTTTTGACTTAAGGGACACTATATCTTATTTGTATGTTATTAGGATTTATTACTACTTACATAGATGTGCCATTCATGTACGAATATATGGCATGTGATAGTTCTAATTTGTTATGTATGGAGATAAGTGATCATTAAGAAAGAATTCATTACCTTGAGTAAATGAGGTTGAAATCCTATGCTATTTGGTTATTCTTGATACTTAAGTTCTTGGTCAAGACATAAAGATTCACTAGAAAGTGCTTCAAGTAGGAATCTAATCTCATCAAGAATTAGAACCGAGATAAGGATATAGAATTGAGGCACCTAAGAGTTTAACATAAACCATTACCCTACCTGAGATTGGAAACTTTAATAAAGGGATTCTAGTGCATGATAATTTATAATCGATGGTCCATGCGATGTTTAAAGCAATTGACTATAAACATTCATTTCTAATTACGTAGTCATGATATAGAATGCTAACTGTCATAACTTATGGGGCTAACTGTGAAGTGGGGATTCCACATTAATAGAGAAAAATATTTTCTCATTGTCATTTCTAATTAGACATAAATATAGAAAGTCACACACCTAATAGTGATCATCTTTCAAGTGTAAAAGTTTACCATAATAATTAATTAAAGTGTTTAATTAATTGATTAGTGGTAAGATGATTAAACATATAATTAGATTTACAAAGACCCTATTATGTCCTATTATTTAATCTATAAAGGTTTTGATTCAATTAAAGCTTAATTTGTATATGACGCAAATGAGAAATATTAAATTGAAAATGATTTGGACTAACTAAATTAAAGAATTAATTTTAAGCTTAGTGAAAACCTTAAATACATGAGATGTGGTTTAAGTCCATATGTGATATGAAAAAGAGGCAATTTAAAGGTTAGAGAAAATTTACTATTCATAAACCCATGTGATAAGTTTAGAGGGTTGGAGAATTTTCTACTAAAGTTAAAATGGTCATTTCCACTTTAATTGGCTTTATGGAAATATTCATTAATCCTAAAGGGTAAAATTGATGTATTTGTGAACCCTCAAATTTGCACCCTTATGATCCAACCGTAGTTTGATACCTATTAAAAATAGTGCGCTACGTAGAGCCAGTACTGTGGTCCCACTAGCCGGTTAGCTGGTAGGGGTCAAGGAGGCAGTACCCCATTGAAAAAATGAATTTCCTCAAATTATTACATCTAGATGACCAGCACTTGATTATGAATTAGGCCCAAATTACATTAGAAATGGGCCAAAACGGGCCAAAATAGGAAGGAAGCGGGTAGAATTGAGTCTAAATGCAACCTAGTGCTGCCAGACTGGTACGCCTCTAGTGCCATTGGCCTTTCTTCTTTCCTAATTTGCCTCAGATTTCAGATTTTCTCTTATAAATACAAGTCCACTCCCAGTCATTTGACACATGATTCATATATAAAAATCTTCAATTTTTATTAGTTTTAAGCCAAATTCTATTAATTTTCAAAATCAAAAATCTCTTTTCTTTAATTAATCTCTACTAAAATTATTTTCAGATCTAATTTCAAATTTCAAATTTTAATTTTTTATTATTATGTCTTTGTTTCTCTTCATTTAATCCTTTTTGTGCAAGGTTCATTATGTGAGATCCTAACCCAAGGTGGAGCTTAAATCAGGTGTAAAACTTGCTTGTTCATAGAAAGAAAGCGCAAAACCAAGGTATAATTCTTTCTTTTGAGATTTCATAAATTAGATTTAGAATTCTCTCTTTTATATTTTCCCTAAGGTTTAAAATTGAAAAGATCTAATCTTGTTAATTTTAAGTTTGGATTAAATTAACAAATCAAATTAACCTTTTCCAAAACCTCTCCTTTATAAGAAGAAAAAACTGCTTAGGGTTTGATTCCCATTAAAAGGGATACGCAGGCATGCCAGCTTTTTAGGCATAAACTCGAAAATATTTTTAAAAATAATTTTCCCCTTTCCTTCATCTTTCTTTAATGAGATTATTTCTATTTTTTATTTTATTTTTTTATATATAATTGTGTTGTTTCTTTTGTGCTAATCTCTTTTTGATTTGTGAATTCTTGCAATTAGTTGAGGAATGTGTGCTTTTTCTAGTACCCATAAGAGCTAGAGAAAAGAACATCTCCTTTTATTTATTTTTAATCCATTTTGGTTTGTAATAATTCTTAAGTAGATTTTATTTTGTTTATCACTTTATAACTGTCATACATAGCATGGATATTATTGCTCAAGCATCATCCTTATTTTTGTTCATAAAATTTATTTTAAGTCATTTTGTATGAAATTTGCCAAACTAATTTTGCTAAAATAAACTAAAAGCCTAGTCACCAAATTCTTTTTGATTTTAAGGTTAGTGATCTTTTTTCCTTTAGAATATTAATTGGAGTCAATTTAGGTTTTTACCTTAATCTTTTTCCCAAATAAAAATAAAATTAAGATGGCTACTCTTCAAAATCAATCAATATGAACTTGAGGGTTCTGTCATAAGTTCAAACCCAAATGAGTAATTTGATCTCTTTCAGCAGATCGGACCAGTGCTTAGGAGAAGCCTCAAAGTTGGTGACTCTGCTAAGGAATTTTTTTTATAAAAGAAAAGTGGACTAATAATTGTTGAAACTAAAGCTTGGCATTTTTAATACAGAAATGACTTTCATGCATAATTTGCATATGCTCTTTGCCTCCAAACCTAGTTTTAGGAAAACAAATGGACAGTAAGTAGCATCGAGTGAGTAACTCTCCTTGGTTCAATTCGTCGATAGCAAAATCATCCATCCGTGATGAATATTGTGATCCTTTCAAAGGTGTAATGAGTATGGATGTATTGTTGGACTCACACGAGGCTTCTTGACTCATATGTGGTTAGGTATATCATTGCTCTAGTGTGACGGGTACCCTTATAAAGCACCCTTACCTATTCATGTAATGAACCTAGATCCTAACCGTAGGTTGTATGTACCATAATTAAAACCTTATATCTTTGCATTCTCATGAAATATTTTCTCCATGCATATCATGCATCCATATTGTATGACAAAACATGCATTCATCTCAAGTATAGGTTGAACCTTGAATTGAAGAAAGGTTAAACATTCTTACCTCCATTCAAACACCTCTCCCATAGACACTCTCACCCATACCCCATAATCCTAAGCCTTCACCTTAACCACACACCTTAAACACTTCACCTTGACCTTTAACCCTAAATGCCATGACCTAGCCTTTAACCTGAAAGCACCTCACCCTAGTCTTATCCTAAATACCAAACACACCAACCTCACACTTTGAGCCCACCCCTTAAATATGAACTTAAAACTTAAACCCATGATGCCATTGTCATTACCTTGCCTTGAAAACTCAAGTCCTCTTATCCGAACTCACTATTTAACCATAAGATCCACACCTTTCATCTTCATCCAAGAACCTAGACACTATAGGTCCCTAATACCTTGATCCTACCCTTTATTCAAAATCAAACCCGTTACCTATAAGCCCAACATCCTAAGCCCATTACCTTCAAAACCAACCCGTTACCCCTATATCGGTAAATGACTATAGCTTATACCTAAATCGTCAATACCTAAGACACTACCCTAAACCCAATACCTTTATCCTAACATACTACCTTAAGCCTAATACCTTTAGTTCAACACGACACCTTAAGCCTGAGGCCTTGACCTATGCAACCTTAGGAAATTATCAAAAGCCTAAATGTAGTTAGCTCACAACATCAAAGGGAATCTTTTTCCTTCAAAGTTTGCATGCCTATAATCTTGCTTCTTTCCTAAGCACTTACCTTATTCCTTGATTTGGTTTTCAAGGTACTAATGGTAAGCCTAATTGACATGAGCCTAGCTAATCTACTCAAGAGGTAAGAAGAGAACCTTCAAGCTATTCTCATCTCCGCCTTGGATGCTCAACAAGCCAATTTCAACTAAGCTTTACCTGGCCAACAATCCAATTTTAATAATACTTAGTCCATCTTACTATTGCTTTCACTAATATCTTAAGCCTAATACCTTTAGTTCAACACGTTACCTTAAGCCTGAGGCCTTGACCTATGCAACCTTAGGAAATTATCAAAAGCCTAAATGTAGTTAGCTCACAACATCAAAGAGAATCTTTTTCCTTCAAAGTTTGCATGCTTATAATCTTGCTTCTTTCCTAAGCACTTACCTTATTCCTTGATTTGGTTTTCAAGGTACTAATGGTAAGCCTAATTGACATGAAAGCCTAGCTAATCTACTCAAGAGGTAAGAAGAGAACCTTCAAGCTATTCTCATCTCCGCCTTGGATGCTCAACAAGCCAATTTCAACTAAGCTTTACCTTGCCAACAATCCAATTTTAATAATACTTAGTCCATCTTACTATTGCTTTCACTAATGCCTTAAGTTTCCAATGCCAACTCATCATCGATGAAGTAAAAGGAATGCTGAACCAAGCCTATCAATGTTGCACCTACCATTGACATGACTCATAATTTCATATCGTTAATATCAAACATTAATGTCATTCTAGCCTTAGCTATGTCATCAATCTTAGATACTAACCTTGTCTCTTCTTTGAATCCTTTTTAAGGCAAGAAAAACCCCACCTCTTTCGCTATTAAAAGACTTTTTGAAGTGCAATGTGGATGCACTAGAGCAAACCTATACAATGGGAAAAAGGTGCAAGAAGAGCAATACCTACACTCCCCACGCTTCTACCAAATGGAAGGATATGGACAGCTACACTCCTCTTATTGATGCCAAGTGAGGGAGTATAGAGGCAGCTATTGTAACCAGCAGGCAACCCTTGAGATTACAATGAAGGGCTTTCACATATTTAGGAGTGCCATTAGTAGTGGTTTACAAGAAGGCTTTGGAAGCAAAAATGGTAAAACCCTTAGAACCAAGAGTCCCTCCTAATCCCTTACTAAAGAACTATCACTCCAATGAGTACTGTGAATATCATCAAGGAGCGGGGCACAAAATTGGCACATGCAAAGTTTTGAAACATTGAATCCAAGATCTAATTGTCAGTGGTGACATCATCCTCTTAAAGCAAAACCCAAGACCTTAACTCAGCCTTAAGTGGTATAACATAGAGGAGTTCAAGCCTATATCTGACCTGTCTGATGTTGAATTTAAAATCTAAATCTGAATCTGAGACTAAATCTCAAAGTTTGAGTCTAAGTCTGAATTTGTCCTTTTATTTTTCATAAATTTTTATTGATCATATCAATTCCTTTTCGTTATCATATATTAAAATTTTTTATAATAATACATCTATATTTTCTTTTTGTTTTTCATGCATTAATTTTCTTATCTTCCTTAATTTAGTCTGACATGGATGAGGTTTAAAAAAAAAGAGAAAAAAAGAAGAAAAAAACTAAAAAAAAAAAAAAAAAAAGAAAAGAGAGAGAGAGAGAGAGATGAACAAACAATCAATTAAATCCACCACAATTAACATAGATTATAATTTGAGGTGCCTTGCTCTTATAAATCAACAATCGCTTCACTGGCTCCTAATCAAAGAAGGTCAAGTAATGGACTTCTCATCAAATAGTTAAATCACAAAAAGCAATTAAATGTAGTTACCTATTGCACATTGGGTAATCAAATGATGCACCTCAATAAGGGGCAACAACTTCAAAGGAGGCCTTCATCAAACCATTCTCCAGCAAAAAAAAAAAAAGTTTGTTTTTAAACAAAACAATAAAGAAAAGATAATTCATTTGGGCTAACCACACCATGACTTTTTTTTTCTCCAAATAGTGAACTAGTTAGCACTTTACGAACATATCTCAATACAGGGTCTAAAAATTTAGAAACCTTAGACTTGCAAGAATTGTAACTCATTTGACTTGTTACTTCTCTCCAAAATTCTTATTCATTATTATCCCCATCATGCCCAGTAGAAGAAATAAGTTTTTTAGTCAATAAAGTATCAAAATCATGCACATTAAAACTATAATCCTTATTATAAGCCTAAAATGCACCATTCCATAGTGCCTTGCTAATTTACCCTTAGGTTGGTAATGAAAGAAACTTAAAAATTCAATAATAATCTCCCTAAAGCTTGGTAAAACAATTTTCATAAATTCTTATAGTTTAACCCCTTCAAACCAAGCTGTTATGTTTTCATACCAACCTAACTCTACCAAAGTTCTTTCATCCATAAATTTTATAGAGCCAATGGATTTTTGAGAAATTAAAGCATGCCTTCCTTCATGAGATGCATCTTTAAATTCAATCTCTGGGTATTGAGGCACTTGAAGTGAAGGAATAGGTGAAGGAGGTGAATCTTCTATGCTTAAACTTCCTTTTCTATGGAACCACCTTCTTATAGGGTATCATTTTGATTTTATGGGACATCTTATGGGTATTGATGGTAGAAATTGAAAGATTTAGGAAGAAATTTGTTTGGGTAATGGAAGATTTGAACATTTGGGATGGTGGCTATGGAGTTTTGAGAGTTTAAAGGAGAAAAAAAAATAAGGGAAGAAGAGGAATGGAGCTGCAAATTGTGAGACTCAACAAAAAAGAAATGATTTTTTTATTGACACATTACATGCCTGTGTAATAGGTTGATTACATGGCCATGTAATCCAAAATGGGACTGCCCAACTTAATTAATTTTTTTTAGACCTGAAAGTAAACGGCCATGTAATACATTAGTTACACGCCTATGTGATAAAAAACGAGACTGCTCCTTTTTTTTTATTATTATACTGACTCTAAAATAATTAAAAATAAAGATAAATAAATAAATAAAGATTATAGGCAAACAAAACTTCCCTTATGAATTATTGCTTAGATGTTTTAGAAGGCTTCTTTTTCTCATCTTTTCAATTGATCTACAAAATCACAAACACTCACACAAATTTAATGAAAATACAAAATTAAGTTAATAGAAAAAGTTGGAAAGAAATAAACAACAAATTTGAGAATTAAAAATTAAAGGAGTTAGAAAATTGGGTTGCCGCCTAATAATACTTCTTTAACGTCTTTTAGCTTGACTTTTTAGGATCCTTGATCACATTGCCTATTTCAAAGAATATACCACCCATTTTCCACTATGTCACCACTGAAATATGGTTTGAGACATTGTCCATTAACCTTTTGAATGCCTCATTTTGAACTTCATTAGCTCTATAGGGGTGAACTTTGACCACTTGAAAGGTACCTAACCACCTTAATTTGAGCTTTCCAAGAAAAAGTTTAAGGCAAGAGTTGTAAAGTAGTACTTGTTACCCTTTTCTCAAATTTCCTCTTGTGAATGTGCTTGTCATGCCAAAGCTTGGTCCTTTCCTTGTAAATTTTAGCAACCTCATAGGCTACCCAAACTTATTTTCTCAAGCTCACTCAATTGAAGCAATCTGTTGGACCCCATAGTTTTCAAGTTCATATTTAATTCCTTAACAGTCTAATATGCTTTATGCTCCAATGTTATAGAAAGATGACAGGCTTTCCCAAAGACAAATCTATAAGGAGACATGCTAATTAGAATCTTGCAAACTATTCGATATGCCCATAAAGCAATATCAAGCTTGTGTACCCAATGTTTTTTTAGAGTTACTAACTATTTTTTCTAAAATTTGCTTCAACCCTTTATTTGAAATCTCCACTTAGCCACTAGTTTGAGGATGATATAAGGTTGCAATTTTCTGAGTTACTCCATATGTCTTCAATAAACCCTCAAAAGCTTGGTTACAAAAGTGAGATCCCTATCACTAATAATGGCTCTTAGTACTCCAAATCTAGAAAAGATGTACTTTTTCATAAACTGCATCACCATTCTTGAGTCATTGATAGGACTTGCAATTGCTTCAACCTATTTTGATACGTAGTCCATTGTCACCAATATGTATTGATTGTTGAATGAAAAAGGAAAAGGACATATGAAATCAATTCCCTAGACATCGAATAACTCAACTTCTAAGATGTCATTGAGTGGCATTTTATGCCTTCCTGAGATGTTCCTATTCTTTGGCATTAATCATATGAAACCATAAAATTTCTTGCATCTTTATACATGGTAGGCCAAAAGAAACCTGATTGCCAAATTTTAGCAATTGTTTTGGAAGTGCTTGCATGGCCGTCACTTGCTCTTGAATGGCAATGTTCCAATATGCTCTTTGTTTCTTCCTTAGGCACACATCTTTGAATTAACCCATCCCTATAATTCTTGAATAGTAGAGGTTCATCTCAAAAGTAGTATTTCACATTAGAAAAGAATTTCTTTTTTTGATAATAAGATAAGCCATGAAGGGCAAATCCAATAGCCAAGTAATTGACAAAATTAGCATGCCAAGGGATGGACTTAGAATTGCCAACAAGTTCTCATCGAGAAAATAGTCATTAAGAGGCATGTTATCTTTAATCTCTTTACTATGCTCTAATCTTGACAAATGATTAGCTATCACATTCTCCACCCCTTCTTGTCTTAAATCCCAAGGTCAAATTCTTGTAAAAGAAGTACCCATTATATCAAACGAGGCTTGGCATTCTTCTTTAACACTAGGTACTAGATTGCAGCATAGTTTGTAAAGACAATTACCTTGGATCCAACTAGATAAGAGTGAAATTTATCTAGAGCAATGATGATTGCAAGCATCTCCTTTTCAGTGGTGGTATAATTCCTTTAAGCTTCATCCATAATCTTGATTGAATAATAGATAAAATGTAATTTCTTGTTTTTCCTTTGTCCAAAAATAGCTCATATAGCAAAATCGCTTGCATTGCATATGATCTCAAATGGCAAGCTCCAATTAGGTGGTATGATTATTGGGCTATAGTAAAAGCTTTCTTCAAACTATCAAAGGCACTCAAACACTTAGGAAAATCAAATATAGCATCTCTATTAAGCAAATCACACAAAGGTTTGGCAAGTTTAGAGAAATCCTCAATAAAGCAGCTATAAATTTCCTACATGACCAAGGAAACTTTTTACTCCCTTTACATTAGTTGGAGGTGGCAATTTCTTTATAACTTCTACTTTAGCTTGAACTATCTCAATTCCAACTTGAGAAATTTTATGGCCAAGAACAATCCCTTCTGGTACTATAAAATGGCACTTCTCCCAATTTAGCACAAGGTTTACTTCCTCATAATGCTCTAACACCCTTTTTAGATTTGCTAAGCAATCATGAAAAGAAGACCTATAAATTGTGCAATCATCCATGAACACCTATATGGTCTTCTCCATAAAATTTGAAAAAATAGACATCATGCAATGTTGGAAGGTCACAAGGGCATTGCACAAGCCAAATGATATCCTCCTATATGCAAAGGTACTATAAGGATATGTAAAGGTTGTCTTTTCTTGGTCCTCTAGAGTAATGGGAACCTAAAAATATCCTAAAAAATCATCTAGAAAACAAAAGTAAGTATTACCCATAAGTCTCTCAAGCATTTGACCAACAAAGGGCAAAAGAAAATGATCCTTATGGGTAGCATTATTAAGTTTGCTATAGTCATTACATACTCTCCAACCTATTATAGTCCTAGTAGGGATCAATTCATCATTCTTTTTTTTCACACTAGTTATACCTCTCTTTTTAGGTACCGCTAACCCAAGAGCTATCAAAGATTTAGTAGATTATTCATGCATCTAAAAATTAGCTACTTCAGCCATCACTACTTCTTTCTTGTTCATATTCAACTATAACAGCCTAGGTTGCTAAACTCTAGTTGTGTGCCTGTCGATTGGTAACTCTTTATGTTTAATGATTGAATTATGCTGTGTATGACATTAAGTCACTAGTTTGTTGAGTATTAATGTTGGTATTGCAATGGTATGTTTGAATTTGAGTTTACTTAAGCCAAAAGTTGGATTGGGTGGTGACACACCCATGTCAATGGACACTACACACGACTATGTCTTATAACAAAAACCTACATGCCTATTATTTTTATAAGCCATGCCCGTGAGCCTTATAGACATACCCGTGTCTTTCCTTCAGGATGCAAGTCATGCCGATCACCCATTGGACATGCCTGTGTCTTTTACCCACTGTAGAAAATTTGAATTAAAAAATTTACAGCTTTTAACCCTAAAAACCCTACTTATAAATACCTAACTTAATTTTATTAGGCCACTCATTTTTGCAGCAGACATATCCAACCTTTAAACTTAGTTTTGAGGTAAAACTACTCTAAAACTTCTTTCCTTGGATCAATCTTTACTTTCTTTTATCAATAAACCAATTTAAACCATCATTTCTTGTTGTTTTGTTGATTTGACAGGCTTTTAATACCTCTTTTGAATTTTTTCCCTAAGGTAAAACTCTATACCTTGTCTTGGAATTATTTTGAATAGTTGTTTTTATGTAGATGTTGGTCTTAATAAGATTTAATTAATTGTTTACGTGAATGATGGTGTTGTTATGATTTTAATGGTTTTTTTTTTCAATTTCTTAAGAGACTTAATAGAAGAATATGTGATTATCAATTCAATTGTTGTATTTTTAACATGAACAAACCACATGTGGAAATTAATTTTGATTATACGTGAATCTTTAAAGTGATTTACTGCTTATACATTGTTAATTATTATGAGAGCTTTGTGGGGGACTTTGGTGAGTGTCACCCTATAGCATGGATAATTCAATTGATGTTATGGCTATCATGCGTATTAATTGTAGAGTCCATTTGAGTTGTACATGTATGATTATTTGAGTTGTAAGAGTCATTACTAAATACGATTCTTAATGGTTATAGTATGGTGTTAGGCGATATCAAGTTAGAAGAGGTGCAAGCTCATGAGCACTAGTGTCATCATTATTAGGAGCTAAGGATATTTGAGGTGAGTTCAATAATAGCATTTGTTACTTAAGTTTTTGTCATATTATCCTTTCATTATACGCAAATATTCACTTGTACCTAATTGACCAAAACACACCAAATTAATATAAATTTCCATTTACACCTTGTTTTCCTTATTCAGGTTTATTGATAACCTTATCATGATAATAATAATGCATTAAGAATATTTGAACATGAGATTTTGCAAAAGTAGTAGTCCCTTTCCAATGTGGGGGTCACATTAGTCATGTACACATGTAAGCCCGTTGATAGGGCGAGTGTAGCCAGCCCTAACTAGGAAGGGTGGTCCTAGTTGTGGAGTCTGATAAACTCTATGCATTATTATGTATGTGGGATAAATGAGGCTTAGGTTGCCACCTAAATCAATATGAGACATACTGTCTCCTCTTTATTTGACTGCTACTAAAAATAAATTAAATTGACTATTACATATTAGAAGAACTATTTATCAATGAAATTGAAACGTATGTTGAATACTCATGTTTGTACCTATTTTGTAAAATTTTTTTACTAGGAATCATAAACCCTTACCGAACCCATTACTTGCCTTTGTACTTGTTGCTATTACTAACTTACTGAGACTTATTCTCACCCCTTTTTTCACTAAGACTTTTTCACACCCTTTTTCTTTTTCTTTTGTTTACCTAAGAGTTTAAGCTAACTAAGGTAACCTCAAGAACCATGTGTCTCCTCTTGAGGAAGGGTGTCGTTATCTGGATTAGAGCTCTATAGATCATCATTAAGTCTTGCCTATATACTTAAATGTCTCATTATGCATCATAGGTAATTGGGACTTTAAATTTATTTTGAATTGTTGACAGTTTAATTATTTCATTATGTGAACAATTGATGACTTATGTGCATTGTTTGAATTTGGGAACATTGAATTTGGATCTATAGATGGAACTTGGGATACCTTTATCCATATTAAAATCCTTATAATTGGTTAATTTTAGGGGTTTTTATGGGTTTAGGTAGCCTTATGCGAATCCCAAGCCCTAAGACCATCTCATCCCTCTAAGCTGGGGTGTGACAAAGGTGATATCAGAGCCTAGGTTTTTAATACGGTTAAAAGAGTCTTTTAACATAAACATCATGCCTAAGTCATCCATAGAGCATAGGAAATTCATGGTCATTATTGCAAGTCATTTGTTAGGATAGATCCGTTAAAAGTCTATGATGCATGAAACCTCTTAGATAGGATGGAGTATTACTATTCCATTATTGTGTTGCTATATGTTATTATTTGTGTGTTGTAGATGCCATCACTACCTAAGAAGAGAACTGCTCTCAACACTCACTTTGGTACTGGAGAGAGAGAGAGAGATGCCAGAATATCTCAAGGATATACTAGACTCTGGTTGGGTTCAAATTTTGTGGAGAAGATGTAAGGCATGGACAGGAAGCTTACAAGGCTGAGTGACTCACTAGAGACCCTTAGAAGGCAGATAAGGAGATGATGGAGATGGCTAAGGAGACTAGTGAAGAAATCTTTCATATTCAAAATCGAATAGCCAAAGTAGTAGATGCTTTAGTAAAGGTAACAAATCAACCTCCAGTGGTCCCTATTTATAATTGTTTAGAATGATATAGGCATGATCATCCTACTAGTGTCTGTCTTAAAAGGATAGTACCGCATCACAAGGAAATTAGGTCGACTGCCCATGTGGAGCAAGGCAAAGTGTGTGATAGCATTAAGTCAGAGTCAGACTTGAAGGAGGATGAGGAGTAGCGTGATCATGGAGTGCGTAGCTATAGACGTTCAAACTAGGCAATGGAGGTAGTGAGTTGTGTGAGGAATTTTGTGATAAGATTAGTTGGGATTGTTGATTCTTTTGTGTTTGACCTCTCTCAAATATTGTTATTTTTAGATACTATTATCGGGTTGTACCCATGACTTATTTTGGATATGGTTGTGTTGTTAATTTAGTACTGTGAACTCTAAAATTTTGGTATTAAGATACAATAAAATGACTATTGAATTGAGAATGCTACTTAACTAAGTTTGTTATCTTACTAATGTGAAATTTCAACATGTGATGTGTGCATATGTGATGTGCTTATAACTACTTGTGCATAAGGATAGTATATAATAATTGATTTAGCATACTCGAAATTAGTTATGTATTATTGAATTCACTATTTATTATAAATAGAATGTTGCACCGTAGATGAGTTCCATCTATTGAGTGCAATGACAGTAGTAGTAACGTGGTACCAATCTAGGTGTCAAATGCTACGTCCTTACATGAAAAGTTGCGCCAACACGATGAGGTACCACTACCTATTGGCAACCAAGGGCTAGGCCTACCTAATGATATAGAGGCCATGCGACAGGAGATCTTGGCCTTACGAAGGGAGCTTGCTAAGATGAGGGAAGTAAGGTAAGGGATGCCTCTATCACCACTTATTGCTATGGAATTACCTTAAGAAGGAGTGGAAGCACCTTTACCATCGAGACCACCTTGGCGAGTTAGGAGACGCATGCTACCAGATGAAGGAGTTTCCATCAATGATTTCAAGAAGATGAAACCGCCTGAGTTTAAAGGCAAAGAGGGTGAAGATCTACAAGAGTTCCTTAAAGAGATGAATAGGATTACATAACGACTAGTGTGTTCTGACGAGAAGCTGATACAACTAGTGGGCATGCAATTGAAGAAAGACACATAGGATTAGTTTTAGAGGAATATCAAGGAGAGCTTACATGGTGATGATTTGCCTGCTTAAGTTGAGTTCAAGCAAGCACTTATGGATGAATATTTAACCGAAAGGGGAGCACTAGAAGCGTGCACTTCAGTTTGAACATCTGAAGTAGAAGCTTGGAATGACTATTTCTATTTATGCTCGAGAATTCAAACCTTTAAATAAGTACGCTACTCATATCGTCCCTACCATGGTGAAAAGAGTCAAAAGGTTCCAATATGGACTAATTGCCCATTGTACAATGCTTTGGTGGCTACTGATTTTCCTACCATGGCTAAGATAATTAACAAGGAAAAGATGTTGGAGACATGGCACAAGGTAGACAGGACCAAGTGAGCTGAGAGAGAGAATAAAAATAAATTCAAGAGTAAGAGTCAAGGAAATCCACTTAAAGGAAATGCTACTCAAGCTACTAGATTTGAGCACACAACTGCTCAAGCAACCTGCAAATTGCAAGATGACTAAAGGGATTAGTGCCCTGCAATAAGCCTATCTATAGCATCTGCTCCTAGAAATACAAACACCCAGTGTAGCGAACCGCATGGGTCTAACTTACCAAATTATGCCACCTGTAGGAGAAAGCATGAGGGAGTGTGCTAGAGAGCAAGTGGAGCATGTGCTAGTTATGGTGAAATGGGCCATTTCATCTAAGACCACCCCAACCAAAATAAGCCAAAAGCTATACCAACTACATCTCAACCCACTATGTAAATGAGCAGAGCTAAAAACTGAACTCTTGCAAATGGGGGCAATAATAGAAGTAAGTTTCAAAGGTAAACATCATAAGCTATTCAAGCTATGGAAGAAAAGGGGAAATGGTGAGTTTATGCCTTAAACCATTAAGGTGCTATGGTTGCCAACAATGTGGTGATAGGTATGGTGTCTTTAGAAACCATTTTGGCTAAGAGTCTGTTTGATTATAAGGAAACCCATTCTTTTGTGTTGCTATTTGTGCTATGAAATTATATAGAACTAAGGAATTGTTGCATGATCCATTAATGATAACCACACCTTTGGGTGAGACTGTAAAGGTAAATAAGGTTTTCAAGGGGTGCATAGTTAAAGTTTAGGGTAGATTTATGTTTGTAGACTTGATAGAATTGGAGATATTGGAATTTGATGTTACCTTGAGAATGGATTGGCTATCTACCCATATGCACATATAGACTGGAAAAGGAAGAGAGTCATGTTCAGGGATGAGGATGGGAATGAGTTTAATTATCAAGGGGATAACATAGAATCTACTATCAGTTACATATCCGCTTTAAGAATGAGACAACTGTTAAGGAAAGGCTGCCAAGCATTTTTAGCTTATGTGATAGACCTGGAAAAGACTTTAAGTGGTACTATTGACATATCCATCGTATAGGAATTTCCTGATGTGTTCCCTGATGAGTTGTCGGGATTACTATCTGATCGTGAGCTAGAGTTCACCATTGAGTTACTACCGGGCACTTAACCAACATTGATGCTGCCATATAGAATGGCACCCGCTGAGTTAAGAGAGTTGAAGGTTCAACTCCAAGAGCTATTGGATAAGGGACATATAAGGCCTAGTAGTTCACCCTAAGGAGCATTGGTGCTATTCGTAAAGAAAAAAGAAGGGTCTCTAAGGCTATATATTGACTATCACTAGTTGAGTAAGGTAACTCTGAAGAATAAGTACCCTCTCACCAGGACTGACAATCTATTTGACTAATTGTAAGGAGTAGGTTACTTTTTCAAAGATTGACCTTTGATCAAGATATCATCAGTTGAAGATTAAGGAGAGCGATATCTGCAAGACAGCATTCAAAACTCAATGTTGTCATCATGAGTCCACGATTCTTCCTTTTAGATTAAGCAATGCACTTGCTACCTTCATGGACCTAATGAACCGAGTGTTCAAGCCTTTCTTGGATAAATTTTTCATCATCTTCATCGATGATATCCTAGTGAATTTGAAAAAAAGGAAGGAGTATGAAGCACATTTGAGGACTGTATTGTAGACCTTGAGGGAATAGCAATTGTTTGCCAAGCTATCTAAATGTGAATTTTGGATTGATCATATGAATTTTCTTAGCCACATGGTTAGTAGAGAGGGGATTTAAGTGGACCCTAAGAAGGTTGAAGCTGTTGAAACTTGGCCAAGACATACTACTATGACCAAAGTCTAAAGTTTCTTAGGTATGGCCAAATACTATCGAAGGTTCATAAAAGACTTCTCTAAGATAGCAGTATCTCTCACTAAACTAATAAGGAAGAAAGTGAAGTTCAATTAAGATGAAATGTGTGAGCATAATTTCTAATAGCTAAAAAAGTGTTTAATATCTGCTCTAGTATTAGCCTTATTTAAAGGGAATGAAGAATTTTCCATCTATGGTGATGCTTCAATAGTAGGTTTAGGCTTTGTTCTGATGCAACATGGAAAGGTTATCACATCTACTTCAAGACAATTAAAGAGACATGAGGACAATTACCCCATCCATGACTTAAAGATGGCTGCCATGGTCTTCGCACTTAAGATTTAGAGGCACTATCTATATGGAGAGAAGTGTGAGATTTTCACTGACCATAAGAGCCTATAATATATATTAAAGTAACGAGATCTGAACTTGAAAGAAAGGAGATGGGTGGAGCTGCTTAAGGACTATGAATGCTAGATTCTCTATCACTTTAGAAAGGTCAATGTAGTGGCTGATGCACTAAGCAAAAAATCCATAGGGAGTCTATCTCACATTACAATGGCAAGGCAACTGATAGTGTCAGAATTTAAGGAATTGTTAGATTAGGGATTACAACTAAAGATGAGCGGGAATCACAATCTAATAGCTTATTTCTAAATGAGACCAAAGATCTTAAAAGAGATCAAGGAACTATAAGATCAAGACCCTCATTTGGTCAAGATAAGAAAGGATGTCAAGAAAGGTAAAGCATTAGAATTTTGAGCTATCAGTGGCTTGATAATGTGTGAAGATTGGGTATACATACCTTATACGGCTGGTCTAAGAGAAAAGATACTCAATGAAGCCCATCAAGCACCATACAATGTACACACTAGAGCCACCAAGATGTATCATAATGTGAAAAAGGATTATTAATGGCCATGATTAAAGAAGGATATAGCCAACTTTGTGGCTTCATGTCTCACGTGTCAACAAGTTAAGGCTAAGCACCAGAGACTATTAAGATTGTTATAAGAGATTTAGATTCTTGAGTGGAAGTGGGAAAAGATAACTATGGATTTTGTAAAGGGGTTACCTAAGACTGCTAGAGGATTTGATTCTATTTGGGTTATTATGGATCTACTTACCAAGTTTGCACACTTCATGAGGGTGAAAATAATTTATACCACTGCTCAATATGCAAATATCTATGTAGATGAGATAGTGAAACTTCATGGTGTTCTAGTATCTATTAGCTCTGATCGAGGCATGCAATTCACCTCTTAATTTTAGCAATAACTCTAAAGGGCTTTGAGAATGCAAATAGACTTCAGCATCGCTTTCCACCCTCATATAAATGAATAGTCAAAATGTATTATTTAGACATGTTAAGGCTATGCATATTGGAATTCAAAGGAAGCTGAGACAAATATCTGCCATTAGTTGAGTTCGCCTATAATAACAGTTACCATTCCTCTATAAGGATGGCGCCTTATAACGCTCTCTATTAAAGGAAGTGTAAAGCACCCATTTACTATAATAAGGCTAAAGAACATCTATTAGAGGTACTCGACCTATTGAAAGATGCTCAAAAGAAAGTAAAACTTATCTAAGACCAATTGAAGACTGCCTATAATCGACATAAGAGCTATGCTGATCCAAAAAGGAAAGTTCCTTATAGGTGATCATGTTTTCTTGAAAGTCTCTCCAATGAAGGGAGTGATGAGGTTTGGCATGAAGGGGAAGTTATCACCAAGATATATCAGACCCTTCGAGATTCTATCTAAGGTTGGAGAAGTATCCTATAAGTTAGCACTTCCACATGCTTTAAAGCATGTACACCCAGTATTTCACATCTAGATGCTAAGGAAGTATGTTTCCAATCCATCGCATGTACTAAAATTGCATGAGGTTGAAGTGGATAAAGAACTCCCTTATAAAGAGCAACCCATTTTAATCATCATTAGGCAAGTCAAGAAGCTGTAAAGCAAAAAGATTGCTATAGTTAAGGTGTAGTGGCAGAACCATAGGATAGAGAAATGTACTTGGGAAAGTGAGATAAACATGATAGAGTGATACCCTCAACTTTTTGCTTGAGAAGGTAATCTTTTAAAATTCTAGGACGAATTTTATTTTAAGGGAGTAGGATATAATACCCTAGCTTCCTAATCCCTAGTTATGTGCTTGTTGATTGGTAATTCTCTATGTTTGATGATTGAATTATGCTATGTATGATGTTAAGTCACTAATTTGTTAAGTATTGATGTTAGTATTGCAATGGTACGTTTGAATTTGAGTTTATTTGAGCCAATGGACACGACACACGGCGGTGTCTCACAATAAAAACCTAGATGCCCATTCTATTTGTAAGTTATGCTCATGAGCCTTATAGATATGCCTGTGTCTTTCTTTTTAGATGCAAGTCACACCCGTAACCCATTAGACATGCTCGTGTCTTTTACCTACTACAGAAAATTTGAATTTAAAATTTTGCAGCTTTTAACCTTAAAAACCCTACTTATAAAACCTAACTTAATTATATTTGGCCACCCATTTTTGCAATAGACATATCCAACCTTCCAAACTCAATTTTGAGGTAAATCCACTCCAAAACGTATTCCTTTAAATCAATCTCTACTTTGTTTTAGCAATAAATTAATTTAAACCATCTCTTCTAGTTGTTTTGTTGATTTGATAGGCTTTCAATACCTCTTTTGAATCTATCCCTAAGGTAAAACTCTAGACCTTATCTTGGAATTATTTTGATTAGTTGTTTTTATGTAGATATTGGTCTTGATAAGATTTAATTAATTGTTTGCTTGAATGATGGTGTTGTTATGATTTTAATGGTTTCTTTTCAATTCCTTAAGAGACTCAATAGAAGAATATGTGATTATCAATTGAATTACTATATTTTTAACATGAACAAACCATATATGGAAATTGATTTTGATTACAGTTGAACTTTTGAAATGATTTACTGCTTATACATTGTTAATTATTATAAGAGTTATATGGGGTCACCCTATAACATAAATAATTCAATTGATATTGTGGTTGTCATGCATATTAATTATAGAGTCCATTTGAATTTTACAAGTGTGATTGTTTGTGGTGTGAGAGTCATTACTAAATAGGGTTCTTAATGGTTATGGTATGGTGTTAGGTGATATCGAGTTAGAAGAGGTGCAAGCTTGTAAGCACCAGTGTCATCATTATTAAGAGCTAAGGATATTTGAGGTGAGTTCAATAATAACATTTGTTACTTGAGTTCTTGTCATATTATCCTTTCATTATACCTGAATATTCACTTGTACCCAATTGATCAAAACAATCTGAATTAATATGAATTTCCATTTACACCTTATTTTTCTTATTCATGTTTATTGATAAACTTATCATGATAATAATAATGCATTGAGAATATTTAAACCTATGATTTTGCAAAATTAGTAGTCTCTTTCTAATGTGGGGGTCACATTAGTCATGTGCACGTGTAAGCTTGTGGGTAGGGTAAGTGTACCCAGCCTTAACTAGGAAGAGTGGTCCTAGTCGTGGGGTCTGATCAACCTTACACATTATTATGTATGTGGGGTGAATAAGGCTTAGGCTACCACCTAGATCAATATGAGACATATCGTCTCCTCCTATTTGACTGCTGCAGAAAATAAATTGAATTGACTATTGCATATCAGAAGAACTATTTATCAATGAAACTAAAACGTACGTTGAATACCTAGATTTGTACCTATTTTGCAAATTCTTTTGACTGGGAATCATAAACCCTTATTTCCCAAGAGTTTAAGCCAACTAGCTAACTAAGGTAACCTCAAAAACCATGCATCTCCTTTTGAGGGAGGGTATCGTTATATATATTAGAGCTCCATGGCTCATCATGAAGTCTTGCCCATATATTTAAATGTCTCATTATGGATCTTGGGTGGTCATTGGGACTTTTAAATTTATTTTGAACTGTTGAGAGTTTAATTATTTTGTTATGTGAATAATTGATGACTTATGGGCATTGTTTGAATTTGGGAACATTGAATTCAAATATATAAATGGAACTTAGGATACCTTTCTCCATATTAAAAGCCTTATAGTTAGTTAAGGGGTTCTATGGGTGTAGGTAGCCTTATTGATTCCCAAGTCCTAGGACCAACACATCCTTTTAGGCTGGGGCTTGACATCAACCTTCTTTGATTTTCAATTATAGGTTTTTGGTTTTCCTCTATTAGAATTTGATGCATGCAAATAATAGGGCTAATTCCCTTAATATCATAAATAATCCACACAATAGTTGATTTGTTAGCCCTTAAAACTTTCAAAGTTTTCTCAAGTTGCAATTCAATAAAATGAGTATTTACAAGCATAAGTTATCATTAGGCCTAAGAAAAGCATACCTGAGATGAGGGGGAAGTGGTTTTAACTAAAGAGTTGGTGCTTGCTCAATGGAAGGAGGGAGAAGTGACTTACCTTTACCTAGTTCTTCAAATTGATGCCTCTTATGGAATGGTGTAGGTGAGGTAGCTTCCAATGCATAAGCAAATGCAGCAACTCCTTCATCTTCATTCTTTATAGTTGTATTGTTCACCAAACAAGCTTCAAGAGGATCTTTAAATTACTCTTTCCAAACACCTCTTAAACCAACTCATTAATTATATCCACTCAAAAATAACTATCAGCGAAGGAAGCATATTTTGCTACTTTTGCAATGTCAAACTCAACCATTTCATCTCCCACCCTCAAGGTTAACTTCCTTTCCTTTACATCAATGAGAGCTCTAGCTATTGCCAAGAATTCTCTTCCAAGAATAAGTAGACTTTTTACATTCTCATCCATATAAAGTACAACAAAATCCATAGGAATGTAGAATTTATCCACTTTCACAAATACATTCTCTATAATCCCAGTGGGGTGCTGTATTAATCGATTTGCCAATTATAAAGTCATTTTGGTAGCTTTTAGTTTATTAAACCCCAATCTTTTGTAAATAGACCATGGAGACTAACACTAGCACCCATATCACAGAAAACTTTTTGAAACTCAATATTGCCAATAGTGTAAGGAATAGAAAAATTCCCTGGATCCTTAAGCTTTGGTATAAGTTTCTTTTAGATTATAGCATTACACTCCTTAATAAGTGCAATAATGGCATTATCTTCGAGCTTCTTTTTATTGGAATACAACTCTTTGAGGAACTTCACATAAATAGGCATTTGAGTAAGAGCTTCTGCAAATGGAATATTTATGTGAAGTTGCTTGAAGACTTCTAAGAACTTCTTATATCATTTGTCCATCTTCTGCTGCTTCAATCTTTGAGGAAAAGGAATGGGATTTATATATGGCTTAACTTTTGGTGGTGGTGATGCCTCTTCTACCTTGTCTTCTGCAACAACTTCTTGAGTGATCTCTATTGAAGGTTCACCATTAACTTCCTTCGCTTTCTTTGGTACCACTTCCTCAAGTTGCTTGCCACTCCTCAAGGTAATTGCATTATGATGTTCTTTAGGATTAACTCTAGTTTTGCGTGACAAAGTTTCTTGAGCTCTAAGGTTGAAAGAACTAGCCAATTATCCTATTTGCACTTCTAAGTTCCTGTTTTGGCTCGCTATTTAATCAACTTTTGCCTCAAACTTATCATATTACTCGTCCAACTTGTCAAATCTTTTTGAGGTGGCTCTAATAAATTTCTCATGCTGCTTCATAGGAAGGGTTACTTTCTTAAGGTGCTTGAAATTGACCTTGATTCCTTCCTTGAAAATTAGGTTGGTATGGCTATTTTTGCTTTTCACCTTGATTCCCTTAAGGCCTCCATGCTAAGTTGGGATGATTCCTTTAACCTAGGTTGTAATGTCTGAATAGAGATTATTTTAGCAAGAAAATGAGCTTGCTCTAATCCATGGCACTTTGAACTATGATGATTTCTTCCATAAGACACATAAACTACTAGATGGCTAGACAGAGCACTAATGTTAACTCGCTCCAAAGTTTTGGCAGTTGCATCAACCTTAGAAGCAAGTAAAGAATATCCATCATCATAAATACCAACAACTCTTTTTTCATACCTCTCCCATTAGACTAGTGTTTGTTGCCATTTACTCTAAAAGCTTATATGTATTAGCAGCATTCTTATTCATGAGGGCTCCTCTAACTGCTATATCAATGGTGCTCCTTACTTATGAAGATAATCCATTGTAGAAGGTATGAATGATTAACTAATCAAGGATACCATGATGAGGGCACTTTCTTTATAAATCCTTAAATCTCTCCAAGCTTCATAGAGAGTCTTTCCATCAAATTGGTAGAAGTTAGTGATGTCATTCCTGAGCTTATCAGTCTTTCTAGGTGGGAGGTATTTTGTAAGGAAGACACTTACAAGTTGATCCCATATAGTGATTAAACCTGGTGCTTAAGAGGTTAGCAATTTTTTTGCTTTATCCCTAAGAGAAAATGGGAAAAGTCTTAATATAACGGCATCTTTAGCTATGCCATTCATCTTTATTGTATCACACATCTCCAAAAAACTTGCCCAATGAGCATTGACATCCTTCATAACTCCTCCCCCAAACTGAGACCACTGAACCATTTGAATAAGGAAGGTTTGATCTCAATATTATTAGTTGCAATAGTTGGTCTTCCTATGCTCAACCTTATCATTGAGCTTGGCATCACAAAGTCATGCAATGCCCTATTTGCTCCATTGTTTGCCATCTCTTCCTCTTCTTCTACAAACTCTTCTTTAACAGTTTCCAGCTCAAAGTTTTCTTCCAAGGCCTCTTGTTGCATTGCTTTGTCTTCCTTCTCCTTTTTTAGCCTCTCCTTTTTGGCTTTAGTCAAGATTTACACCTTCCCTCAATTTCAGGATCTAATTCCTCAAGTTTTGCATTGGGATCACTTCTTATAAATACCTAATATGAGAAATAAGAAAAGAATAATATAGATTAAAATTAAAAATAAAAATAAAAATCTAAAGTAATAGAGATTGTCAATTGTATTGATACTGCCAAAGTTGCCTTCCCTAACAATAATGCCAAAAACTTATTAAATGATTTTTACAAGTGTCCAGATCGTGAGCAAGAAATAGTATGTGAATTAGAGTGTCGATCCCACCAGGAAGGTGTTGACAAGTACCAAACTCAAGATTTTACTCTATATCTTAGATGGACCAAAAAAAAAAATCAGATTTCAAAGATGAATTGAAAACTAAAGTAATTAAGATTAAATTTAAATTAATATGGAAAACTTAGGATTTAGATTCCATCAATTGATTACCTATGATTTCTTTATGTTTGCTAGGTTGATTTTAACTTATTGGAATTTATGATTAAGATCTCCCTAAATTATATGACTTTCTCTCTCAAAATAAATCACAAGTATTTATGTTAATCTTATGTCTACTCTCGTGATCTCAAGAAATTATCACAAATCCATTAAGTGCTATGGAAATCCCTAAATTAATCACAAAGAAATGCTCTTATCTTTAAGTAATACATTCCCTAGGTCAATTATCTTTATGAACTAGTATTATACTTCCATTCTTGCTACTTCACACAATACTTTGATTCAAGCAATTAATGGCCAACTAATTCCAAGTTTTAAGCCCTAAGATAATTGGTAAATTCTAACAAGCAATTACCCAATCAATCAAACCTAAATTATCATAGACAAATCAAAGGATTTCATCCAAATCCTAGAAGAGAAATTTAACTATTGCAAAGAAAGCAATTAAATCAACAATTGAGTTCAAAAGAGCCATAGATGTAGATTTTATTGAAAATAAGTCAAAGAATAATAAAGATAAAGGTTTGAGAATAAAAACTCTTGAATTATTTGGATTGAGGAGAGTTCTAAGCCCTTGGATCTTGAATTCTCCTCTTAATAGCAAACTAGACTTTTCTTAGACAAAACTAAAGAAAACTTCTTGATTCCCTAAGTTCTCAATAATCTAAACTATTTATAATGTACTAATCTTAGGTTTTGAAAGAGGTGGAAACCTAAAAAAAACCCTAAAAAATCAGCAAACCCTCTTTCCTTTAAAGTCTTGCTTGAATAGAAAGAAAACTCAGCTTAAAAATTGCACTTGGGACCATGTTAGATGTCATATGACTATGTAACATGATGACTACATAGCCATATAGTTCATGCACTTCAGAATTCATTTTTTAATGGCCAAGCAGAATTGATTTCCATTACATGGTTGTGTAATCCTTCTTCTACACGGCCATGTACCCATTAAAGTTTCTTGAGTCTTCTTTTTCTTGGTCTAATCTTGCTCCAATTCTTCCCTTTTGATTTTGGACTTCCACTTTCCTAGTTTTTCATGAGGATCCTCTAAAATTCACTAAAGATAAAGCCTAAAAACAAAAATACAAAGATTAGCTTAATTTATAAAACAAAATTAGTTTGGATCATTATTAGATGAATTATCTTAAGAAGTTGCTTGAAAAATTTGTCAAATTACAACATATCATGAATTTACATAAGAAAAAGTGAAAGTCCTGTTTTTGGATTTATCAACTTTTATTTAACTAAAATTAAAGTTACATATCACAATTATCAAATAACAAAACAAATTATACATACAAAATAATTCAACATGACAAGCTGAATAGTAGATGCAAATGAAGTGAGAGTGGGACATAGGCTTATTGTTGTGGGCAATGTTTAATTGAGTTGATAGCCCAATACAATTACATATACAAAAAAAAAAAAAAATTAAAGCTAACCTGGGCTTCAAGTCCCAGGTGATAAAACATGAGTCATATGTCAATCATCTCAAATTCTCAAGCCATTGCCTCTTTGAAATTTTTGAATATTTTTGGATTATTACATATGAAAATGAGATTATCCACATAGACACAAACAAATAAGAAATGTCCTTTCTCTTCTTTCACACAGAGAGCATACTCATGCATACATCTCTAAAAACCATTTTCTTGGAAATACTTGTCGATTTGAATATTCCAAGCTCTTGATGCTTACTTTAGCCCATATAAAACTTTTTTAAGCTTTAAAATGTTGTCTTCATTGTCTTTGACAATGTACCCTAATGGTTCTTCAACATATACTTCCTCCTCAAAGTGACTATTTATAAAGGCTGACTTGACATGTAACTGGAGGATTTTCCAATGATTTTGAGCAGCGAGTGAGATCAATAGTATGACGGTCTCTATGTGAGCAACTAGATCAAATGCCTTTTTATAGTCAATTCCTTACTTTTGCCTATAACCTTTCACAATAAGTCTTGCATTGTATCTCTTCACTTCATCTTTTGCATTTTTCTTAGCTTTGTACAACCATTTGACTCTAATGGATTGATGACCACTTGGAAGAGAAACAAGTTCCCAATTTTCGTTCTTCTTAATTTGATGAATTTCCTCATTCATAGCTTTAATATATTTTTCATCTTTACTAGCTTCTTTAAAACTTAAAGGTTCAACATCAATGAGAAAACATAACAAGTTTGTGTCATCTAACCTCTTAGTTTCATTATATATGTCAACAAGACTCTGGTATCTCCTTGGCTAATCACTTGAGCTTGATGAAGGTGAAGTTGTTGACAACTATGTTTAGGATGAAGGAGTTGGTGAAGCTGGTGGAGTATCTTCAACTTCTTAGACAACATACTCTTCATCTTCAAAATAAGATAGGAAACCATATGATCATTCCTTTTGTGAGCTCCAATCCCTTGATTTTCCTTTATTGAATTCAACATCTCTGCTAGTCACTTTCTTTCCATTACATGGATTAAACAAATTACAGCCTTTTGAGTTTTCATTATAGCTAATGAAAACATTTTGAGTTTTCATCATAGCTAATGAAAACAAACTTCTCACTTTTGTCATTAGGCTTGGATCTTACTTTAGAATATGCACATAGGTAATGGATCCAAAAACCTATAAATATGAGACACTTGGCTTCCATTTACTTCATATTTCTTATAGAGTAACATTCTTCAAACTCCTGGTTGGACATCAATTGGAAAGGATATACTACACAAGAAATCACTTCAACCCAAAATTCTTTAGGCATATTTTTACTATTCAGTATTGACCTTGCCATATTTAGACTTATCCGATTCTTCCTTTTGCCAACTTCATTTTGTTAGGGTGTTCCTAGAACTATAAGAAAACAATGAATTCCATGCAACTCACAAAAAACTTCATTTGATATAAATTCCTTTCCTCTATAGTTCTTAGAAATTTAATCTTATAATCACTTTCCTTTTCAACAACTGCTTTAAATCTTTTGAAAGCATCAAAAGCTTCAAATTTGTTCTTTATGAAATAAATTCAAGTATTTCTACTATAATTATTAATGAATAGCACAAAGGAAGAACTTTTACCAACTGAGGGAGGATTGATGAGATCACATACATTTGCATGGATAAGTTAAAGTGTCTTAGTGGATCTTGAAATAGATTGCTTTGGGAAGCTCTTTCTTTAATGCTTTCCAAGTAAACAGGCTTCACATAATTGATTAGGATGATTGATTGTTGGAATTCCCTCTACCATTATCTTTCCTCTTAAACCTCTCAAACTTTCAAAATTTAGATGACCAAATCTCATATGGCATATCCATGATGAATCTTCCATACGAGTCTTCAAACACATAGCTTTGACCACTTTCATGTGTAACACGAACATCCTATTCTTTATCATAGTAACCTTAGCAATAAGATTACCATCATGGTTTTCACCAAAGAACAACTCTTCCATATTAATTATACAACCATTCTTTAGAAGTTGGTGATAACTCTACATTTTTAGAGTTATTTTATTTGTTTAAACTCAAATTTTATCTTAGTTCTCGAGAATGCAATAATATTATTACTTATTTTTAGAAATAAATAGTTCTACAATTTATAAATAAATTATAATATATTTTTAGTATTTTTATTTTATTTTTTGCATATTAAAATGATATCACAATGATGCAATAATATCATGACTCAGGCGATGATGTCATTTTATAAATGATGCAGACAATGATGTCATTTTATAAATATTGCAGGCAATGATATTATGAAATTAATGATGTAGGTGATCATGTTATGAAAAAATAATGTAATCAATTATGCAATATGGTTGAAAATAAAGATGGAATTTGCCTATAAATAAGCATTACCTCCCTTCTCCAAAATACAACTCAAAGTAGAATAAAAAGTATAAGTAGAGAGGGTTACATATATTTTCTTAGAGTAGATTTCTTTTGTTATTTTGATCAAGAAGAGGAGTTTTTGGAACCTTGAGTTCATCAAAAATTGTATCCCAAAAAAAATTCTTTTTAAACTCTATTCTTGAATTTAATTATAAGTTGTTATTATGTTTGTTATTTTGATTGTTAATTTAATTGTTTCTTCTCTTTTAATTATGAATAGCTAAATTTATCTTTCTAGGATTTAGATTTAATCTCTTAATTATTTTATGGTGTTCCATGTTTGATTGATTGAGTGTTTTGATTATTGGAATTAATCTTTTATCTTAGAACTTAATGCTTGTGAACATTTGATCACTATATACATGTTTAAAAATATTATGTGAAATAGTGAGAGTGGAAACATAATATTAGTTCATTAAGATATTAGACCTAGGGTATGTGTTGCTTAGAGATAAAAACACTCCTTTGTGATTATTAAAAGGATTTCCATAAAATTTAATGGGTTTATGTTAACTGCTTACGATCACGAGAGTAGATATAAGGTTAATATGAATACTTGTGATTTATCTTGAGAGAGAACTTCACATAATTAAGGGAAAATCTAATGATTAATTCTAATAAAATTAAACTAACCAAGCAAGCATAAGAACACCATAGGTAATTAATTGATGAAATCTAAATCCTAGGATTTACATATATTGAATTAGTTTTTTTTTTTAATTTTGTAATTAATTATTCTATTGTTGGGTATAGTTTTAGTGAATTATTATACTACTAAATTACTTATCTCGATAATATTCTGTCTAGAAAAGTGGTTTTTAAATGGGACCGTTGTGACCCCACTACTTACCTGGGAATTTATCTTGAGGTGATTTTTTAAGTTCAATTATTTACACTTTACTTACCTGTGCAATAGCACTAAATATCTAGTTTAATTTAAATCACAAGATTTTTTGTATGATAATCTAAATAATAGAATATTTAATAATTTTGGTACTTGTCAACTCTTCCTCATGGGATTGACACTTTATTCACACACTATTATTTGGCACGACCTATACACTTGCAGAAATCGTGTAACAGTTGGCCAATACTCAAAATATTGTTTGTCAACTTGGGAATATAATAAACATCTTGAAGAATTTTATGACCACCTTTTTTCGTTTCAAGTAAGATTGTTCCTTTATCATGTATTTCCACCTTTATATTATTAACAAAGTGTACATTGCCACCAATTTTAGTATCAATCTCCATAAACTTGCTTCTATCACATGTCATGTGATTACTAGCTCCATTGTCAAGATACCAAGTATTCTTATAACTCATGGTTTCTTCCTTACTAGAAAGGAATAAAGTTGTATTTGCCTATTCTTGGTTATCTTCTAAAAGTTTTGATTCTTCTTCTACTTCCCTAGAGTGACATTCCTAAGAATAATGGCCAAACTTTCCGTGAAAATAGCACTCATTTCTCCTTTCATTGTATCTTCCATAGTTGTTTCTTCCTCTTCCTTTTCCATGACTTGTTTGAATTTGAGTTTTATTATTGGAATAATTTTGCTCACCTCTCCTTTGACTACTATGATCACAACCTCTTCCATGTGGTTCACCATGACCACCTCTTATAGAAGATTCTCCTTTAGATTTAATGGATGATTTTGCTAACAAGGCTTGACCAACTTGCTTTTGTTTGCCATGATTCATTCTTTCTTCATGGGCTTGCAATGATCTACCTTATTCATCAATTGTTAAGGTCTCCATGTCCTTAGACTCTTCAATGGCAACCACCATTTGGTATAATTTTGTATTGAGAGATTGTAAAATCTTCTCAATCACACAAACATTTTGTATGGTTTCTCCATGTTTCTTCTCTTGATTCACCACTGCAAGTAGTCTTGTGGTGTAATCTATTATGGGTTCACTTTCTTTCATTGAAAGTGATTCAAACTTAGCCCTCAGGGTTTGAAGCCAAACTTTCTTTATTTTGTCAACTCCTATGACAGAGTTTTTTAGGGTCTTCCATGCTCTCTTGTTCTTTATTTTATCAACTCCTATGACAGAGTTTTTCAGGGTCTTCCAAGCTCTCTTGTTCTTTATTTTATCAACTCCTATGATAGAGTTTTTCAGGGTCTTCCATTCTCTTTTGGACGTAGTATCATTAGCAATCTTCTCAAAATATGTCATCATCCAAACCTTGATGAATGATGGTGAGTGCACATTGATCTTTCTTCCTCTCTTTTTCCAAATCTTTTTGGGTTTGATATAGTGTTGCCTCATTTTGAGGTTCCCCAATGCATTTCTCAACTACATTCTACACCCCTTCAATACCAAGAATGTTTTTCATTCTAATTGGTGAATTCTCATAATTGGTTTAATTTGTTGAGTTGTGGGTATTGAAAAGAAAGAAGCTCCATCTGGTACTATTTTATTAATTATATGGCTTTGATACCACTTTGTTGGAAACAGATAGTCACCCACTAAACTTACATACATTCACTCAAAGAGAAAGGAAGAATAGAACTCAAATATATTATTGAATTCTTTATATTACTTCTCATATTACAAATGAGTTAATTACATAAGCTTTTATAATAATTTCATACACTAAAAATAAATATGCTTAATATATCAAATTACTTATTCGCCATAAACTTATTTAAATTACCATTCATTCAAGTCTAATATCTAACAAAGGCTACCCCAAACCACAAATAATTATCATCAATTTGGTGAGATATGTTAAAAAGGAAGGCTACTGCCTATTGTTGTGTAGCCTAGTAAATTTCTGTTGCATATTCCCCTCCCTAGTGTGTGTGTGTGTGTGTGTGTATATATATATATATATATATATATATATATATATATATATATATATATATATATATATATATATAACAGAGGCATAGGTTGCAACAAGAACAATCATAGTTTATTCCGCCTACAGCTTTGATTTAAAAGAAAGAAAAGCCAACGTCCATCTCCATTTCTTGAATTTGCCACCAATACATAGTTATAGTTCTAGTTACTATCTCCAAACTAATTCTTCCTTCAAAAATCAAACACTTACCTCTGCAAATGCAAATCCAATGCCGAGTCCAGCAATCCCACGTTCCACTTCTGATACTTTTCTATCTTCATCTTCTTCAAAATCCAAAACCCATCGTCGTCTTCCTTCTTCCACTGTCTCTACTTGCTCGAGCTCTCGCTCGAGCAAATATTCTTATTGGCTAGCTTGGAGTAATATAAACAAGCTTGGTAGCCTAATAAGCATTGGAAGGAAGAGCACTGATAATAGTTCACACTCTGATTTAACAGAGGAAAGTCTCCAAGCTCATAATAGAAGACAACAAGATATTATTCCTGTTGATGATAGAAATGCTAAGTGTAGTCCTTATTATAAAGGACTTACTGATTATTCCCTTATTATTAGCCGCGAAAAGCTGCTATTACCAGCACAGGGAAGTCCTGGACGTGAAAGCCATGCTACTGCTGTTACGTCAACTTCTCTTTCTTCTTTTGTGCTTGTTAAAATACAAGAATGGAGTTCTTGTTTTAGCTCTTCCGATAAGTCTTCTACTAAAGACAAGTTAAATAATGCTCCTGTTATTGCCCCTGTTCCTGCCCCCGTCCTTTCCCCCGTTCCTGCCCCTGTTCCTTCCCCTATTTCTGACCCTGTTCCTGCCCCTGTTCTTTCCCCTGTTCCTGCTTCTTGTTTAGTTCCTACACCTGCTGATGCCACCACGGCAGTCCAGCAAGGCCGTTCTTTTTACTCTTGTGCTCCTTGGGAGGAGAAGGAGAGTGATAAGAATGTTTTGTTGGATATTAATGAGAAGCCATTGAGGGAGAGAGTATCATCAGAATCTAAATCATCACCATCGCCTCCGCCTCCGCCTCCACCGCCACCAGCAGAACCATCTGAAAGGGCTGAAGCTAGTACTAGTAATGTTGTTGATGAGAAGAATGAGACAATCATTGATATGTTGGATGAAAGGAAGTTTATTTGGGCAGATAAGTATAGGCCTAAAGTTTTGAAGGATTTTATCTGCAACAGTGCGACGGCCACAAAGATGCAGGGTCTGGTAAGATTATTACTATTATTATTGTTATTATTTATTTATTTAATTGAGAATTTGAGCAAATTAAGTTTCTATTATTGGTATTTCATGGCTTTTTTTTTTTTTTTTTTTTTATTTTTCTTCACTTTTACAGATCAGAGACATATATTGTAAACATTTCATATTTGAAGGACCTGCTGGTGTGGGAAAAAGAACCATGATCTGGGCTATGATTCAAGAAGCATATGGACCTGATAGAGTACAGGTATTTTAAAATTTTATTTATCATTATACACATGATATTATGATCATTTTAGAGAGCTTGTTTAATATAATTATAACGCATGATATTCCTATTTCCTGCCATTTTAATTATAATATTAGTGGGATAGTATCACAGCAATAAGAAATATAAAATATATTCATGCATGGTCATTTTTAACTTTTTTTTTTTTTTTAAATTACTTCAATTGAAATTCAAGCTCGAAATTTTTTAATAAAAAAAATTATAATATAAAGATTATAAACTTCATTAAGTTAACTGATTTTCTAATATTACTATTTAAGAGCACTTATCATAACAAATAATACGTTTTTAACCATCTTAATATTGGCATAATAGTTAGTACGTGGGTTTGTGTCACTTTATTTATCAAATTTATCCTGTGTATTTCTATTACATTGGCTGAGTATACAAACTTTACTTGATATATAAAATTCTTGAAAAAAGAAATTGATAATATTATTAAAAATATTTAGTAGTATCAACATGCTATTAGCATTTGGCAATATCATTAATATACTATTATAAATATGCAATTGCTATCAATTATTATTTTTAACATTAACTATCAAATGTTATTAAATTATTCTGGTTAAATTCAGTATTGGAAATTAGATTCTGAGCTAAATTGCCCCACAAGGTTGAGATCCTATACTATTGTGCTTGTTTATGCATTCAAACCCAATAACATATTTACATAAATGAATATAATCTTGAGTTTTCATTACAAGTTCAAACTTTTAAATTGGTTCTTTAAAAGCAAATCAAATGTGCAAATAATTTACTGCTAAATAATTTTGATACCAATATGTTATCTCAATGCTTTCACAGACCAGGGAAGAGTGCAAGGCATTTCGCTTAAAGGTAATTTCTCATTCTAATTTTCTTTATTTGATATTGCATTTCTCTTTGGTCAACTAGATTTCGGCTGAATTCACATTTACATCCTTAGTAGGCAGCGTAACTAGGGAAGACCAAAACCAAACTAGAACCATTGTATCATACTAAAACCGACTAAATAAAATCAAAACTAAAACCATTTTTCAGCTATGGTTTCGGTTTATAATTAAAACCACGAGGAACTTAATTTTAGTTTTGGTTTTTATAAAAAATCAGATCAAAAATTAAAACTGGTGGTTTTAAACCGAAACCAATGGTTCTATTAAACCAGTCATACAATTGTATTTTAATAAATTAATGTAAAAATTAAGTGCAATATACAACTGAATTTTAATAAATTTTATTGTTTATTTAAATTTTATTTTAAATTATTTTATTATGTTATATTAGTTTTTTAATCAAAATTAATATAATAAAATAATCGGTTCGAAACTAGTTTTAAAACATAATAAAGAAATTGGTTTCAAACTTGAACTAAAACCAAAATCAGTCATTTCTAAATTGAAATTGAAACCGTAAAAATCGGTTATATTTCGGTTTGAACATTCTACTAAAATCATCGGTTTCAAATTGAAACTGATAGTTTGATTAAACCAGTCATGCTTAAACGTAACTACATACCCCTAAAATTTTAAATTTTCCCGTAAGTTTTATAAATTTTTTTAAAAATTTATGTATTTACCCCACAAACATAAGGGTTTTTTTTTTTTTTTTTTCATTTCTATTTTGGCCCTTCAGTTACCAGAGTCTAGTTCCGCCCTGAACCTTAAAACACCTATTATCACCAATTATAGATGGAGGGGACCAAGAGGGGCCATGACCCCTTAACCTCTAAAATATAAAATTTTTTAGGTATAAAATTATAAAAATTTGGTCATATATTATATTCGACTCTTTTATTTTAGATAAAAATTTTGCTTAAATATATAATAGTTGGCTTAATTATATATACCACATTCATATAAATTATGATCTAAAAATTTGACCCCATAAAAAAAATTTTCAAGCTTCGTCGCTAATTATCACTAAGTTACAGCTCATTGATTATTAATTGAACTCAAATTATTAATTTTACTGTTCGTGAATCTGTTTAGATAAGAACATATTGAATTTTGATCACAGGGAGAATCAATTGGAAGTATAGAAGTCAGAATAAAGGTATCTTCTCAACATGTAGAAGTCAATCTTTCTGATCTTAAAGGGTATGAGAAGCATGTCATTGTGCAACTTATCAAAGAAACAAACGACAGCAAGACATCCAAGAACAGTTTGCAATCAAAACAAGATACTTGCAAAGGTATATATGTTTTTCTTTTAAGTACTTTCGAGTTAAGGGCTTGTTTGGTTCAGTGGTAACAGTGAGTTGTCAAAGGCCTGTGATTAAGTTAAATATCAATCATTAAAATTTAAGGATTTCAATTATAATTTTTAAACTATTACATTTTAAAACGTTACTCTAAAAGTAAATTTACCAAACACCTTATGCTAGCAGTTGGAATCTTAAACGACTAACAATATTTCCTAACCCCTAATCCAAACCAGCCTTAAGTCCTCAGCCATGACCTTTTTTTTTTTTTTGTGCAGCTATCATTTTATACAATGCAGACAAGTTAGCTACAGATGCCGTTTTATATATTAAGTGGCTATTAGAAAGGTATAAAGGGTCCAGTAAATTTTTCTTTTGTTGCTCTGATGTCTCTAAACTGCATCCAATTAAGGAACTCTGCACCTTTGTTCATCTTTTCTTGCCTTCCAATGAAGAGGTAGGAATGATATGCTAGCTAGCATTTTTTTTATTGGTTAATTTGGCATTTTTATTAAATTCTCTCAAGTGATTTTGATAGATTTTCGATTTTTCTATGTTTAGATTGTTGAAGTCTTAAAATTTATAGCTAAAAAAGAAGGGATAGAGTTGCCACACCAATTCGCAGAAAGGATAGCTAAAAATTCAAAGAATAATCTTCGGCAAGCCATTCGTTCACTAGAGGCCTCGTGGCAGAAAAGGTGATTATATTTGTTTGTTTAATCTTACTTCTCTTTTCTTCGTACTAATGAGCTTTGATTTTGTAGGACTACAATAATTTTTAAAACTGTGAGATTGCGAGTTTAAAACACTAATCAGAGCTTAAAACTAACCAGCAAATGAATTTTACTTATTATTTCTGCCTCTGCCTCTGCCTAATGCCTATCCTTGGTGACCATATATTGCTTTTTCCCTGCAGTTATTCCTTCACGGAAGATCAAGTAATTTTGACTGGTTGGGAAGATGATATTGCAAATATTGCTAAGGACATGGTCCAAGAACAAAGCCCAAAACAGTAAGCTAGTTCTTTAGCTGCACATACATTCATGTTACCAAATATTTTATCACTCATTTTCTTAATTAGACTCCTGCATTATAAGATAGTATACTCTATTACTGAACTATTAGAGTATGTTTAATATATCATAATGAGACGTAATGCAATATAATCAAATAATATTTTAGTATAATATTTAAACTAAAAATACATTTAATTACATTATATTACGTCTCGTTATAGTTTACTAAACATTACCTTAGTTAAAATGTCAATTGCAATGTAATTTTTTCAGTACTAATTTGCTTGTATGTTTGCAGATTATATGTCATTCACGGGAAGCTTCAAAATCTAATAGAACATGATGTATCCCCTGAATTTATATTTGGGGTAAGAGCTTCATAGTCATCATTTTTATTTGTTTTTTATTTTTTCCTAAAATCATCAAGTTGCTAACTGTTGACTAATTGATCGAATAATCATCTTGATACAGACACTAGTTGAAGAGCTGAAAAAGAATTTGGATGAGTTCTTGCAGATCCAACTTGATGCCCTGTACAGGGATTACAATGTAAGAACAAAATTTATTAGCGAAGTAGAATCATTGTTTTTAATTCATGTTATTAGTGGTAATACCCTACCTTGCTTATTCTAGTGCATTCAGAGAAAAGATAGGAACATGTTAGAAGGTGAAAATCAATTGCATTTTCCAAATAGTCGACACGAGGAAGTTGGTAAAAGGCTTCAGGATCCTGCAAAAAAGAAATTTCACCAATTCATGAACATTGAAGGTAAAATACTTACCTGAAAATTTTTGTTGATTTATAGTAAAAATTTCAACCTTTTTTCATTTCAATTTTATAATTTTGAACTGTTAGTCACTAAATTTTAAAAAATAAAATAAAATCTTAATTGCTAACTCTAATTAGCTATTGTGCAGTTATTAATAATGTTTTCCAACTGCTTATCCAAACATTTCCATAATAAATCAGAAATGTGATCATAAGTAAATTAAAAAGGTTTTAATGTTGTTTTTCATAAATTAAATTGAACTTTGTTTCCTTGTACAGAATTCATAGCAAAATTTATGAGCCTGTATAAGTTACGTATCACCACAAATAAATAGTATTGGAACATGAAGGAAATTCTCTCAAATCCAAAAGCAGAAGCAAGATCTGTGCTTGTAGACTTGCATATATATCTGGTATTGTGAATAAAAAAAAAAACTTGTACTTTTTATTTTTAACATTTAGAAGCTTGAAATGATGGATAAAACATTACATACTTTTTTAGAGAAAAAAAGATGGTGGTGCTATAAGCTGTACTGTGTGATACTTTTGTTTGTTTAAAGTATAGCTTTTATTTGCTTTGAAAATTTGTTTATTTATTTGGTTTTGATTTCATTCTTCTTCTTTTTGGTATTGACTGCAAAGATAGATAAGTAAAATTTTAATTGAATACAAATACTACTTTCATATGTCAAGTTTTATACATGTAGTGAATTTTGACCACTGTGTAAGAAAATGCGAAAGCTAACTTATAATACAACTTTATTGTAGCCAAACAAAATAACTAAAATATATGAATTATTTTCATTGTGAAAATTAAATAAACAAGTTGGAAGAATAGGAATTGTAACAAGAGGGAAGTTTGCTATTTTCATGTGTCTTATTGACAGTCTACCTAGGGGTGTGGGTATATTTTGCAATATAATGTGAAATTTGGAATATCACATACATGTTTCTCATATGAATATATATATATATATATATATATATATATATATATATATATATATATATATATATATATATATATATATATATATATATATATATATATTAAAAAAAAATAACTAAAAAAATAAATGTTGCACAAGGTTATAGGCACAAGAAACATGTAGACCTATTCATAAGCCAGACTTAGACGAATTTGAGCCAGAATCAATTAAGCTTGTAATTTTTTATTTAAGCACGAACCTATCCCAAGTCCGAAATTAATTTGTTCTAGATTATTCAAGCCCAAACCCATTCTCTATAAAAAAGCCTGATAAAACTTTGCCTACTTGAATATATATATATATATATATATATATATATATATATATATGAGTTTTCATTGATTGCACCTTCATGGATAACTATCTTAAGAATTAGTGTAAGTATTAAATAATTATACTCATTATAACAAATATTAATTAATGCCTTCATCTCTTTTTTTTATGTGTCAAATGTAATAATTAATTTAAGATCATTTTCTCTCTCTTTTTAGACAATAAAAAATTAAAAAAGGGAGATAAATTAAAAAGAGAAAATACATGTCTTTGTTTTTAAAGCCTACTTAAAAAAATTTTATTGTAATTTTTTTTTTTAATTCTATCATGGAGTTTTAATTCTATTAAATTGATACAAAATTAAATTTTTTTAATTTTTTAAATTTTATCATGGATATAGTTTTAGTCAAATTTGCACATAGATTTATTCACGGGTAGGTTTATTTATTATTTTTTTTTTTCATATCATGTGAATAAATTTATATATAAAGTATTTAACATCAACAATACATAATTTTAGGTGTGATAATATAAATTAATAAACATAATAAATTTATATATGTTAAGTCAATAATTTAAAAATGTAATTTCGTATGAAATATTGAGTGGATGATAAAAAAAATCAAAATTTAAAAATATTATAAAAATTCTAATTAATACAAAAACTTGTCATAAAAATTTTTAAAAAATAAGTGTATTTTTTTTTTTAAATTAAGCATTTGAATACTTGTGATTTTTTTTTTTTTTATATTTGATAAATTATTTGGATAACCCACAAGGCCATAAAAAAAATAAAAACACCTCAATTAATTAATTACTACATGTAAAATCTAAAGAAAGAGACAACGTAGTCGCATAAGAATCTTCTTCAATAATATCAGTACTAGTAGGAAGTTATACAGATCAATAAATTCTTTTTAATGATTAATGAAATTACAAGGTCCTTGATCAATAAAAAACAATACAAGGTCAAAAGATATAATTAAATGTTAATGACTCAAAACTCCCACAAACTTGTGTTTAAAGTTTAAATTAATTTTATTATCATTATTTATCATATAAATATAGCTAGAATCCAGATGTCATTTTCAATGCTTTTTGTGTCCTAATTAGATTTTGTGAGATTGCTAAAAAAAGGAAAAAAGAAAAAAAAGATTTTGTGAGCTAATTATTAATGAACGAGAAGTAAAATACTTATAATAAGCAAATTAATCTTATAAAATAATCTTCAAAAAGTGAAAATTCCGATGGTTTTGGTTTTTTTGCTAACTATTATTATTATATTATGGTGGTTTTGAGTCATTGATATTTCTAATGGTTAATACTTAATTATTTGATAGATAACAATTGATCGCTGATAGTCCATAGCTATAAGTGGTTGCTAAATCAAACATAAGTAATTATGAGTTAGTGATATTTGAATTTTTAACTGCTAATATGAAGTGTTTAATTAGTTAAGGTAAAATTAAAGTAATGTTTCAAAATTCAAAATCTAGCAATTCAAAATTATAACTCCAATGTCAAATTAAAGTTGAAATTTATTGTATTTAAAATTGAAACTTCTAATATCTAGCGTTTAGTTTAGTCTTTCATTATTATTGGTTGCCAACTATGAACAATTGACTATCAGCCGCTAACAGCTAATTACAAACAATATTCTTGTTATATATATATATATATATATATATATATATATATATATGGATTGATTAATTAAGTTGACATTTAAATTGAGGTTTGAATTAAAAATTTTTAAAAATAACTCTAATATGGCATAATAAAAAATCCATTTATAAAATTAATAGTATATTATATTTAACTATTTATTATTAAAAATAATATTATCTAAGAATTTCTAAGATTTAAATATTCATTTGTATTTCCACTTAGTTTACAAATTGAACTAAATATATCCACAAAAAATATTACTAATATATGTACAGGCATCAATGGTACCAATATTTATTTTATTGTGCAAATACCATTCTAAAATTAGGTTAGAATATTTTATTTAAGCACTAATATTGTCATTAGATTCTGAAACTAATTTCTATCGACCACTTAATTAGGTCTCCAATTAACACATAGTTTGTCTCAACTCTCAAGAACAATTAATCTTACGTGGATGAACCTAGACTAGCAAAATTAAAAATTGCAAGAGACTTATTGTAAAATTAATTAATTTCATACATTGGTTATATAATAAAATAATATATTAAATTATATATATGCAAATATATAGCAGCATATTAACTTAATCATTGATTAAAAAAAATACTATTAACTTAATCAAATACAGTGATTACGGCAAACATATATATATATATATATATATATATATATATATATATATATGTCTTAAATGTGGGAAATAGACCTTTTTCACATGTATTTATTTTTAAAATGTTGAGTTATCAATCAATGCTATAATTAATGTAACTCAAAAAATGTCTTAAATGAAGAATAAGTTGTCCTTTAAATTTAATTTAATAAGAGTTATAATTTCAAAGTTAATAAATTGTCATAATTATTATTGAAAATACTAAATTAATAAGAATCATCTGATTTTAATCTAACGGTTAAAAATCAATATTTATAAGTGTGTAAATATTATAATAATCATTAAAAATTTCAGTTTTTTCACTAACAAATTTTATCAAATTTGCTTAAAAACTAACTAATATTAGGCTAAACAAATAAAGATATACAAAGACAGATTATACAAGTACATATTGAAATTTCAAAGTCTAAACAAAAAACTAAAATACTCAAGAAATTTCATATACATATATATATATATATAGTCCGAACCGACCTGACTTTTAAAACATGTGACCAAACCCACCTTCAACTTAGGTCAGCCGAACTTATAAGTGATATACCTTGCTCAAGCTCTATAATTTTGGGGAGAGCTTAGGTGAACTAGACGAATACCGAACCTATGAACAGGTCTACTCACAAGTTTCTAAGTCATTTGTATGTTTTTCCAATTCCACTACCATTCTACCAATTATTATAAAATACAAAAAGTTTACCTTTACCATTATATCCGGAAAAACAATCACATATAGGTAATCCACACGAACAAATCAACAAAAATAAGCACGAAAATAAATACCACATCGAAAAATTATGGAAAGCGAATCTTACTTTAATAGATCTGTTCTATAGGATCAGACCTCCGTAACCTTAAGCTCTAAGGAGACAAGAACCTATGTCTGGAAGATGAAATGAGACTATGTAACCAGAGCGTGATTCAAAGCCTTGCGATCCTTCGGGATTGTGTAGGGAGTGGAGGATCGTTCTCGGCCAATGTCCAAATGGCTTGGTTGGTCACACAGTTGTCTAGCAGACCATTTCTTTTTGTTTTTTTTTTTTTCCCAGTGATTTCTGGAACAGGCAATGATTAGCAGTTTTCAGTTTGAGGAATGGGGAGGAAAAGGGAATACAGCATACATTATCATAAAGACATTAACTATGAAGCCCAAAGATCAGAAAATTTTCATGCTAATATTGTCTAGAAGATGACATTCAAATAATATGCAAGATCTAATTATCTTGTACAATGTTAGGTCATGCAAACGGTTTCCCTTTGTCCAAAGTTAATAGGCTTTCCAATTCCAAGTACTACTTCGATGTCCTAATTACAATCTCCTTCGAGTGAAGCAACGGAAAATCGAAATGAGTATATATGTTGGTTAAGTTTACAATGGTGCAGAAGAAACTGGTGTGATCATCACCATAACATCTTTTCCAGTAGAAACATTTCAAGTAAAAATCAACATATAATGAAAGAATGTCAGAAAGTTTGTACTCCAAAAAAAAAAAAAAGTTACCAAGGGCCAGCACTTATACAGAGTCGAAAATTCAGTTGGAGAGAAGAAATTAATCTCTACTTGTATCAAAACAATGTAATCATGTGGAAATGCCAATTACAAATTCAGCTCATATTTTCACTCGTCTCCAACAATGTGCTTCCCAAACAAGAAGTTGCAATACCTCAGATGCTTGGCTCCTGATATTCCCAGTAATTTCTGTACATGAGGATCTCTTGCCAGATGAAACAATAAATTTTATTGCATTGGCGAATTATAGGTTCAGGAATTGATTTTAAATTGCATTATTATATTGATTTCACCTAAGCCCGGAGATATCAACTTAAATGGAAACTGAGCATTGAGCGACCACACTGACTCCATTTGTGTATGGAAAGCAACCAGTTCAACTCAGCTTCAAATCATCAGTGGCTTCAAGAACGAGCACCTATAAAATCTATAATAGATTGAATACAGGCAATAATCAGTCCACATCCACAAGTGAAGTGCAGTCAATGTCCTGAAGAGTAATTTTCCCAGTATATAAATCACTTATGTGATCAGAACATAATGGGAGGCATAGTCGGTCTATGCATTCATGAATTGCACCCATTCCTTGAACCCATTTCTCTCCTTTCATTGAGCTCATATTTAAAAGATTTTGTATTAACCTTGCTCGATACATGATAGTGTCTGTTCTGCCACAAAAATGAGCAACACAGGAATGAGATGGCTCATCCGAAGCCAATCTAATCAATGCCAATGATAAAGCCCCATCTACAGGTTTTGGATCTGAAAGAGTTCTATCTCCCATCATCTTTACCTCCCTTTCAGTGGGAAAGTGGACTTCCTCATTTCCATCTGTGGCAATGACTTTCAAATCTTTAGTGTAATGCCTAATGGCCTCCAGTTTTGTTGCTTCATGCTTTTCTGCTAGCGTCAAGATACATGAGAATCTCAGGTGATAACTTACAACAGTTTTTACCATCTTAAAGTTATGGCAGCAGCAAAAGAAATTAAGCCATCTTTGGCCAATCCCTGCATACCACTTTATAATATCAGCATCCTCCAGAACAGTTAGAAAGTGGATTGGTCTGGGACGACCCATATTGTTTGTAAACCCAGCCATCTTAATAGCCTTCCTTATGAGTTCTATAGGCGCAGAGACTTTCATGCATAGCTTTGTCAGATCCTCCACTGTTCTCTCAGCATACTTTCTTTCCTCCTCTTCTTCAACTTTCCTTTCTTCTTCCTCCAACGCCTTTCTAGCCTGCACTGGTGACAAATGCTTTTCCACCTGCTCCTGGAACTTATCATAAGCATCAACAAGATCTTGTGGCAATTGATCTCTAATGTGCCTCAAAGAGAGGAAATCGCCAGCAGTGAGCATCCGATGCCAGTTCCAACACTCTTCCAAAGATCCCAAAAACTCTTGAACCACTTCATCTGCCCAAGTTGCAAAAATTTCTCGCACTTCATTCTCAATTTGAAAGTCAAATTTGAACCCATCACTATGCTTCAACTTCTTAAAAACATTATTCAAAATTTTCAAACCCAATTTCTTTCTATTCCTTTCCCGAGCATTTCTCAATTCCAAAGCCCTAACTTCCTTCTGTCTAAGATATTTCTTCCTTGCCCTGATTGCTTTTTCTGACATAGGGGGACGCAAGACTGAAGGTGGGACAGCCTGCAATTCCATCCCTAAAAAATCAATCTTCTCAGAAACTGCACTATGGATAGCTGTATTTATTCTATCCACTTCCAATTCCAACTTCTCCTCCAAAAATTTCACAACATTACTCTTCAAATCCATTGTCAGCATCTTCGAGCCAGAAGTAATTATTAATATCTCATCCAAGTACCTAATTGCATATATCTTTACCGGCTTATAAAAGGAAGTAGACCTCTCATTAATCTCTTTTGGTTCAAATTTGGGATTCTGTTTGCTAATTCTTAATCTCATTTCTTGAACTTCTCTATCAAACCCATTAAAATAAATATTAATCAAAATTGAACACAGCCCACATTCTTGAGGAAATCCCCTCCCCAAATAAAGCCCACCCAATTCGATTCTCAAAACTCCACATTCAAATAACCTTCTTATCAAATCAATCAAAAACCTATCCTTAATTTTCTCCTCCATAAACAAACATAACTTATCTACATTCCTATTATCAAAATTGGCACGATTAAAGCAAACACTAAACCACCAGCTTGGGTTTTCCACTGAGTTCTTGAGGTATCTTATAGCTGTGTGCCGCCCCATATTGACACGCCCACCATAAGAAAAAGTAACAAAACGATCATCATATATAATTTCTAAAATTACCCTAATAGTTTCAATGAGAACTTTCAATTTCAAATTGGGCAAAACCAAGAACTCACCTTTACCGGCAATTTTAACACACTGAGACTCAATATCGAATCGATTATAAAAAATCTCGCCACCCATTTCTTCAATTGAGAAATGCTTGGAAACTGAATGGTAAAGAGACTGAGAGGCGAACCCGGCAGAGTCAGGAGAGTTGGGGGCATTATTGTGGAAGGTGAGGAGGTTTTCAGAAGCAGAGAGGAGAACAGAGGGCAAAGCGACGACATTTTGGATGAGATTAGAGAACTTGCCATGGGAGTATTGACTAAGCACCAGAGCTTTGAGTTGTGGTCTGGTTAAGGGTATTGTTGAAGGGTTTTGAATTGGGTGATCGTTGGAGTTTAAGGGTAGTGTTGAAAATAAGAGTTTCAATGAAGAAAATATTGGAAATGAAGATTTGAGATTGAAAACTGAAATTCTTTTGAGGGTGATGAGCATTGAAACGCAGAGAGGGAGTGGTGATGGAAAGAACAGAGACTTGGGTTTATTCTAAGTCAAGTTCAAAAAGTAGAAAGTTACTCTTTATTTTTTTTCCTTTAATAGCCCAAACAAATGAAACCCCATATATAATATTTCAACTCAGCCGCCGCTCGCGACATTGCTCCTCACTCTCAGTCTGTGAGGCTCTGTTTCATTCAGTCGTCTCCTTTATCTATTTCATTATTCAACTCACAAATCTCTTGTTTCTTCCTCGTCTATTCAGGATTTCAGGTTAGTTCAAGCTTTACCAAAAATCTCATGTTTATTTTGGATGTTCCATTTGTATATGATTTTTACAGTTGTGTGATTGTTAAACAAAGTCACTTTCTTTGGTTGTTTGATGTTGTGATTTCTATTAAGTAATTTATGATGGAAATTTCTTGTGATTAAACAAAATTGAAACTGATATAGTAATGTTTGCATTAATTTAAGGTTTATTTGGATTGGAAAAATGGGCAAAACCTTATATATTTCCAATTCCATCTCTTCATTTGATACTTGCTGATGGTTTGAATCACAGATTGTACCTCTAGTATGCTTCCTTTGTACTGGGTTAATAATTTTTTAGGTGAATTATTATTTAGTCTCTCATTTTTCATTAATTTCTTTAGTCCTCAGTTTTGATTATATCAATTAAGTAGTTATTCTGTTGATTTACTGTTAAAAATCTGCAAAAATATTAAAATATCTTTCATTTTCCTTCTAATTTTCCATTTATACCATAGAAATAAGAAAGAGAATTAGACTGAAATGACCTTATAGAAAAACACACTCTCTCTCTCTTTTAGTACTACCGCCATCGCCAAGCCCGCAGTTGTCCACGTCTGACCAGCGGCAAAGCCTTGCCGCCTCAGTTTTGGTTCCATCGAAGCTTGCTCTTTCCATTGCAATCTTTGTATCTCTCCTTAATTTGGAACCATTACATGCCTACAAAAATATTTTGTTTGTACAAAAATATTCTCTTTCATATTCAAATGCTCCAATCCAAATTTCAAAAATATTCCCTCTGTTCAAATTAATAGACTTTTTACGAAAAAAATGAATTTTTTTTTTCAAATTAGTTGTCATTTTTGAATTTCTATACATTATTTATTACATTTTTTTTAATTTTATAGACACCACTTTCTCTTCCACTCTCATACTGATACTATGCGTTACCAAAAAAAAAATCCCATTTCCAGTTCTCCTTTATTCCTAAAAACAAAATCTCTCTCCCAGTTGATTGCAATATTGCTTCTGCCATAATTTTTGTTATTTAATTTCAAGTACATTATTTTGTAAGCTAGCTTAAATAATGCGTTCAAGGTTATCAAACAGAAATAAAAAGCGGTGACTAGCTTGCAACGGGTCTCCAAGGCAAGGGGGAGGAAAAGGGAGCAATAGACAGAGAGAGAGAGAGAGAGAGAGATTTGATGGCTTTGGATTCAGTGAAATGGGGTTACATACGGATCATCACTGGCACAATTCTGGGAGGCATTCTCGGTTTCTACGTTATGCACCGTGCTGAAGTTAGCTACAAGGTTTCAATTTTTTTCCTCTCTTTATTCTCTGTTTGTTTACTGAGAAACCGCTGGAAAAGTTGGGAACTTTCATAATTTTTTTACCTTTTAATGCTTATATCAGCTACTAAGCAAATAATTTTTACATTTATTTGCCTGTTAGTGAATTTTGGTTTTTTTGGGATTTACAGGAGAAGATGAATGAGAGATTGAAAAAATACAAGAGTGAACTGAAGAAGAAAGAGAAGTCAAATCAGCTTGAAGATTCCATCTAATTTTTTTTTTAATTAAATTTTAGTCAAGGTTTTACTTTTTCCATGTTTGGTTGCTCAGAAAAGGATGGAAAGTGAAAAAAAGCAAACCCACCAAGCTGAAAAAATTTGAAGGTAAGGGATTTCACACTGTTGATTTTGGATATAATTTTGTGTTTGAATTTGCTTGAAATAGGTATTAACTGTATCATTATCTGCCTTTGGATGTTGTTGGATATTAAGTGGACTCTGTTAGATTGTCCCTTTCATTTTGAAGGCAAATGAGAACTCTTTGATTTTTTCTTTGTTATTACTATAAATTTGCTATAATACATTTTTTAAATTATTGATAGTGGAGTATTGTTTTCTTTTCTAACTTCACCCTTTAATGCAAGGCCAAGGCTATTCCATTTTCAGCAGTTTCCCAACTCCTATCCCATGGGAGCATTGAATTTACGCAACTTCTTAGGTTTACCTTTCCTAATTTTCATGTTTAATATCATATGTCCCCTGCCTAGTAGGTATTGTTGAAATCATTTCTTGCAATTTATTCTTACTAAAACTATAAAGGAATTTGACCATGCCTTCCCACTTCAGTCACTTTGTTCAAAAAGTGGCAATGAAAATATTTAGCCTTATTACTATGTGAACTGTTATTTCCAGGGTCTATTTTACTTTACCTTTTGGGGAGGAAAAGGAGAGGAGGGAAAAAGGAAGTGTGAAAAGGAGAGGAGAAGAAATTAAAGTAGAATTTTTTTGTTTTGATTTTGCAGTTGAGATATGGTTAATGTGAGACTCTACTTTAAAGCATTACCTTGGTTAGAAATTGTGCAAGATGAGCCTTTATCATCATTTCTTACTCTCAATTTTCCTTTAGCTCACACCTTTCCCTCTTTTCTTCTTCTTCTTCTTCTTTATATATATATATATATATATATATATATATATATATATATATATATTAGTTTGATTCACTAACTCTTCTTTCTTTTTCCCTTAATCGGATAGTGAGCCCTTTAGCAACATATATGGGTATTGCATCATACTACACCACCCTGCTTCACGCTCTGCATAAGTGAATTGAGAGGTACTATCTATCACATTGTATAGATTTAGTCTAATTACTCATACTGCCATATTTAGTGTTCAAATCTTTTTACTCCTGAAAAAACTGATTGTTTCAATTATTTAATCTTACACAAATATTTATCACTTAGGAAGCTAACAACTTCGCCCTATTATGTAAATATAGAGGCAATATGTAGTAAATATGGAGACAATATTGGATAAGCAACATTTGCACTTACAGATGGGCAAGGGTTAACAGAATTAAACAGAGAAGGAAATAAATAATGCAGAGTGGCATAGACGAGTTGCTATGTTCCTTTCTTTCTTTGACAAATTCCCTGACTATCACGGATAGCTAATAATTGACTTGGTAACTTGAAAAGTTAGACGTGCCTTTTGCCTATTTCCTTTTTCCTTGCCTCACAGTTTTGTGCTTTTAAATATTAACTGTTATGTTGCATATCATCTCAATCGTAACAGTGAATCTCTACAAGAGTGGCACACTAACACGGTCTATACCATAATCACACAGATATGTCTACACCACTAACATGACTGCAATTTAAAACCTTGAACAAAACAAAGAATGGATAGGGAATCATATCATACAAATGCTATTTGTCATGGAGCTGCTACATTGGCTAATGGCTATAAGTTCTCTACGTGGTGAAACCTTTTGGCACTTAAAAAATGTTTGTTTTCTCCAAATTGTCATCTCTGCCAATTTACTCTTCATTGCTTTTCTGCTTGCTCTGATGTTTTCTGAGCTGCAGATACTATTTATCTATTTTTTAGCTCAGTCTTTCTGCAGGATATACATCATCAATTTTTAGCCAGAAACTACAGTGTAGTCACCAATAAAATGGACACTTTAATTCTATTGCCCTGTATGAAGATAATAAACTAGGATATGGCGATTGAAGTGGTGATTGCACTTGGTTTTCCATAACAAATATATGGTGGGGTTGCTGAACTTCTTCAAAATGCTCCTTTTCACGAAAACTAAAAACTTCAGTTAGTAGAGATTTATGCTCTACATTGGCTTTTGAGGAACTAGTGTGATAATATGTACACTTGTTCGCACGTAATTTTGCTATTTTATGGGATAACTGATGATGCTCTTAATTGCTTTTCTGCATGTTTCGGATTTTGCTCATGAATTGTGATTTATCAACAACCTTCTGTTGTTGAATGTATTCTATCAATTCAAATGGCTTCTGGTCAACTTAATTTGACTGGTAATTTGGCAGCAAAACTGGCCGCCTACACCAATAAAATGGATTGTTGAATGTTCATTGGATACCGATCAGTCTTTTTTTGTTTTTTAGGAATATATCCACACTTTTTGGTGGTCTCCTCCATATAGTCATCGTCTCCGATTTACCCTTTAAACACCATCTAAAGCCCCAAATAAAAGTGACCAACGAGAAGGCCAACCAAGTTTGAAGGAAAAAAAACAAGAAGAAGAAGAAGAATAAAATAAAACATCCAAACTGGAACAACTCTGCACATTAATTAGCCTTTTAGTTGTTCCATGAAAAAGATAAACAGAGCTTGCATGTTTCAATGGATTCAAACTATCCTTTTATATTCTTTTTCTTTTCCAACATCTATTGATGATAATATCAGTGGACATACGCATTACAAGGAGATGATAATATCGGTGTACATAGTACCTTCAAGAAAGAAAATGGATAGACATGAAAACTCCATAGATTTGCATTTGAAACCTTCTGATGATTATAGTGTAATGTTAATATAGAAAGAAAGAAAGCTGCATGAGATTTCGGCTTGAATGTAATAGCTGATCGAGGTTTTGATTTGAACAAATTTTCTGATGAAGGAGAAGAAGCTTTTGAACAGCAAGTAGTGAGGGAAATGTTAAAAATTTATCTCCTCAACTTCCATTAAGAATATCATATAGCTTTTTGGCAGCTGAAGTACTCTTGCAGTTCAATAAAAATTTATCTTTATTTACTTCTGATTTGTTTTAATTCAATAAACATATATCATATAGTTCCTTTTTAATTCATGACATCTTCAAATAGTCAAATCACCATAAACATTAACGAAAAATTGTAAGCTGAGAATCATCATTTGCTTTGATGCTGAGCAATTCCAATGAAGGTTTCGTTTGTCTAAATCCTTATAACTGTGAGGATCACTTTAATTAATGGAAAATAAATTGCACATGGCTTTTCTACAAATTCAATCTACTCTAGCAAAGTGTAGGGGTAAGCACAGATCGAGTAACGTCAGGAATTGAAAATTTTATGTACCTAATCGAAACTCCGGGAATTCTAAAATAAAGGAATCGATCCCGACTTGTAAATATAAGATACTCATCCCGACTTCTCCCTATAATGTGACAAGTCGATTCATATATTCAGAGATAATAGGTTGGGGTAAATCCAATTCGGGACTTAGAGATTCCAAGTTTAAATACTTAAGTCAATAAGTTTTATGCATAATTCATGCACAATGTATACAAAAAAAAAAAAGCACATATAACAAAAACAAGCATAATATTATATTAGCATAGAAAACATGTTTCAGAGCTTATACTTACAATTAACACTTATCAAATAAATATTCATTGTTCCATAAAATAACTAATTCAATTTTCAATGAAATAACTAATTGCTTATTAATAGATCATAATGTTCATTTTTCAATACCTCAATTCAATGTTCAATTGTTCAATACTTCAATCCAATTCATTGTTCATATTTGAGGAAAACTATAGATTGCTTGTCATTGCATTGCTGCTTATATGGAGACTAGACAAATAGTGGAACCATCAAATGAAATATTTAAATTGTGCCTACTCTTTGATTCAATAGGAGCCTGGATATGAAGTTAGATAATAGCACTATGAGCACTAGGCAAGCAAGATCAGGTTCAGAACAGTGGTAAAATGCAGGCAATCAAGAAACAATATGCAAGCAGAAAACAACAAATAGGCAAGTAGAAAAGACTCAAAAGAAAGCAACAAGCAAGCAAGCAAATTAAAGATGCAGCAGCAAAAGGCTAGCAATCTAGCAGCAACCTAGCAAAAAGTCACAAACAGGAGCAACAACTAGATCAGTAAGAGCAACAACTCAAAAAACAAAAACTAACTCATAAAGCACAAAGCCATGAACTCACAATAACTTTGAGTTAAATGTTAATAATGTTGAGTTCAATTTTAATACAGTTGAATTCTCCCTTAATAACTTTGAGTTCAACTTTAGCAAAGCTGAGTTCAACTTTAATAACTTTGAATTCAATGTTATTAATGTTGACTTTAACGTTAAAACATTAAGTTTAACTTTAATAAATTTGAGTTCTCCCTCAATAACTTTAAGTTCAACTTTAATGAAGTTGAGTTCAACCTTATTAATATTGAATTCAATGTTATTAACAATAAATATTAAATATTTAACTCATAGATTTCAACTTGTAAATCAAATATCAACCAAAGTTCTTAGAACCACACTATTCAATGTGTCTAGTGCTTGCAAAACACCTGCAAAATGTAATTGTATATCAATCAGATTGTATATTATGCAAAAATGAAAAATTAAATGAAATTTACAAGTTAATAGTTTGGAAAATATATACCATTTTCAAAATTTTCAAGTTTTGAAAGCATTTAGTTAAGAGTAATAGGTTGATTACTTTCTCTTAGTCAGTCTTGGTAGCAAATTAGCACCTCAGTAGTTATAGGAGCCAAAGAGCTCTTAAATTGGTCTAAAGTCCTTCCACCAGTGCGAAATGATGACTCACTTACCCTAGTTGGACATTGTATAGCCAACACATAGTAAAGGAAACCTCACTGCATTCACTTTCTACCATCCTAGGAGATTGAAATCAATAACAAATGTTTCCTCCCTCTCCTTCAAATATCTATCTGGTTCAGATTTTTGAACCATATGACTCTTGCTTTGCTTTTTGAATAAAATATGGGTCAATACTATCATTTGTGTTGCTCTCAAATGTGATATGAGCAATAGACCTTGATGTGCTAGATCCTAGTTGAGCATTTTTTACTTCATACTCATTAACCATCTCCAATAGAGCCCTTTTAACGTTAGATATCATATTTGCAGCCTTTATCTCACTATAATGTTCAGTGTACTTTACATTTAGGCAATCCACTTTTTACCTAGGATCTAATACAACTGCAACAAATAGCATTACATTCATTTTATCTAAACTATCCCAATATTTGTCAAATTTGACTCTCATGTGATTGCTCATAACAACAAGCATAGAATCAGAGTTACTCTCAAGCAAATCTAACTCTTTAGGTATTTTAACAATTTTAGGAAAGAATAAATTAAAGGTAGAGTATATAGTGCCAAAAATTTTATAGGTAATGTCATAAAATTTTTTTAGGAACCTAGTAATTCTCCTTACATTATCCTGATCAATCTCATTAGGTAACTCCTCCACAAACTCAATTATTAACTTATGATCTAACTCCTACATATTTTTAAAGGCTGTCTGATACCCTACTATAGTTTGTAACATGTGATAGGTAGAATTTCCACCCTTGTTGGACAATCTAAATATAATGATGCTTTACTAGATATTTTAAATTTATCACAACACTACCTAAAGAGATCTTTTCTTTGTGGATTGCTCCTAACATATACTTTCACAACCCTAATTCTAGAAATTGCCTTCCCAACAAACTCAACTCCATCATTCACAATGAATTGAATGATGTGAGCATAACACCTCATATGAAATACATCTCCGCCCAAAACAAATGCATCTTTTTTCATTAATTTTTTTCAATGCAAGGACAACAATATCATTGCTTGATGCATTATCAAATATAATGCACATGACTTTACTAATCCTCCATTCTTCCATGCAAAACTCAATTGCATTCTCAATGTTTTACTCTCTTATGACTCTTAATAATACAAAATTTAAAATCTTTTATGCTTTAAAATCTTTTATGCAAATTTCATTCATTGTCAATAAAATGTGCAATCAAGCACAAATAAGATAAGTTTTGAATATTTTTTCATATATCAATTGTCAAAGAAAATCTTTAATAATTACTAACAAACAACTTAAAATAGTCCATAGTAATAGTGAATCTAGATGGAATGACAAAATATGGATAAATGGTTTCCACAAAATTTCAAAAACCAAGTCTGTCTACAAAACTAAAAGATAACTCATATCTTATTATCATTTTTACTAAAGCTTCCCTACTAGCTTGCTGGTCAAAAGTATTATGACTCTTATCTTTTCCACCCCTCTGCGCTTCAACTAGTGTTTTTTATCTTGAAACTTTTTGCAAGTTTCCCTCAAGTGTTTCTAAAGCCGAAAGTGCATTGATACTTTTTTCTTGATAATCCTTCTCACACCACACACACTTAGCCCTCCCAATCTCATTTTCCTCACTGTCATACAATTTCACAAAATAAATCCAAATTGAAGACCTAGTTCTTTAATTACTATGAGTGATAGAGTCAAGTGGATTACCTTTTATTTGATGCTCAAAAGAATTAATTTGCATGCGATGAGACTTATTAGATCCATTAACTTCATGTTCAAGTGCAGATTGAGGAATTGAAAATTCTGCATGAGATGAAATTGAATCTTCTATGTTGGGTGGCTTAGCAATTGGCACCAAAGGCAACGAGCATTTCCCTCTTGCTAGTGCATTTCTCACATTGCCTCTGTTACCCCTTTTCATTTCTTATTAAAAAATATATATATATAAGGAAGAAATAATTAAAATTAAAATACAATGCAATAAAAATACATTTCATTTCATAATAAAAATGCATTACAATTATAATTACATGCTAAAAATTTTAACACTTAGCAATGGTAAAATGACAAAGATTAAACATAACAAAATTTGACACCTCCATGCCCTTTGCATTCATTGATTTTTTCTTTTTAAATGTTCATGATCAAAGCAATCAACTCCAATATATTAAATTCATCAATATCTTGCTCCTAAAATTTGTAAGACCTACAACCATCACAATGAAAATACAATTTATTAGGATTTTTTGAAAACTCTGATATCTTAATCAAAGCCTTTCTTCTATATTTACACCATTGATTTCTAAATTTAATCAAACTTCTATTCACACAGTAGCTTTTGCCACTTTCATATCTCCTATTAAAGTTAAATCTCATGGATATTAATGAACTAGATTCCATTTATATTAATTGCCAAAGAAGGAAGAGAAAAAGTAAAACTCTCTAAGTATATATGAACTAAAAATATGAGATTGTGAATGCTAACTTTGCTAAGTATATGCTAACTTGACACTTTAGCAGTATATGCATTGCTCCTATTTATTTATACACAAATAGTTAAAAATTTAAAAATTAGCTGTTACAATTAAATACAATTTCTAACGATCATACTTTTAGTATTACCAATTTACCTTAAACCCTAATTTAAAATTGAAACCTTCAATTGACTGATCGAAGCATAGCAAATGGAATAATAAATAGTAATATACTAAATTGAAACCTTAAAATTGAAATCCCCAAATTAAAACCTTAAACTTGAATTCCCCAAATTGAAACCTTAAAATTGAAATCCCAAATTGAAAACCTCAAAACTGAAATCTACTAATTGAAACATCAATTGAAATTTCCAAATTAAAACCCTAAATTTAAAACATTAAATTGATAGAATCAGAGCTTGGAATCATATACAAATCATAGAAAAGTAGTTAATAAAGACAAATCATATACAAATCACATACAAATTACAGACAAAGCAAACTAATCACAAATCACAATTTAAAAAAAAAAATTAAATACTCTTACATGAAATTAACTTTCAAATCTTTCTTCTCTTTCTTCAATTTCTTTTATATATATATATATATATATATATATATATATATATATATATATATATATATATATATATATATATATATATATATATATATATATATATATATATATATATATATATATATATATATTATCCTTTATTTTCTTTGAATTTTTATTCTCTTTCTTCGATTCCTTTGATTGTTATTTTTTTCTTCAATTGTTATTTTATTTTCTTTGATTGTTATTTTCTTCAACTGTAATAAATAGAGAATAGAGGCAATAGACATATTACAAATATCTAGATAGACTCTTTCTGGCAACATTTTTGAGTGATTTAGTGTTAGGGTCACATAATATAGAGAGAGTAGAGAAGGAAGAACAGAGGAGAGAAAACAGAGAAAATGAAAAGAAAATGAGAGACTTTCTCTTTCTGGTGGCAAAACAATGAATTAGGGTTAGATTTTAGGTTTTAATTCATGCATGCCAACCACATATCCTATGGATGAAAATATATATAGCATCAAAACTATGTAATATTACAATGTTTATAGATATCCTAAGCTAAGCCCATAAGACTTAAAATGACGTAGTATTCATTCATTATTGAATAACATTGGGTTCAATATTAATAACATTGAGTTCAACTTTGTTAATGTTGAACTCGACTTTAACAATGTTGAACTCAACTTTATTTAAAATCTTATTTAATTAATACTTTGTTTTTCTCTATATCTTTATCCAATCTCCAGATTATTAACTTTGTTTATTATTTTATAATAATTGAGAGTCTCTTCATCTTACCATATCCAAGTTTATAAAATTGGTGTTTTGGCATCCCTTCGCTCTTAGCTAATGACCCAATGTCAATTATAATTTCTAAGTTTCTAACCCTAATGTTCTTATTAAGCTTTATTTGTCTGTAATGAGATAAGTTTGTTATTTTAGTTACCTTAATCAAAGCAATTAAGATTAAGAGATGTGTTGCAATCTCATAGATTATGTTCATTGAGAACTAATCATGAATTCCATGAATGATCTCAACTTTAGATATTTTATTTAACAACTTTATTATACATTTACTTTATTATTGTCATGGATTTAGGATTTAGGGTTTAGGATTTAGGTTTTATGGTTTAGGGTTTCATTGAAAACTAACCATGAATATTTTGATAAAATGTTTGAATGGACTATAAATTTATAATGATAGAGACTAGAGTGAATCAAATTGTAAAAAAAAGACTTGTCCGTACAAGTTTATTAACATTAAACTCAATGTTATTAACATTGAACTCAATATTATTAACATTGAACTCAACTTTTTTGAAGCAAAGTAATTATACTGAGAAAAGAAAATATTAAACAATAATAGTTCCTTTTTAATTCATGACATCTTCAAATATTCAAGTCGCCATAAACATAAATTAAAAACAAAATTAAAATAAAATAATAAGCAACTTTTTTAACAAATCTAACTTAAATAATTAAGAACTTCTTGCACCAATATAGGATCACATTTCATTTGAGCTAGAAGCACACCTTCTCTTTGCAATGTTACTTTCCTAACATATGGAATTTTGTATTTGTGGAAATCTTTTTCTCTCATAATTTCCATCATACACAACTGCAATGTTAAAATTATCCGATTACACTCCACCGGAGGAAAAGCTTCAAATGACTTGGTGACAGCATTAACAAGTTCATTCACATTTTTTGGCGACTCCTTGTATTGTAAGGATTGAATAGCACAAAAAAATTCAAGATTGAGAACATTCAAATCTGGAGAATTTGGAGGTTGACACATCAAATGAATATCAAATTCGTCTTGTGTAGTTACTAGCAAAATTCATCATCATCTTAATCAATATGTGTTCTTGCATTATCTTATTAAATAAAAATTGGATACCTTGAATCCTCTCTTGGCCATTTAGCCTTGATAGTAGGGGTAACCTTTTCAATTAAATATGTGCTTATAACTTTCTCTTTTTACTAAAGTTGTAAGTTTCATCTCTAATGTGTCGATAGCTTTATTAACACTACTCCTCTTAGCTGGCTCTTGTGTCATAAAAGGAAATACACCAATTTTTCCATAGAAAAGTTCATTTTCTTGTGCATCAAACCTTGGATGAGCTAATGTAAATAAAAACATGACTTATTTGATGAAGGCTTTGTTTAACAAGTGCACATTGGGTCCTTTTCATTTGGTAGCAAGTAGAGATTCTCTAATTCTTTTTTTTTTTTTTAAGTCATGTAGAACAATTTCTCATTAATATGCACCATATTATTCATCCCTACAAAAGTTGGATCATGTGGTATGCTACTTTCATTAAGCATTAAAATGTAAAATTGCGATCGAGATCTTTTATTTTCTTCATTTAGAAAAAGCTTTATAACATTTGAATGTCTTTGTATAGCTCCTGATGTTTGAAGCCTAAACAACATGGCCTTGCTCATGTTCATAGAGCAAGCTAAAGAGTCAAAGGTTGTCCATTTATGTAAAGGGATATCATAAAACCGAGCCAAGTCAATTTGAACTCTTTTACAGCCACAATTTCTTGTCCTTCTATGTGAAACATCTACATGTACACCACTACTTTTTGCTTGTTTCCAAAAGCATTGAACAATACATATAGAAATTGAAAATGATGCTGCCATCATTTTTTTCATATTTCTTTTCAATTTTTCATCAATAAATTTTTGTAGAAGTATATTGTAAATGGCTTTGCATTCATTATTGCCAAAAATTTTATTGTCTATTGACAACTCTCTGATTCTAATTATTCAACATTTGTATTGTCATCATTGGCATTTTCTTCTATTTCAAAATATCAAAGTGTAAATCCTTAATTTTACACCCTCATCATGCGGCCACAACCTAACATATGCTAAATTTAGTGCATTATGCAAAGTTGGTATGGCTATCTCGTTAGCCAATTAGTGGGTAGGGGTTCAGGGGCAATGCCCTCGAAAGAAAATTTTAGCCTTCAAGTATATTACTATTGAGATACCCAATTTTCCAAAAACAAACCAATAATCAATCTCTAAAAAAAAAAGGGTCCATCAATCCCTAAGCATGCATCATCGATGCACCAAAATCTATGCAACCCTCTATAATTATACACCATCATTCATATACCGAGCTAATGGCCTTTCATTCTTTGCACCTACCAAATTTCATCTGCCAAGTGATATCAAGCTAAGTCAAGAAATTAAAGATAGTCAGCTCCATCCAATAGATAGTCACACTCTATTCAACAAACCACAGTATAAGTTCACCGATCATAATCCAAAATAATTTGTAGGAGAAAGCAAAAATCATTTTTACTAAGGATCATTTTCAAAAGTTAAAGTAGCTCCTATCAAGGGGCATCACCTTCATTTTCACTAAGAATTTCCAAAAGTCAAAAGGAAATATCTCATAAAAGATATACTCTCTAAGTCATGAATTCCTTCCTAGTTGAATTAACTAAATGACCTTTATCCCCCATCAGTGACAAATAAGTCAAATGCTCATTGCATAATTTCAAACAAATCCCTCTCTACTTTTAAAGACCTATCAAGTCAAGTGGCAATCATACAAAATCTAACTGACAAAGTGTGACTTTCAGAGTCCCTTTAATCCTAGCAAAGTTTTTTTAAGCCTTTCAAAAGGCCTAATCCTTCATATTTAAAAGCCCAAGTTTTCACAGTACAATCAAAATCTTGTCAGAATCCCTTGAGTCGACTCACCATAGGCCAATGCTCTCCTCTTACCAAAATTTTTTCAAAATCTCTCAAGCCGACTCACATAAGCCGAGGCTCTCCTCCTACTAAAATCTTCTTAGAATCTCTTGAGCTAACTCGTCATAGGTCGAGGCTCTTCTCCTACCAAAATCTTATTAGAATCTCTCGAGTCGACTTGCCATAGGCCAAGGCTCTCTTACCAAAATCCTTTCAAAATCTCTCGAGCCAACTCTCCATAGGCGGAGACTCTCCTCTTACCAAAATCTTTTCAAAAATATCTTGAGCTGACTCACCATAGGCTGACACTCTCTTCCTACCAAAATCTTTTCAAAATCTCTCGAGCTGACTCGCCATAGGCTGAGACTCTCTTTTCACTAAATTATCTTATCTAAATCCCTCAATTCCAACCATAAATGTCCAAAAATGGTCACCTAGACATCCCTATGGTTTCTTTTTTTACCTCCTTTTACCAAAATCTATCAATTCCACCCATAAATGTCTAGAAACAATCATCTAAACATCTATGGTTCTTTTCCCATCTTTCTTTATTTTTGGATTGATCATGTCCTCCACCCATAGACATCTAACTCCTCATTTAGGAGGCAATCTGGTATGCTTTTTTCATCCTTATTCATTTTAAAGTCAACCATATCCTTCACCCAGAAATGTCTAAACAATGACATCCCTTTGTTTTCCTTTTTCCATCCATTTTATCCAAAATTCATCTGATTTCTTTACCTAAAAATGTCTAACTAGACATCCTTCTGGTTCCTTTCTCACCTTTTTATTCGAATCAACCATATACATCAATTCACCTAAAAATATCTAGCTGCCAGCCTAGATATCCCTTTGGTTCCTTTCCCTTTTTCATTTATCAGTTGCACCTTTTCACCTATAAATGTTCATAAATGATCACCTAAACATCCTTTGGTACGTTTTACCATCATCATTGGAATTCAACTATGTCTCTCACCCAAACATGTCTAAGCACAGACTTAAATATCCCTTTGGTTCCTGATACCATCCCAACTCATAAATTCGCTATCATCAGAATTGCCTTATAGACAAGACAACTCTGATAAGAGGTCCCCTTTATTGGGACTATGTTTCTATTTATTTTTGTTTCTAATTGGGCGGGGGCGCTTTTGCCTTGGAAGATCATAGAGTTACCTTATGGGGATTTACCTATGAATGATATAAATACTATCATTGCTTTAACTTTACTTATGTCAATAGCATATTTTTATGGGGGCCTTATTAAAAAAAGGATTAAGTTATTTTAGAAAATACATTCAACCAACTCCAATCCTTTTACCCATTAACATTTTAGAAGATTTCATAAAACCCTTATTACTTAGCTTTCGACTTTTCAGAAATATATTGACAAATGAATTAGTAGTTATTGTTCATATTTCTTTAGTACCTTTAGTGGTTCCTATGATAGCAGTATGTGCCCTAACAACCATATAATCATTATGTAATAGTAGATATTAATTCTCAATGGCATAATAAATATATTCATAAACATGGAACTTGTGCAACATTTTCCCCTTCCTTTTCACAACATAGCTTCAGTGCCACCTGATAACTAGATTTCACTATGTATTTATTTGAGTTTGAAAAACCCCACATTATTACGTCATTGGCTCCAGTTCTTGAAATTAGAATAGCCAAGATTGACTGCACATCACCTTGATGAAATGGAGCTCGCAATAAATTGTCTTTTTTTGTAATTTTGGTTCTACCTATGAAACTATCATTTGTTAAAAAAAATCTAAAATAATTATAAAACAAATTTTTTCCCAATTATATACTTGCTAGAAATTCTCCCCATTTTTTAAAAAATTATAAGTAAGGTTCTTAATATTAAAATAAAATTCAATCTAACATTTAATTAAATAAAATAATTTAATTTTTATGATAGCCCAAAAGTATTATGTATTAAAATAAGGGGAAGAATCTGTAAGTAAAAGTATTAAATGTTATAAAATAGAGAGAAAATAATAGAGAAAAGTAAAGAAAGAATAGAAGAGAAAATAAATTTTTGCATATATCTTCATTAATTGTAACACCTATTTATAGGTGTAAAAGGTTACAGAGATAGGAATAGAAATAGAGTTCTATTTACATAAGAATATCTATCTATAGAGATATGATAGACATCTAATCTTATCATATCACTTAAATATTATCACAACATTCCCCTTTAGATGTCTATTACAAAGAATATGCCTCGTTAAAGCCTTACTAAGAAAAAACCCTATTGGAAAAAAAAAATCTTAGTGAATGAAAAAGAGTGCACTATTCTTGTAGAACTTATGCCATAATATTACCTCATTAAAAACCTTACCTAGAAAACTCAATGTGATAAAACCTTGGCTAAGGAAAAAAGAGTACAATGCACAAAAATATCTCCCTTATGAAAACATGATTTTTATTGAAGATCTCTTAGTTGGTGCATGCTAATTTTGTTCACCAACTTCTCAAATGTGGTTGTAGGGAGTGTTTTTGTAAACAAATCTGCAAAGTTGTCAAACTATATACTTAATTATGTTTAAGTAATATCCATATATAATAATTTATTTATAGTACTCCCTTAAAATATTACTTGCACCATGACTATGCCTTTATTAAAAACTTTGCTAGAAAAATCCAGTGGGACAAATATAGCAAAGGAAAAGAGTACAATTCATGTGCTATTCTGCAATTGCATATATTGCCTCATTAAAACCTTTGGTCAAGAAAATCTTGTGGGAAAAAAACTTGACTAGGGAAAAAAGTACAATCTTATATTAATTCACTCCCCTTGATGAAGATAACATCTCGATATGGTGCATATCAATCGATGAAGCAATGTTGTTCCAATATCACATTATGTGATGGCTTAATAAATAAGTTGATTTTCTAGTGAATTTAGTAGATATCAATTTCATCACTCTTCTGAAATTTATGCATGTAAGAGAATTTGAGTAAAACATGTTTACTTTATCCACTTTATTTTAAGGGGGAAATTTCCTTGCTAGTCACTAAACTTTAATATAAGGTTGCTAGTCAAATTGACATGTCAGTGACATGTCAGCTAAAAATGCCAAATGAGCTACCATATGGGCATAAGTTTGTTACTCAAAATTTAAATTACCACACAATGCATGCGTGACACGTGTTGGAGAGAGAATTAGAAAAAAATTACTTTACCAATTTTCCTTTCTCTCTCTTCACTTCATGATTTGCAGACCCTTCCTTCTTTTTTCCCTGTACCAACCTTGATTCTCACCATCTTTTCACCATCTCTTTCTCTCTAATTAAGGCTCCTCCCTCGTGACTCGATTTCTTATGAAATAGTTGCTGTTTAAATTTGGTAAATTGGTATAACTTTCATCCTTACCATTGTTTGAAGAAGAAAGAAATGAACTAGCGTCATAGATCAAAAGAAGAGGTGGCACCCAACTATTATAAGTTGTTTGTATCGCATTTATATAGAAATATGGTTTGAATTGGTGTGTTTATGATGTGCATTTGGTTGGCTGGGTAGTTGTCGATACAAACAACTACTATAAGTCATTTGTACTGTGTTTATATAGAAATATGGTTTGAATTGGTTGTTTATGATGCTCATTTGCTTGGTTGGGTAGTTGTATTTATTCAATTAAATGAAATTTGGGAACTGGTATAAAAAAGGTTTATGAGTAAATAGGGGTCATTTACTGAGAGTGGAATTTTGATGTTAATGAAATTATGATGATTAATTAGATGTTAATAAGGGTTTATTAAATTTAATATGTTAATTAGGGTTCATAAGTGAAGATTAATAAGATTTTGGCTATAGATTTACTATAATTAAAAAGAAACTATGGTAAAACTCCAACTGCCGATAAGGTATTTGTGTAAATAATTGTGAGAGTAATTGCATTTATATAGGTTTGCTTATACTAAACCTATATAAATGTTTCTATTTACACATAAACCACTTAAGGTTTTTGGTTATACATAAACTAATTAAGGTTTCTTTTTTTTTTTTCACAAGCACTTCTTGCGAAATTAGTGTCAAATAATTTATCAACATTAATGTCCTTGTTTTGTTGAAGACAATAATGTTAAAAGTGGTAGTCTGCTACTTAACAAATAATATTAATTTTCTATAAAATGATTAAGTGAGACTAACACAAGCATTAGGGGAATACTTTTCTACAGTCAGCATATGAACCTCTTTTTAAGCTTGATATTATGCTAAAATATTTAATTAATTAACCAACGCTTTAAAGGTCATAACCCCAAGCTAGGTACCTGACATAGATGCAGTATTAATATTTGTTTTTTTCCTCTCTTTTGGTCCTATTTTTAAAGCTTTCATCTTTTTTATTGCACTGTTTAACTTATATTTGTTTTTTGTGTGCCTTTTTTTTCTTGTAGCCACTACATCTGAATATTTCAACATTCATTTACATTATGATGGGGTAGGTGGGGTAGATTCATATATGGGTGGGATCACTGATTACTTTGATTTTTGTTCAACTGATAAATTGTCATTTATTAAAATACAAAGGATGGTTGGGGAGTGTGGTTTGATAGGTAAGATGTTGCTTCTATGGCAAAGGCCTAATACTACATTTTTGTGAGGGTCTTTCTATCCTAAATAGTGATAAAGACATCTTAGAATCAGGGTGTCATGTAGACGAATCTGTGAAGGTCATTAATGTTATGTCAAGCACATAATTACTGCTGAGGTGGGTAGTTCACAAATTCACAATAGTGGTGTTGATGTCAATTCAATAGATAAAGGAAAGGGTAAAAGAGATGGTAGTAAGTGTGACAGTCAGAATACTATAGAGTCTGATGGTGAGGATGAGGATTATGTGGATCCTTCAACTAAATTTATAGATAGTGACTATGATCTAGAGGATGGAGATGATGATTTATTTAAGATGCATGTAAACAATGATTTAGAAAGGGACATGGGCAAGGATAAAAATAGGCTAAAGGCTATGGTAGATCCCATTATAGGAAGTGTAAATGTTGAATGTGATGACTCTGACTTAGCTTCATCAGATGAGCTTCATACTGACTCTGAGACAGATAGTGAGGGTGAAAAAAAAATGTTAAGGTTAGGTATCCAGAGTTTAAGGCTGATAAAGATATGGCAAAACCTATATTAGTTACTGGTATGATATTTAATTTTTTAACTGATTTTAAAGAAGCTTGCAAATAGTCATCTAGGATAAATAGATGGCAAATCAAGTTTGATCCAAATGACAAAATTAGATGCAAGGCAATTTGTTCCAAAGGCTGTCCTTGGTATATTTTCTAAAATCAATGTGTAATTGACAAAAACACAATGCAAATTAAATCAGGAATTTATGAGCACACTTATAGTAAAGAGAATACCATAAGAAAAGCTATTGTTAAGTGGTTAGTAGAGACTTACTTAGAGAAGTTTAGGGTTGACCCTACTTAGAGTACCAAAGGTTTCATAAAAGCTGTAAATAATGATTACAAACTTAACATCAATAGGTTTAAGGCATGGAGAGCTAGAAAATTAGCTTTGCATCTAATTAATAGGGATGAGAAAGAATAATTTGCAAGTCTAAATAGGTATAAACTTGAGATTCTTAGGACCAATCCAAGCAGCACAATCCACATTATAGAGGATGATGATGACCCTGGTGTATTTGGGGGAATTTATATATGTCTAAGGACTTTTTAAATTAGGTTGTATGCCGCTTATTAGGGTAGATGGATGTTGGTTGAAGGGTATATATGGTGGATAACTCTTATATGTGGTATGTATTGATGCAAATGATTACATTTACCCTTTTGCATGGGCTATGGTGAGAATAGAGAACAAAAAGAGCTGGAGTTGGTTCCTATGGTGCATTGGGCAAGATTTTGAGATTCAGAAAAATCCATGGCATTGGACCTTCATTTCAAATAGATAGAAGGTAAGTAAAGTCAAACATTAAATTCATTCTTTTTATTATGTTTGTAACCATATTATTGCAAATGATACCATGTTTAATTTATGTTTGTATTGTTACTATGTATGTCAGGGATTGATACCAACTTTAAATGAGTGCTACCCTGCTGCAGAAAAGAGGTGGTGTGTAAGGCATATCTACACCAACTTTAGGAAGGAATTCAGGGGCAAGGAGCTTAAGGACAGACTATAAGATTGTGCAAGGGCTTCGTATGTGCATAGATTTACAAAGAGCATGGAAGATTTGGATGCAAAATGCCATGATGCATATCAATGGTTGTGCAATCTTGAAGCCAACCACTGGACTAGGTCACACTTCTAGACTGATTCCAAGTGTGACCTTCTGCTCAATAATATATGTGAGTGTTTCAACTCTTACATTCTACAGGCAAAGGATAAAGGAATAGTGACATGCTTAGAGTTTATTAGGCATAAGTTAATGAAAAGAGTATGGATGAAAAGAGATGCAATGAAGAAGGTCATAGGTCCTATTTGCCCTAAGATTAAGAAGAAACTTGATAAAATAATCAAATTTTCTTATAATTATACTACAACTTGGGCTGGGAGCAATAAGTATGAGGTAGTAGGTCCTGGGGGGCAATATGTTATAGATAAGGCGGATAGGATTTGTAGTTGTAGGAGATGGGAACTCACTGCTATACCTTATGCACATGCAGTGTATGCACTCATGTCAGATAATGAGAGATTAGATTATTATGTTGATAAGTGCTACACTGTGAGGACTTACTTGAAAATATATAGTTTTTGTATAAATCCTATAAATAGGAGTGAGTTATAGCCTAAGAGTGATATACCAACCCTCAAACCACCTATTAAACCAAAGCCCAAGAAAGGAAGAAAGGTAAAGATAAGGAGGTTAGAAGCACAAGAATTGGAGTTTTTAGCAAACAATGGTAAGGTTTCTAGGAAAGGTACTGTCATGACATATAAACTATGTGGTGCCACTGGCCATAGCAAAAGATCTTGTGCCAAGAAACAACTATCTAAGAGAGCAACAACCAATATACAAGCAATATCTGTCCAGCCCATAAATTTGACAAACTATGATATTTAATTCTTAAAATTATTATTAATATTGGTGCTATTGATTTCTAACAACCATTGATAGGTTAAGAGGATTAAAAAAGCAAGTGATCAAGCTATGGAAATGCAAACTCATGCAAGTGCCTCAAGAACTAAAAGGACAACAGTCAATTTCAATCATATTGGACTTGAGGTACTTAATTATAATATGCAATTATGTTATTCATTCTTTAAGATCCTTATGTTGCTAATACTATATAAATATTAAAAACATGAGCTTTTGCCAAATCCTTGGAGCATTAAAAATGAGCTTGCCATAAGCAATCCAATAATGGACTCAGCACAAAGGGGTTCTCAAGGTGAATCATTTCAATTAATCAATTCCTGTAACTTTATGTGTGTTTTTGGGCCCTTATTTTTTTTCAGGATTTTGCTGTCTATGTCTATGTAAATTTGGTTGAGTTTTGATATTTGAATATCTCAATAAGTTTTGCAACCTATGAGGAGGAAGAATGCAAGCACTAGGAAGAATGCAAACAACAGATCTATTAAGGGTAAAATCCCAATCCAAAATTCACAGACTGCAGATGTGGTGCAACAAGCCCCATGTACTATAAAATGGATGCCAAATGTAAGCAAATTAATATATGTTTGCTTATTTGATTTTAATTTGGCTTTATACTTACTAATATTTATATATTTTGACATGAATATAATAGGGAAGTAGTAAAGTCACAAATGATACACTCTTCAATGGCTTTGCACAACAAACTAATGTTAATGACAGTCAGGATACATACCAAGCACCAAGTTTGGAAGAAGGTAATAGTTTGAAAGATCATGAAGTTCCCATTGCTAATCATAGGATTGGTTAATATCTACCCTATTCATTTAATATTAATATAAAAGTATTTTATTTATACTAATGGTTTTTAATGCATAAAGGTAACAAATTCAATGTTAAGGACATCCCAGCTATATTTTCTAAATCAGGTGTTCATTGCTTAAAAAAAATTTCCTTGGTAAATTTTCTGTGTTTTTGTCACTTACTTTCTAGGTTTTCTGATGCAGGTGGTGAATTCAACATGGACCCAAGAACAACTTGGTCATATCGACAAGCTCATTAAGGTAATTGTTAATGGAGATTACTCTAGTTCTTATGGATCCAAAGATACTGAAAATAATGATGATGATGAACCATGTGTTATGGAGAAGGTGAGCAGTTTCCAACCAATCTTAGTGTAATTTATTTAAATGAAAAAATAATAAAACTAACTATATTACTTACAGGATGTTGAAATTACTGGGGCCAATCTCATGAAGATCGGATCTGGCAGTACTCAATATACATCAAGGCAACCTAGTCTTGGTTTAGCTAGAAGACCTATCATAAGAAATATGGAAAGCCATACTAGGAATATAGGGAGTTCTAGCAAGCCAAAAGGACCAAGAAGTATGTTCAAAAAGCATTATGCTCTGACAACATCCAATAAAAAATGAACTTCAATCTGCTTGACAACCTGCTATAAATTTTTGAACTATTGGAAAATTTTTTGGATGATAGATATTTATATGTAGGCTGCAGAACATTGAACTAAAATGGCAGCACTAAATACTAGCTAGCAGGGTTGTCTATGGTTTCTAGGTTTTTTTTTTTCATATATATATATAGATGATACTTAGGAATTATAGAAAAGATGATACATATGCTTATTAGTGTGAGTGTTGGCCACATGACATGTTGGATTTTTTTGAAATGTCAAGTGGACAACACCATGAATTTAGCTGCACCTTTTATTTTTTTTTCTTCTATGACATGAAATCCAATGCTATTAGATCTATTTACAAAATTGTCCTTATTATTTGCTTTAATTATTGTGTAAACATATATGATATATTTTTTTAAGCCTTAATTAAAATCTAATACATATATATGTGAGTTTTAAGTATGTGCCTGAAGCTAATCAAATTTACAACCTGGCCAATAGGGCTAATGTGAACGGTGATGAATTTAATATTGATTTTGTTAATATTCATATTCATATATGCAAATCAACAAATAAATAACACCTCCCAGTTTTTATATCTTATCCCAAATATGTTAGCTTTCATTTAAAATACAACACAGCATTAGTTCCCATAACATTACAATCTACCATTAGACCTATCAAATGTTTTTTACACAATATTTATGAGGGATTTGGAATTATTGTATATCATTTTATTTCATTCTATATCTGTTATCAATATTGTGTGAGGCATATTTTTTTAAGTTAAATCAAATGAAATAATAACTAACATCCAAAAATGTAGGCAATATATTAATCATCAAATAGGAAAACTATCACTATGACATAAACTACTATGCTACCATTTAGCAAATAACAAAATGAACCTAGTGATCACATGGAATTATTGTATATCATTTTATTTCATTCTATATCTGTTATCAATATTGTGTGAGGCATATTTTTTTAAGTTAAATCAAATGAAATAATAATTAACATCCAAAAATGTAGGCAATATATTAATCATCAAATAAGAAAGCTATCACTATGACATAAACTACTATGCTACCATTTAGCAAATAACAAAATGAACCTAGTGATCACATGGTCCTAAACGCATAATCTTAACTTGTCCCTACCAAGTACATCAGACCCCATACTAAGCTTTGATAATAATACCAACAAATTCCAAAAAGAAAAATCCCTAAAGCAATAAAAAAAAAAAAAAAAAAAAAAAAAAAAAAGCTACATGATTTCTTCATTCCTACTTGATTCCCACCAATTATTTCAACAAATTCATCTTCAACTAGCTCTTGCTTAATTGTTGGTCTACTATTCACAGTGACTGACCCATACCCCTCATCCATCATCTCTCTCCCAGCATATCCTTATATTGGTGGATCAAGGTAATAAAAAAAACTGCAGTATCTTCTGGTAACCTATAATAATATTTCATATGAGATCATTATCACAAGGCTAAGAAAAAAAATCCATTTCACAAAAAAACAAACCACAACCAAAGGAATCTACTCACATCTTGACAATGTCTGCACCTAAAATACCTCTGTCTAGGGTTTTTGTCGATCCATGAGGTCCTGAGTAAACAAGGCAACCCACATTCACATTGTAGCACTATTATTTATGCCATTTCCAGCAGAAGTAAGGAATTTTTAGACTTTATAAATGGGGGTTTTGAATTAGGGTTTCTAATTTAGATAATCGAACTCCTACTCTAAAGGATTTGGTCAAATCCTTTAAATTTATACCTTATACAAAAAAAAAAAAAAAAAACAAATATTTGAAACAATTTTTTCAAATGAAATAAAACCTAGCTTCAATCATTTTAGGAAGCAAGAAGATCAAGATACAAAGGAATACAAATGAAGAGAAGATCAACATAGAAATGGACAAATTTAAGATCATGAGAAAAGGGAGAGATGAAGGATACAAGCTAGAGATGACGATGGGTTGTAGATCGACGAAGAGAGGGAGCATATTAAATAGAGGGAGGGAGAGAGAGAAAAGGGTTATGGTAAAAAATTTTAATCTTCTCTCTCCAGACACGTATCGTTCATGCACTGGCCAAAGTGTATGAAATATGATCATGTGGGCCCCAAGTCAAATTCAAATTACCTTGCTGACATTAGTGCCAACCTATAAAAATGAGGACACATGCCACTGACGTGTCATTCTGACTTGGATAATATTGCTGACATGTTAAGACACATCAGCTGGCTAGCAGGTGTTTTAGTCTGGTGGTGGCTGGTAATCGTATGTTGCGACTCTTTCTAGAAGTTGTTGACAAATCTACAACAAAAAATAGTTAGTGACCAAATTGCAACTCAAATTAAAGTTTAGTGACCAGCAAGGAAATTTACCCTTATTTTGTGCAATACAAGTTGTGGTAACTTCAAAAAACATAATGGGAGTATCTTTAATTGAGGTACTCCAGGACCATGAAATTGCAGAATCATCACGTAACTAGTCTAAGATCCATCATTATAATAATCAGGTAAATAACTAGTGTTAACAAAATGATGCAATAGTACTTCAAAGATAATAAATAAGTGTCTTGCACCATTCTAATATTAGTTGGTGCAGAATTATACCTAACTAGGAAATTTACTGTAAATGTAATATCTAGTTTAGTACAATTTGCAAGTGCTTCTATAACACTCAATATAGTACTTTAGGACCAAATAACTCATTGTTATCTTCTTTAAGTCTAAAAGGGTCTCTTTTCACTTCTAGTGAATAGACCACCATTGGATTTATCCATGCAAAATTATTTAAGTATCTTTTCTACATAAGTAGACTAGTGTATTGGGACTTCTTAATGATCAATCTACATATTGATACAAATTTTTGCTTGAACTCACTTTTCATATAGTACATGTTTTCAGTTCGTCAAAAGTCCTAATGATGTTTAGTTCATTAATATATACTACAATAATAACCAATTTGTGGTCTTTTATGAATATATGGTGAATCATTGACATATCATTCTCTTATTAAGGATTCACTCTTATATCTTTAGTCTTTCTAGGATTCACATAATATTTTCATAAGGCGTATCTCAAGCCTTTCATTAACTGCCATAATAACTAAATAATGGAACGTGATCATTTTCATAATAAAATAATTAGTTTTCTCATAGTTAATGATAGAATGAGTCTAACTCTACTTTAATTGCCTCTTTCCATGATGAACAATCATATTTATGCTAATATTCAATTATTCTTATAGATTCTGGATCCAGATTTTCTATTGAAATAGCTAGACCTACTATTGAGGCAAATTCATCGTTGACAATAATTAAATTTCTATCAACTCTTTCTCCTATATCACAAAATTAATTGAGATTTCATAGTTTTCATTTATATGATCATCAACTCTAGAATCCATATCTGGAGGATCTAATTGTTCTGTTGTCTTAATTTGTGTCTCATAATTAGTTATAACTCTTTGACTAAGATCTTTTTCTTCAAGAAGCTTCTCTTTAAGAGATTTTATGAGTGACACTGCTTTTCTTTTCCACTAATTCTTATCTTTAGGTCATCCACGCTTCTAGCCTGTGTCGAGCTCAATTTAATTTTTATTTTCAATTAAAATCATGTCCCTTACTACAGTATTAGCAGGTAGAGTATGAGAATATTGTCACTTTTTGGCATATATTAATTCATTTGGCAATTGAGTTGCAATTTGTTATAACTATATTATTTTTATGAACTTCTAGTTCATTTTGACTTATACATGGATAAAAAAATATAGTTTTCTTTTTAGGAAATTTCTCAACATTCTTTAGTATTATAAGTGCTTGTTCTCCCCTAATGTCAAGAAATGTGTCTTATCAAAATAAATCCCAAGTCTCTTATAGACCTATTTTTCACATATCGAGGTGGCACTATTAATATATACATGGCACAACCAAAAGCTAGCAAATGAGAAATATTAGGCTTACATCCATGTATAAGTTGTAGAGAGAATATGAATGATACAATAGCATGTCATGTCAAATGTTTGATTATTAAAATTTAGGTTCAAGTAACATGTTGTGCATGTACACTAGGGATAATAAAACTACACAACTTATTGATAAAATATTATGCATGTAAAAACATTTGGAATCAAATCCACCAAAACAATAATGATAATAATAATAATGCAAAATTTTAGCAAATTAATTATTCTTTCAAGGTATCTACATAAAAATTATTGATATTGAGCTAAGTTTTATCCTCTATATGGGTTGTTTTTCTTTCAGAGTTTCTATGATAAACTAAATGTAACTCACTCTTGAGTTTAACTATGATTTGTACCCATTATTCATGGGATTATTTATAGCATTTGCTTTAGGGAATGCTACTAGCTTGATAATTTCTCATTAGTAATTTATTGTTCTTTTTCAGCTATAAGTTCAAATATTTTATAAATTTTCACTCTCTTAAATGCTACTGCAAGAGCACATTAGAGGCATAAAAAATAGTATATATCTTCTCTTAGCATATCATATTTTATAAATTTATCACCACATAATTTCAGTTGTGAAGTGAATTTAAACATTGTTAACTTGTATTATGAAATAAACTTAAAATCTTGTAGGATAATTTAGCCAATTATATTGAACTTGTGGTAAAACCACAATTTTCAAATGTACCAATCTTTAAAATTTTTCTATAGAAGACAAAATTCTTCATGGTAAGATTTTTAATCTTTAAATCCTCTCTTAAATGAGGTATGAGTAGGATCATAGTTTTAGTTTTAGTTTCAACCACATATTTAAATTGGACACTGCAAAAATTCATCTCAAAAATTCATTTTGATATTTCAATATCAAGAATTCACATTAAATAACTAATATCATAAAATTCAAATGTAGCTAAATTGGACATTAACTATATTATTACTACAAATGCTAGTGGTGAAAGATAATTACTCTCATTGAATAAATATAGCAATTCGTAATACAAAAATAATATCCAAAATTAATAAAAGTGTGATTTAATAATAAGACATTAGATATTCACATGATAATCATGCAAATTTTAGTAAAAATATCGAATGAGTATATCTCTATCTCATCCCAAATTCACATTTATCATTGAAGCTATTTATAGATATTAGAATTAAATTTCTCTTCATAGCAATCACATGGTACTCATATGTGCATTCGAGATATGTGCAAATATCACAACACAACGTATTTTAGGCATACCTGGCTTGTAGTCTTTGAAACTTTACTACCCATCTTACATTTTCTTTCTGAAGACAAACATTTCATTTTGCAATGTTGTGGATCGACATATACTCTTAAATCAAATTAAATTAAGATAAAAACCCGATGCTTTCCAAATAAGTAGCACAAAATGATAAAGAAAAAAAATTTGCTTGGCTAAATTTAAATAAAAGAAAATTGTCAATTAATTAATACAAACAAGTAGCTCAAAACATGAATCAAATATAAAAAGATCAATACAAATATTAATCTTACCTCAAATGCATAACATATAGATGAACTATATTCAATTCAATTAACTAACATTTGATATATGTACAAATTTCCTTTTACTTACTATTATTAAAGTCCAATAAATCAATCTATTTAGCAAATCATTTTGATTTCAATCATAAATTAAGATTAAAAACCATAAACAAATTCATCTCAAAAATAATCAAATAACTCATCAACCATAACAACACTTAGTTGAATAGTTATTGATTAGCAAACCATGACTAAAATCTATCAATCATAATTTCACCTCATAACCAATTCATTGCAAAATATTGATAGTAAGGACAAGAGTTAAGATATGAAACAAGCAAATAGTATTGGACAACAAAGACAATGTAGAGAGAAATCATATCAAAAAGTTATTTTCTTGGTTTCTCGAGTCCAAGTCTTTATTTCTCAAAGATTAGAGTACTAATTCTTCAAGAACTAGTAGAATACTGTGAACCCTTAAATTTGCACCTCTAGACAACTGGCACTCGATTACGAACCCATAGAATCAAACCAGGCTTAAATGAGATCTAAAACGGGTGAGAACAGAGTCAAAAATGGCCGACACTCTCCAAGGGACCGCACATGACAACAGTGACCTCACAAAGCCTATGTAGAACCACACAGCCTTTTGCAGAACTACAAGGTTTTATGTGGAACCACAGAGCTTTTGTGCGGTTTCCATCTATTATGTTCATTCCTGAAGCCCCCATGTATAGTTCCTGAAGCCTCCTATGCTGTTTCTTGCATTGGGAAGCGAATCCCACATCAAAACTTCGTTGTTTTGCCTCTTAACTCTCCCCCTATAAAAGCAACATTCCCTTACATCATTTTGAAGTTCAGAATTGCTTAATCAAATTAATTGATTTCAAAGCAATAATCTCTCTTAACCTCTTAGGTTGCTTGATTAGCCTTTGCATCAAGCGAACCATCTTCACAAGTTTGGTCCAAAAGGAACGAACTTTTTTAGTTTAAAAGTTTATTTGGGTGGTTGTTTCAGGGTGGCTTTCCTTAAAGAAGTCCGAGGAGGTCCCAATAGTGCCGTTCGAGTAGCCATTTGAAGATTGTCTTTCCCCTGAACCAAGAAGGTGGAATTGCGATCCAGTCGTCAGCTTCATTCGCCCTATGTCCCCAAGTCTCATCCTCATAAGATATTTATTTTCTTCTTTTATTATTTTTGTTTTATTTTATTTTCTTAGGATTGCTTAGTTTATTATTTTCGTTTATTATTTCTTTGCTTGGCATGTTTTATTGTTTTCTTTTATTATTTTGAGGCATGTTGATTGGAATCTGATTTAGTCAACTAGGTAAACAATTTGAATTATTGCATCAACTTGTTAATTAAAATCTGACCTAATTAACAACTTAGTAATCAATCAATCTTGTTTAATCAATCAACCCACCTTTCAATTAATGAACTGAAACATGATAAAATGGCTAGGCTAAACTAACCCCTTCGTAAGAAGGGCAAACTACATGGATTTTGATTCCCATTCAAAGGGATATGTAGGCGTGCTTGTTTAAAGCATCAAATCCAATTTAAATAAGAAATATTCCTTCTCTTGTATGTTACTTTATGAATTAGTTTTTTTCTTTGTGATATGTGCTTTTAATTTGTCTTTTTTATTATAATATTGATATTGTCTTTCTTTTGCAGTATTTTTCTTTAATAATTGCTTTATAATTATTTTGAGAAATGTGTGACTTCCCTAGAACCCATAAGAGCTAGAGGAAGTATTCCCTATTTTGGTTTTGAATTATAAAAGTTAATTCCTTTACTTTATTGCTTTATCACTTTGGATGAATATTTATTTATTTATTTATTCATGCAGTATATAATTGTTCATGCATTATGTAAATTATTCATAAAATTCATTTTAAGTCATCTTGTATTAAATTTGCCAAACTAATCATTTTTCTAAATAAATCAAAAATCTAGTCGCCGAATCCTTTTTGGTTTCGAGGCTAGTGATCTTCTCTTTTGGGATATTAATTAGAGTCAAATTGAGTTTTTTCCTTAATCTTTTCCCAAATAAAATAAAATTAAGGTGGCAACTCTTTTTTAAAATCAACCAATCTGAACCCGAGAGTTCCATCGTGAGTTCAAACTTAAATGAGCATCTCGATCCCACTTAGCGAATCGGATAGCTTAATCTTATTCCCTAATGCCAAGCTTCCTCCTAAATTCAGAATGCCTGAGTTGGATAGATTTGATGGAACCACATGCCTTAGAACTCATATGAAGATGTATATGGGAGTAATGAAACCTATGGGACTTAGCGATGAAGTACTTGCTCAAATGTTTCAAGAATCGCTAATTAGAGCTACCATAAGATGGTTTCTTTCACTAGACAAAAGCCAAAAAAGAACATGGGATGATAATTGTCATATCTTTGTTAGACAATATGATTACAACATTGAAGTAGATGTCACTGGACATGATTTGGAAACCATGTAGCAACTTCTAGATGAGTCCTTCTCCATGTTCCTTACTAGGTGGAGGGCTAAAGTTGCTCAAATGATAAACAGGCCGACCGAGCAAGAACAAGTAGATATCATTGTCAAAGAATCTACTCCCAACCTGTCAAGCCCACTTGTCAACACAATACCTACCCACCTTCAGAGCTTTGGTTGTAACTGCATCAAAGGTTGAAGATTCCATTCTAAGTGAATCATTTCAACCCAAATTGCTTACCACCCACTCGAGCAATGATGAGAAACCTGATTTAACCCTACCTTACCTCAGCCACAAAGGGCATGTCATAGAGTAGTTCAAGTTCAGCTAATCTGACCTGTCTGAGATTGAATTCTAAGTTTAAACTTGAGTCTGAGTGTAAATCTCCAAGTCTAACATCTAATTCCAAGTCTTGTTCTGTTATCTTTTTCATGTATTTTGTGGCTGCTATGTCGGTCCCTTTTTGTCATCTTGTAATAGAGTTTTCTTTATAGTAATGCATCTATATTTTCTTATTAGTGCATTTATTTTCTTATCTTCGTTTTTGGTCTGACATGGATGAGCTTACCAAAAAAAAAAGCAAGAAAAGAAAGAAAAAAAAAAAAGAAAAAGAAAGAGAGAGAAATGAATAAACAATCAAATTCACCACAATTAGCACATGTTAGAATTTGAGGTGCCATCAACAATTGCACCTAATCAAAGAAGGTCAAATGATCAAATAGTTGAAATATAAAGAGCAAGTAAATGTAATTACCTATTGCACATCTGGTAATTAAATAATGCACCTCAATAAAGGGCAATAAGTTCAGAGAAAACTTTTGTCAAATCCAGAATTCAAAGGTCAGAGCCCTTTAAAATAAAAAAAAAAAAAAAAAAAAGGCAGCAGCCTAAACCATGGCGAAATTTTTTTCCATATTTCATTAATTCAAGCTCGCTAAGTTGAAAACCCAAAAGGGCAGCTTAGGCAAAAATTAAAGCTAAAAGAGAAAGAGAGAGAGAGAGAGAGAGAGAGAGAGCTCATCCAAGTCATCTTCCCTTTTGTCCAAAGTTGTCTTCAATCAATCCATCTTGTCTCATATCTGTGAAGTCATCCTTCCTCACTAGAGGTTCATTCTTTAAGGATATACTATCTTTTATGCCCTTATCCTATAATGGGGACATGTTTTTCCAAAACGTCATTATCTGTTGTCAATCCATCCCATTATTTTGCTCAAAAAGTTAAATCTCCAGTTTGTCACATCCTTATCGCTCACTAGGGGCATGATCCCTAAGTTGTCTTCTTCCACTAGCCCTTTAACCATTCCTAAAGGCTCTTTGTTATAGCTAGTGCAGTTAGTTTGCCCTCTACATCAAGTCAAACCAATTAAGTGTCACTCCATGAGTCTCTTCAATCTCAAATAGTAAGATAGCTTGACTTGCTCTTTTCTATGATTCATGCTACAAAAAGCACAACCATATAACCTCCATGATTCTTTTTCAAAAATTTTAGCCTACCTTCAAGCCATTCTCGAACCTTCCCATCCTAAGCTTTATTGGCAAATCATACCATCATTTCAAGTTCGAGCCATATACCACCCTTTCCTTGGCAAAATCTCATCATGGGCAGAACCAAAAATCCTAAGTCTCTCAAGACTCATCATCTTTGATTCTAGTCGAGGCATATCTCCCAAAGCCTATCATCCTCAAGTTGATTAAGAAGGACTTGAACCAGTCAAGGCCCATCTCATGCCTTTTTGGCAAACATCTCATTATCCTTGAAAGATTAAGCCTTATTGGCAAAACACATAATCCCTGAGATCAAAGTCTCTTAAGGCTTGCAAACCATTCTAATGCAACCAGGTCAAAGGTGAAATCCTTAACCATGAGTATGCAGTACCCTTATAACCAAAAGCCTTTGTCATAAAGCCTTCATCATAAAGCCCCTAGCCAAAGCCAACCATCTACAGTACCCTTGTAGAAAACTATCCTCAACTCCCAAAAAGCCTTCACCATGAAGCCCGCTCCCAAAAACCCTTCATTTATGAAGCCCATGATCTCCTCTAAAGCAAAATCTAACTGAGCCTTCTAAATGGATTTCCTAGCTTGACCTTTCCTCTAAGCCAAGATTAGCCTCCTAGGTCTAACATCCTACCCTGATCTCTCAGACACAATCTTAAGGCAAAATCTGACCAAGCCTTCTGAATGAACTCACCAAAAGGCCATAACTTGACTAAGCCTCTAATATGATCTCTTACATAGCCAAACTAGACTGAGCTTCTAAATGACCCTAGCTAAGGCCTAACCTGAGCTAGCTTTCTAAGATGATCTCCCCTAAAGCCAAACTAGAAGGCCATAAGTGACTAAGCCAATTGTCAAACCTAACCAAAGACTCCTTTATGAACTTCTTTGGAGACAAGCCCGACAAATTGACATTCCCAAAACTTAACCTAACCTTTCGACTTAATCGTCTCTAAGGACTTGACCCCTTTTATCAAGCTTTCCAATTCAGCCTTCACCAGAACCTTCTCCTAAGCAGAACCCACCTAAGCCTAGCCTGACCTCTCCTAGCCATACCTTGCTTAACCTTCCAAAGTGCCTTTTCCTAGACTAAACAACCAAAGACTAAATAACCAAGCTACCTTTAAAAGTGGGGGCATCTTTCTCCCAAAAGCTCAGCACTCTTCTATCAAATTGATCCTTCATAGGTTCAACGTATCTAATCATTGCATAGTCAGATGCATTTCATTATAGAACAAGTTACAAGCTACACTTCTGAATCAAAATGGATCATCTTTTTGTTGATTCCTACTAGACAGGGTCGTCATCATTCCTGCAAGACAATATCATCTCTTTGTCAATTCCTACTAGATAGGGACATCATTATTCTTACAAAAAATGTCTCAAAATTGACCGAACATTGAGCTAGACTTTCTAAAACAGACCGAAACCATTACTTCTACCATATTTTGCCAGATTTTAATTCTCCAATATTAAGTCTGAATAGATAGCCTTGATTAAGATCTATTCCAAATCAACTTTACTTTCAACATTAAGGCCAAGTAGATAACCTTGATTTTAATTCTCCAACATTAAGGCCAAATAGATAGCTTTAATTGAGATTTACCTAGATCATCTTTACCTTTAACATTAAGGCCGAACAAATAGTCTTCATTGAGATTTACCCAAATTATCTTTACCTCTAACATTAAGGCTAGATAGATAGCCTTGATTAAGATTTACCCCAGATTATCTTTACCTCGAACATTAAGGCTAAACAGATAGCCTTGATTGAGATTTATCCCAGATCATCTTTACCTTTAACATTAAGGCCGGACAGATATCTTTGATTGAGATTTACCCAAAATCATCTTTACTTCCAACATTAGACCGAACAGATAGCCTTAATTGAAATTTACTAAGACCATTCTCGCATCCAACGTTAAGGCCTAACTAATAACCATTGACAAAACCTCATTTTACCTATAAATTTCTAGTAACGATCACCTAGGCATCCATGTGTTTCCTATCCCTGCCCCTTTATCAATATTCTTTTGAAACTTTACCCATAAATGCTTAGTAACGATCACCTAAACTTTTCTATGGTTTCTTTTTCTATCTATCCTTTACCTATAAAAAATATAAAAAATAAAAAAAACCATGCCTTTCACCCAAACATGTCTTAATCTTGACTTAGACATCACTTTGGTTCATTTTTTCCATTCCTGGGTTTACTATCATCAGAATCATCTTTTGGTCAAGCCAATTCTACTAAGGCCAGTTGTGAATCCTTAAATTTATACCTCTAGACAATCAGCACTCGATTACGAACCCATAGAATCAAACCAGGCTTAAATCGGATCTAAAATGGGTGAGAACGGAGTCAAAAATGGCGGGCGGTCTCCAAGGGACTGCACAGGACAACGGTGATCGCACAGAGCCTGTGCGGAACCACACAGCCCTTTGCAAAACTATAAGGTTCTATGTGGAACCGCACAACTTCTATGCAGTTTCCATTTATTATGTTCATTCTTGAAGCCCCCATGTGCAGTTTCTGAAGCCTCCTATGCGGTTTCCTGCATTGGGAAGTGAATCCCACATTGAAACTTCGTTGTTTTGCCTCCCAACTCTTTTCCTATAAAAGCAACATCCCCTTACCTCATTTCGAAGCTTAGAATTGCTTAACCAAATTAATTGATTTCAAAGCAATAATCTCTCTTAACCTCTTGGTTTGCTTGATTAGCCTTTACATCAAGTGAACCATCTTCACAAGTTTGGTCTGAAAGGAATGAACTTTTTAGTTTAAAAGTTTATTTGGGTGGTCGTTTCGGGGTAGCTTTCCTCAAAGCAGTCCGAGGAGGTCCCAATAGTGCCATTCGAGTAGCCATTCGAAAATTATTATTCCGTCGAACCGAGAAGGTGGAATTGCAATCCAGTCGTCCGCTTCATCTGTCCTATGTCCCCAAGTCTCATCCTCATAAGGTATTTATTTTCTTCTTTTGTTATTTTTATTTTGTTTTATTTTCTTAGGATTGCTTAGTTTTTTTTTTTTTTTTTTATTTCTTTGCTTGGCATGTTTTATCATTTTCTGAGGCATGTTGATTAGAATTTGATTTAGTCAACTAGGTAAACAATTTAAATTGTTGCATCAACTTGTTAATTAAAATCTGACCTAATTAACAACTTGGTAATCAATCAATCTTGTTTAATCAATCAACCCACCTTTCAATTAATGAACTGAAGCATGATAAAATGGCTAGACTAAACTAACCCCTTCGCTAGAAGGGCAAACTACATGGATTTTAATTCCTATTCAAAGGAATACGTAGGCGTGCTTTTTTAAAGCATCAAATCCAATTTAAATAAGAAATATTCCTTCTCTTGTATGTTACTTTATGAATTAGTTCTTTTCTTTGTGATATGTGCTTTTAATTTGTCTTTTTTATTATAATATTGATGTTGTCTTTCTTTTGCAATATTTTTCTTTAGTAATTATTTTATAATTATTTTGAGAAATGTGTGACTTCCCTAGAACCCATAAGGGCTAGAGAAAGTATCTCCTATTTTGGTTTTGAATTGTAAAAGTTAATTCCTTTACTTTATTGCTTTATCACTTTGAATGAATATTTATTTATTTGTTTATTCATGCATTATATAATTGTTCATGCATTATGTAAATTTTTCATAAAATTCATTTTAAGTCATCTTGTATTAAATTTGTTAAACTAATCATTTTTCTAAATAAACTGAAAACCTAGTTCCCAAATCCTCTTTGGTTTCGAGACTAGTGATCTTCTCTTTTGGGATATTAATTGGAGTCAAATTGGGTTTTTCCCTTAATATTTTCCCAAATAAAATAAAATTAAGGTGGCAACTCTTCTTCAAAATCAACCAATCTGAAGCCGAGAGTTCCATCGTGAGTTCAAATCCAAATGAGCATTTCGATCCCACTTAGAGGATCAAACCGGTGCTCGGGCGAGACTTCACAAATACCAATTCAAATGCTAGTTTTTTAAAACCTATAGAAAATATTAGTTTTTCAAGAATTATTTATGAAACTATAGAGACTGTTAGTTCCTATAGAGAGTGTTAGTTCTTTAGGAACTATAGGGAATTTTAGTTCTTCAGGAACTTAGAATAACAATTCAAAAATTCTATATTTTATTTATTTATTTAATTAGCTCTTCAAGAATATGGGATATTAATTTTTTAACAAATTCAAATACTAAATTTTCAAGAATTTAGAATACTATAGTTCTAAGGGTAAATTTTTTAGGAATTTATACCTTAGTAATCTATTTAACTAGTTCTTTAAGAATTATAGATAATATTTGTTCTTTAAGATTTGTAGAGAATATCAATTCTTCAAGAACAGTAGAGAATATTAGTTTTGTAGAAACTAAAAATTATTAATTCTTCATGAACTGTATTAATTTATTTAATTATACAAGAATTTAAAATACAAGTTCTTTAGGAACTATAATTAATTAATAAATTTAATTTTTCAAGAATTATAGTTAATACTAGTTCTTTAGAAACTGTATTAATTTATTTAATTCTACAGAAATTAAGAATACAAGTTTTTCAAGAATTATATTTAATTCATTACAATTGAATAGCATCAAATAATAGTATTTCCTTAAAAAATGTTAATAAAATTATCCTTGAAATAACAATGAAATTGCAATTAATTGCATAGGTTGAATATAGATCCAATAAAATTGGCAGTTATATATATATATATATATATATATATATATATATATATATATATATATATATATATATATATATATATATATATATATATATATATATATATATATATATATATATATATATATATATATATATATATATATATATATATATATATATATATATATATATATATATTATGAACCCTTAATTTTACACCCTATTATCCGCTCGCAGCTTAACACATGTTAAGATTAGTATGATACGCAGAGCCAGTACGACGGTCCTGCTAGCCGATTAGCGGAGCACTCCTAGAGCAAAAAATGAACTTTTAGTCACATTAGTAAGATGATACTTAATTTTTCAAACTCCGACACTTTTTTCACTCAGATCGAATCTTCTGTATCATACAGTATTTTTTCAAAACTGACCGAATTTTCTCTCAAACTGATTGTCCAGCTATTCTAAAATTAATTTTGAACCTATTGACACTGACCAGTAATTTTTTTGAACTCTGAAACTCCCAAAAATTGACTCAAAAGCCTTAAAAAACTGACCAAAAAATTAGCTGGAAAAGTGTGCTGAGCTACGTCAGATCTGACGCAGCTCCACATCAGGGGCGGCGCAGCTCTGCGGCAGCTGCGTTGCTCTGACGAGGCAATTGCATTACTCTAATGTGGCTCTGGGCAAAGTTAGCGCAGAGCCGCGGCAAGTTTGTTTGCCTTACCAAAGTCAAAATGACCAAAACGCCCCTTTTTTATTTTTTTTTTTGGTATTTTTTAGCCCTATCATTTTCATCTTTTCATATTTTCACTTGCTAAATCACCTTGATCTTATTTTTTCTATAATAGCTCTTCCATTTCCTCATTTCAAACTCACACCTTGAGTTAGAGTTGATAGCTATACACTAATTCCTCTTTTCTTATTCCTCCAACCACTTTCTAATTAATTAATTAATCTTTTTAATTAACTAAAACTATTTTTTTAATTAATTACTCAATTAATTAATTAATTAATCTTTTTAATTAATTAATTAATCACCTTTTTCAAAATCAAATTAATCATTTTCCTTAATCCACCATTCAAATTAATTAATTAATCATTTTAATTAATTAATCTATCTATCCATTTTATTACATTAATTAGTTAATTAATCATTTTAATTAATTAATTAATCTCCCAATCAATCTAATCATCCAGTCATGATAAAACGGAACTTTGGTCCGGTAAAACCCTCTATCCATCAAAAGCCAAGGTATCGGCCTTTTCCTCTCATCTACAAATCCAAATCAAATCAATCAATCTGATCAATTCCTAAATTCCTCTACTTAATTGTGAAACGAACTACGTGGATTTTGATCTCTATGGAATGGGATACCTAGGCACGTTTGGAATTTAAATCCAAACATCAAATCCAAATCCAAATCCTAATCAATCTTCTTTCCCCTCTTTAATTAAATTTGTGAATGTTTTATTTTAATTTTCTCATTGCACTTATACCATACTCATGCATTAATCATGATGTTATAATTGTCATATAATATTTGTTATCCATAAAATTAATTTTTAACTCAAATTAAACTAAAGAGCCAAATTTATATTATTTAAAACAAAAAATCTAGTTCCCGAACTCAATGCGGTTTTAAACTAGTGATTTTATTTTTGGGTAAATTAATTGAAAATTAATGAATTAGAGTCAATTGAGTTTTTCCTTAATTTTTTCATTTAAAAATAAATTAGGGTTAACTCCCAAAAATCATTTTTAAAATCAATCAAATCCAAACCCGAGGGTTTCATTATGAATTTAAATCCAAATGAGCATTCTGATTCCCTCTAACTATAAAGAGGCTTCATATATATATATATATATATATATATATATATATATATATATATATATATATATATATATATATATATATATATATATATATATATATATATATATATATATATATATATATATATCCATCTTCAGGCAATCGAAACTCCATTACTACTAACTCATATTAACTTTAAACTCTGAAGCTTTGTTTTTCTGAGTTGGTCTAAAACATGAGTAAATAAAAAAAAAATTAATAGCTCAGACAATACCTTTGGTCATTCGTAGCCGAGAGATACAATAATTTAACTCAGGGATGCTTCCTTCTTCGGCATAATTCGCTCGTACTAATAATGTGTTATAAAATAAAGAGAAAATAATAGAGAAAAGTCAAAAAAATAAGAGAGAAAATAAATTTTTGTGTATATCTTCATTAATTATAACACCTGTTTATAAATGTAAAAGGTTACAGAGATATAAATGAAAATAAAATTCTATTTACATAAAAATATCTATTTAAAGAGCTATAATAGATATTCAATTTTATTATATCACTTAAATATTATCACAATATTAAAAGAAAAAATAAAAATAGAAAGCAAACATTTATTGGCAAAGGGCACGTGTGCCAACCGCCAAGCAAACTCATAAAAGTATTGAAAGAAAAAAAAAATCTAATACAAAAACATGAAATTACCCTGCACAAGCAGATAAATAAACCATCGAATCTCAGTGATTAAAAAAAAAAAAACCATCCAATTCAAAAGGCATTAGAGTAAAGTAATTAAAATAAAATACTCAATTCGTTCTAAAATATTTATTATTTTAATTTTTTTATTTTAAAATTTTTATTTTTTTTAATTTTAAAAAAGTATTTATGTTATAATATATTATAAAATTTGATTAATGTCTTTTCATATACATAAATATTCTAGTTTTTATATTAGTATTGATTATATTTTCCTTATTAAAAAAGTTTCCTATTTCTTTCTCTTCTATACTTTATATAAAGGGCTTAATACTATTGAATGGAAGATTTAGAAAAAATATTCTGTTCTCTATATTTTTTATTCTTATTCTTTTCTATTATATTTATAATACGTTATCAGTACGAATTTGGTCTATCATTTTTTTAAAAAAAAGCTTTTCAAAGGTATTTTTTTTCCTCATCTTGAATGACATATGAATCATATATGTTCTCAAAAAAATATATATCTATCGCTTAATACACATATATGTTTAAGATATATTTATCTTATTATATTAATAAAATTATATATATATATATATATATATATATATATATATATATATATATATATATATATATATATATATATATATATATATATATATATATATATATATATATATATATATATATATGTGCTTTTTGATGTGGGCATAAAAAATTTACATATACATTTTTTTCCCCAACAATGAAATTATGTTTTTTTATTATTTGATATGATTTTTTTTTATGTTAACATGCAAAACGTTTTTTTTATTATTATTATTATGAATCGGTTTTTATTTTGTTACCATATAAAACAAATGTTATCATATTATATTATTATGAAATTTTTTTTGTTTTCGTTTCTTGTTACATATTTTAATAATAATTTTATTATCATTTTTATGAAAAAAAAATATTATTTGATGTTATTTAATTTTCATTAAGTAAATTATAGTTCCTAAATAACTAGTACCATATTCTAAATTTCAATTCCTGAAAAAATTAGTATTATTTATAGTTTCTGAAAAATTAGTACCATATTCTAAATTCTAATTCCTGAAGAAATTAGTATTGTTTATAGTTCCTGAAAAACTAGTATCATATTCTAAATTATAATTCCTAAAGAAATTAAATTAGTATTATTTATAGTACCCAAAAAACTAGTACCATATTCTAAATTCTAGTTCCTGAAAAAAATAATGTTATTTATAGTTCTTAAAGAACTAATTAAATAAATAACTATCTATATTTCAAATTCTAATTCCTGAAAAAACTAGTATTATTTATAGTTCTTAAAGAACTAATTAAATAAACAATTATAAATTCCTGAAGAATTTTTGCCTGAGTTTTTAAAGAACTAAGTATCCTAAAATCTAATATCTCAATTCATTAAAGAATTATTTTATATTCCTGAAAAACTAAATGCATTGTTTACAAGTCTTTAAAAGACTAATTCAATTACGATACAAATTGACATATTACTTATTTTTGTATAGACAATGTCTAATTTGACGAAACTCGAATTTGTGACCCTTGATCATGGGCAAGAATTATTTGTCATGGATACTAGATGCTGAATACATCTAGATGCTATGGGTCTTGAAGACACAATCAAATATGAAAATCAAGAATCTCAACAAAATCACACCAAGGTGACGATTTTTCTTCATCATTATCTTCATGAAGAATTGAAACTTAAATATTTGACAGTTAAAGATCCGTTAGTTCTTTGGAATAATTTGAAAGAGAGATATGACCATCATAAGTCAGTCATCCTTCTAAAGGCTCATTATGCATGGATGCATTTACGATTGCAAAATTTTAAAATTGTAAGTGAATATAATTCTGCAGTTTTCAAAATTAGTTCTAAATTTAAATTATGTGGAGAAAATATTACTGACCATGATATGTTAGAGAAGACATTTACTACTTTTCATGCCTCAAATATGCTTCTGCAGCAGTAATATTGAGAAAAAGGTTTTAAGAAATGTTTTGAATTAATTTCATGTCTTCTTGTTGCTGAGCAAAATAATGAGCTCTTATTGAAAAATCATGAAACTTGTCCAACTGGTTCTACTCCATTCCCTGAAGTGAATGAGACAACATATAATAATATTGGATGATGAAGAGGACGAAAATATAATCGTGGTCGAGGACGTGGTCGAGGTTATGGCCTAAATCATAATAATAGCAATCGTGATGATCACAGAAATAATAATGCATCTTTCCACCAGAAGTGGAAGAATCATGAAGAGAAAGAGAATAATAGATCAAAGCAAATTACAGAAAATCAATGCTATTGATGTGGCATGAAAGGGCATTGGTCTCGTCACTATCGTACGCCAATGCATCTTATTGATCTCTATCAAAAGTCCTTAAAAAGAAAGACAAAATATAGAAGTAAATTTGGCAAAAAAAATGATGATGATTTTGGTGATGACTCTATTGATATCACACATTTAGATGTGTCAGATTTCTTTGAGAATCCTGAAGGAAAAATTAATCATTTGACTAGTGATGGTAATGTAAATGCCTAAAATTATGTGTTTCCTTTAGTTATCTTAGTTTGATTTATGTTTTCAATTTAAACGCTAGTTTAAAGTATTGGTGAATTATTTATTAAGTATTTTTGCATTGATTTTAAATGATATATATTGAGTTGTTTCTTACAAATATGTTTTTATCTTTATGAAAGATATTATGATACACTACATGCTCCTGTAGTAGCAGTATAAAAAGTAAAAATTTATAAATATTATTTGTCTTCTAGTGGTTGCAAAGAATAATTGCTAATCATCAAACAATGTCTACTAGTACAATTGTATTCCTTGAAGTGAATGCTCTAAATTATTTGGTAGATCATAAAAACTCTGAAAGAGTAATAACTCATATAGATGACACAACTCAATATTGGTGATTTTATGTAAACTCCCTGAAAGAATAATTTGTAAGGATTTTACAAGTTGTGTATTATAATGGTTTATTTCATTATTGTTTTATCCCTAGTATACATACACAACATACTACATTGAACCTGCATTTCAAGCATTAAACTTATAGTTCAATAATTAAACCTTGAAGGTTTGACATTAATACCATTATGTATATGATACATACTCTCCTTTGAAACTTGTACAAGAACATGAGCCGCAAATTTTTTGTTGTGCCATGAATATATTAGTATCACTATCTCAATGTATGAAAATGAGTTTACAAAAGAGACTAAGAATTTATTTTGATAAGACACATTTCTCGATATTAGAGTGAGAAAAGTACCTGTAGTGCTAAAAATGTCGAGAAATTTATTAGAAGGAAAACTCTTAAAATAATTTTGATCAATATACAAGTTAGAGTGAACTAGAAGTTCACAAAATAACACAGTTGCAATAAATTGCAACTTAAACTACCAAATGCATTTATAAATGTTAAAAGAGTGGCAAAGTCTCATATTACAGCTGCTAATACCCCAGTAAGGTTTGTGGTTCCAATTATAAATAGAAAATCAATTAATTTCACTACACGCCAGAAGCGTGGATAGTAAATTAGAACTAAAGACAAAATTCCGTGAAAAAAAAAGCAGCGTCACTCATAAAATCTCCTGAAAAGAAACCTCCTAAAGAGGAAGATCTCAGTTAAAGAGCTATAGTTAATTATGAGACACAAACTGAGACAACGGAACAATTAGATCCTCTAGATATGACTTCTGGAGTTGATGATAATATAAATGAAAACTATGAGATCTCAATTATTTTTGTGATATAAGAAAGAGTTGATAGAAATTTAATTATTGTCGATGATGAATTTGCCTTAACAGTAGCTCTTGCTGTTTTAAGAGAAAATCTAGATCTAGAATCTTTAAATATAATTGAATAGTAACATAAACATGATTGATCATCATGGAAAGAGGCAATTAAAGTAGAACTACACTCTATCTATTATTAACTATGAAAAAATAATTCTCTTATTATGGAAATGATCATGTTCCGTTATTCGATTAGTGTGGCAGTTAAAGAAAGGCTTGATATATGTCTTATAAAAATGATACTTATATGAGAATCCCAAAAGGACTAAAGATATCAGAAATGATTATACATTAAACAAGTGACATGTATTTCATCAAATTGTAAAAGTCCTTGCATGGATTAAAGCAATATGGGTATGTAGTGTAATTGTTTGAATAAATTTGTATTGAAAGAAAGATATGTGAATAATACACTATGTCTATTTGTATTAATAAAAGACCATAAAATGGTAGATGTTATGGTTGCAGTATATATTGATGATTTAAATATTAGTGTGACTCCTAAAGAACTTAAAAAAGTATATATCTATTTGAAAAGTGAGTTTAAAATGAAAAATTTAATGAAATTTTGTATTGGCCTATAGACTGATTATTAAGGAATCATAATACACTAGTTTACTTATGTGGAAAAGATATTTAAGCAACTTTGTATGGATAAATCTTTTCCCTTAAATATACTAGCGGTGGTCCTCTCACCTGAAGTGAAGAGATACCCTTTTAGACCTAAATAAGATAACAAAAAGTTATTTGGTCTTGAAGTACTATATATAAGTGCTATAGGGGCACTCATGTATATTACAAATTGCATTAGGTCTGAAATTGCATTTGTAATAAAAATTCCTAGCTTAGTGTAGCTTTGCACCTACTAAAAGATATTAGAGTGGTGTAAAAAATTATCTTCAATATACTATTAATATTATGATTCATATTTGAAATTGGTCTATATACGAATATTGGTTATTTGCTTAGTCTCCATGATAGTAGATCTCAGATTGGCTATGTATTCATTTATGGTAGTACTGCAATTTTATAAAAAATTTTATGGTCCTGAAATACCTCACTAAAAGATACTCCCATTGTATTTTGAGAATAATGTAATTTGCATTGCACAAATTAAAGATGGTTGTATCAAGGATAACAAAGTAGACATAAAATTCATCCAAATTCTTGTATATACATAAGCTTCAGAAGAGATATCCACCAAATTCGCTTGAGTGACAATCTAACAGACTTATTTACTAAGTCTTTACCTAATGTGGTATTTGGCATTGTTTCATCAATTAGTATATGCTGTATTAAAATCTGTCCTCATTAGGGGGAAGCGAATTAGTATATGATTGTACTATTTTTTCTTAGTCAAGTTTTTATCCCACAGGGTTTTCTTGGATAAAGATTTTAATGAGGCAATCTGTGCAATGACAAAATAGCACATGAAATGTGCTCTTTTCCTTAGCTATGTTTTTTCCCACTGGGTTTTCTAGTAAGGTTTTTAACGAGGCATATTCATAGCGTAAGTAATATCTTGAGGGAGTACTATAAATAAATTATTATATGTGGATATTACTTAAATATCATTAAATATACAGTTTGACAATTTGACAAATTTGTTTATAAAAACACTCTCTACAATCACATTTGAAAAGTTAGTCAGCAAAATTGGCATGCCCCTATTAAAAGATATTTGATAGAAATCATGTTTTCATGAGGGGGACATTTTAGTACACTGTATTCTTTTTCCTTTAGCCTAAGTTTTGTTCCATTGGATTTTTCTGGTAAGGTTTTAAACGAGACAGTGTTATGGCGCAAATATCTACAAGAATATTCTAATCTTTTTCCTTCACTAAGATTTTTTTTCCACAAGGTTTTTCCTTAATAAGGTTTTAACGATGCATATTCTTTGTAAAAGACATCAAGGAGGGTGTTATAATATATTATAGGATTTGATTGGTATCTTTCCATATACATGAATATTCTAGTTTCTATATTAGTATTGATTGTATTTTTCTTATTAGAAAAGTTTCATATTTCTTTCTCTTCTGTAATTTATATAAAGGGTTTAATACTATTGAATGGAAGATCTAGAAAAACTATTATCTTTTCTATATTCTTTATTCTTATTCTTTTCCATTATATTTATAACAATTTATTATTTTTTCAACTTTACTTTCTATTTATTTTTCCACTAAACTGTTTAGTCTAAACATTTGCATTAATTACATTTATTTCTTTATATTAAAATAAAAGAATATTTTAGCCTTTTTACCTTAAATTTATGATAATTTAATAACTTTCTTAATATGTATACTAAAACTTTAAATGATAAATATTTTGAAACAGATAAAATAGTAATTATAAAATCTATGGCTTTATAGTGCCAAATAATATTAAAAAAATAATAAGCTCTCTTTTAAGCAATATTTTTTAAATGAATCAAATAGTGAACCAATCTCCTTAATGATTCAAGGTCTGATTGGTCTGACCAACTTTTTATTTTTTTGATTTTTTATATCAAAACAATGTTGTTTTGTTAGATTTAGTTTTAGAATTTTGGACCAATGACTAGTTTCCGATTTAATTGGTCCGGTCCAATCTTAATAATGCTGTTTTTAAGCATTGTGTTGATAGATTCGATTTTAAACTTTTGGGCTGAATAAATGACCGGTTCTCATTTTAATTGATTCGATCCAATTTTAATAACATTGTTTTTAAGTATCGAGCCCAATAAATTTAGGCCTTATCTTGCAAAGGAAATCCAAAGGTAGAAATGCTGCCACCTCAACTAAAATTGTGTGGCTCCTATTAAAACAAAATCTTTAGGCATCGGGGTAATAGATTTTTAAATTTTTAAATTTAATAAAATTTATGAATTATAAAATTTATTAAAAATTTTATTGATTGGATTGATTATAAAATTAATGGATTGTTAGGAATAATTTTAAAATAAAAAAAAATCACAATCCTTTATACATAAATAGTGAATTTTGGACTTGTTCACTTAGGAAGTGAAAAGTTTTAAAAGATGAAAAAATTTTCAAAATTTATAAATTTTCACTATATTTTAAATTATTATATTTTGATTATATTTTAAATTACTAAATGATAAATTTAGTTTAAATTTATAAATTTTATAAAATTTCTCATTTAAAATTCATAAAAGAAACCATGATAATTACAAAAAGGACTTACAAGCACAAATCAATTGAAATGATGCGGTTTATAAGCACAGCAAAAATCTGTGCTCTTTCAATATATTAGTATAGATTTTTTCGTTAGATTAGATTCAGCTTCTCAATTTTTACATATGGTATGGAAGACCAAAAATGAGCGCAGGTAGTTTGGTGGCAGACTCGGTCTGGAAAACCATCGAGTCAACTCGTTCAGGTACTTTCTTTACTATTTCTCTGATTTGTTTTTCTTATTTTTATTTAAGTTAGTAGAATCTTTAAACCTTACCCACTAAAACTTGAGGTTTAATTTTGTTTCCTTCGCAATTTATATTGATATCAGTGACTGAGGATCAGCTCTCAATGTGAGTAGTTTATACTTGCTTTCATTCTCCAATTTGTTCTGGTGGTGTAAATGGGTATTTAGATTTTTAATTTTTGCCTCTTTTTGTTTATGTTGATTGTAGCTTGCATTTCTTGTTTGGTAAAAATTTTGAAAGAGCAACTAAGATAGTGGATCAAAGAGGTGTCAAGAGGATCACTGGTCAGCCCAGTGGTCGTTGCATCTTTCAGGTTCATTCCAGTCCTTTTCTTTTCTGTCTTCTACCATTTTTTGCATTTGTATAGATGGCTTTTTACAATTTGAAATTAAGGCCTAATTTGGGTTCGAAAATGCACTGTGAACTGTGAAGTAAAATGGGTTTAAAGAATTTTTGTTTATATATATATACCAAGATGTTTGAGGGGTTAAGTTCGGAGTTTGGAAGTGTAGTTGGTTTTTGGTAAAGAAACCTGTTAATGTGATCAGAATTGGCTTTGCAATGATTTAAAAAATGGTAGTAAAAATGGATATCTTTTTTATATTGGTATGATTAGGTGGTTGGTGAATCGCGCAGAAAGGAGGAATACTTCTGTTTCCCAGAACACTATTGTGCCTGCTACTCGTTTTTTTACGATATTGTAAACAGAGGAGAACAACTTTGTGTAAGATTGTACTATTGCTAATTCATAAATTTACTTTTGTCTACACCCCTTTTTCTTTGATGCTTAAATGATTAATTCTTATTTCTCCCACTTTTTAATCTCTCATAGTGTAAGCATCAATTAGCTGCAATGCTTGCAGCAGCATTGGGGACATGCATTGATGTTAGAGTGTCTGATGAGCAACTAGCATTATTACTTGCCAAACTCTAATGCGTGTAGATAGAAGATGAATTTTGACTTTGAAGATGGAGAAATGCAGTCCAAGAAAAAAAAAAAAAATGGTGTCAATTAATTCTTTTACGTGCTTCTGACTTTGAGAAACTGCTTCCTGGTATGAAATTCTGCATCCTTATATAGACTATGAAATTACAATGTACTGTATATTATATTTTTTCACAACCACAAAGTACAACAGTACAATGTAAAGTAGAGATAATGCCATAAATAGTGAGATGTTGAACCTAGTTCTCTTTAAGTTTAAATGTTTTGATTATCTAAGGATCTCTTAGAACTATACCTAGTCTGAAGTTTTCCTGTTGAAGTGGTTTTTAGTTTTTCTAACTCCAAGTGCTATATACATTAAGAAGTTAATGTGTAGACTCTGTTTCTCAATAGGTTTTTCTTGCTCTTAGCTTTGAGTCAATGGATTTAGAACTCAAAGGGAAAATATCAAACAGATGAACTGAACCATTACTAGAGGAGCAATATTCTGAACAAAATGGAACATAAATTGGAAAATGAATTACCTTGTTTTTGTCAAGCATGGGAATGAAAAACAAAGAGAGAAAGAGTGGATGGCGTCACTTCAGGGTGCGTTAGAAAACAAGATGAGTTTGTTTTGATGGATAATGGGTTGGAAATCAACCATTCCCATTAATTTTAGGGAAGATAGGTTTGAAGAGGTGCATTTAGATTTCAATAACTTTTTTTGTGGATTGATTTATTTATTCATCCTCCTTTTAGATAAGAAACATATTATTGAGAAGGAAAGAAATGAGCATACGCTATGGAGGATGTGAAATCCTCCTAACTAAAAAAAGAACTAGCAACATGGAATATAAAACAAAGCTAAAAAAGTAATGCCCTCCAGTCGAGTTGGATAACATTGAAAGAGATCCCTTTATAAGCTCCGGAAACATAAGCTTACACGGAACCAATCTAGGAACACCACCTTGTCCTACAACAAACTAATGGGATATGCTTTGGTTTTTTTATGATACATGCATTTCTCTCCATCCAAATACTCCATATGACTGCCAAAAAAACAATTTCAAAGAATGTTGGTACCATTCCTCCCCAAAAAATCCTCCCATTTTAAACCGACATGGGTTCTAATAATTAAGGGCACACCTATTGCTCCTCAAAAATGCTAAAAAGGCATTTTCAATTGGCCAAGCAACTTCACAATGCAAAAATTCTTTGAAATTGTTCCAAAGTTGCATTTGTCATAGCTGAAACCGTATATTCTAGTGTCATGGCACATTCTTGTTGGTTATACCTGTGCAATGCCAAACTTTTCTAATGTTCATTCTTCTGTTTTCTGTACTTTTACTAAAACTAAAAAGTTTTTTAGTTTGGTATGCTCTTAAATAAATTTTCTAGCTTTAACTTTTGTTTAATAGATCTTTGTATGAAATTAGGCCATATTCAGCAAATTTGCAATGAACAGACCTTGTCTATCTTGGCACACATGTTTAAAAATTGAAAATTTCCAGCTTATTAACATACTTAAATTATTTTCTGCCAAATTTCTTCCAACCATCTCTGAATACGGACATTGTATTTTAGAATCTATGTACTTCTTATTGATTTTGTCACATCCCAATTTCAAGGTGCAACAGTCTTAGGGCATGGGTAATCCTAAGGGCACCGAAAACCGTAAAACCCGCTAACCTATCCTTTAGCAAAAATCCGAGTATACTGACCACACTTTGGCAAAACCCCAGAATATGAAACCAATAAACAACAAATATTACACTTCCAAAATATCATCCTTATACCCTCAACTTCACAATTTACATTATTATATTTTCCATACAACCATTAATTTAACTCAAATCTATCATATAAATCATGTCATTCACTGTTTTGTTGCTTAATTTAACTAATCCATCATACACGTATATATATATACATACATTTATTATACATCATTTCTTTAATATTCTAAATACAATGGAGCGACTAAGATTATTTACAACTACTATCTACGTAACAGTATATAGACATCAACCTATATATTGCATACCAAATATATCCTTCATTTCTGGAAAGTATCAAGAGAGGATGAAACTTTACCTTCTCTATAAGAGCCAATCTCCTGAAATATATAGGGAATAGGGGTGGGTAATCTCAGTGAGTATATACTATATTACCATACATGCGGCACAAAGATCAATAAGGTTTCACAAGGATAGTACATGGATAAGTAGAGAATATGAATAAATATCAAGAAAGGAGGATCCAAATAGCATTTCTTTGAACAAATATTCAAGGAATAATAATTAAAGATCCGTATCTTTGGAAGTAGTAGAAATCTGGTCCAATAAAATGAGAGTGGATTTACTACTCATCACATTATATTTGTGGTAAAGGCTCTTCTTGTAGAGCAATACCATACTACTTATGCCCGGTGGATCAAGCCGTGTGACTAGGATCATACATCCTCCTAATTAGAGTTAGTGCAGTGTACACAATCCAGTATTCCCCATACTGGATAAGGGGATTTTTGCCTTTCATGGTCATTAACTTGTATCATTTTTGGTACCAAGCTCTTTGGTAAATTAACATTTTAGAGATAAAATTTCAATTATTTTCAATGAGTTCCAAGTAAGGAAAATGAAATCAACAAATGACTATCAAATATGAAGTTAACAAGTAGGTCTATTACTGAAATGCGAATAGAATCAAATCCAATTTGCCAATAAACAATAGAAATTATTTAGTTGAGGTTCTAAATAAGTATCAACTCAAGGTCATCAAGGAAGTTTCAAAAATTATACTCGATGGTAAAGGTAATTAGGACTTACAAGCATAATAATATAGAATACACTCACCTTAATTTCCTTTAATTTAAATAGTAAGTGCAATAATGATTTTCTTGCTCTCTTTCTTCTTGATTCTCCTCTTGTTGTTGCCCCTCAGATTGTTCTAAATATAATACATACACATAATGACTTCTTTTATACTAATAATAACACTGAATGTTAAATTTCTATATTCAGTCTATTAAACTCCTACTGACCCAACAGCCTTATTTCTTCCATAACCCGAGTTATATTACTCCAATTACAATTATTTTTTTGTGAATTATAAAATATACATATAATACTACAACATATCTAAAAATCAGCTCATTTGGAGCTCTACAATATTCATGGTGACAGAGAGATAACATTACACATATTAGGGACCATTTCACTAGTTTTGAGTTTGGTCAGAATCTGATTCCATGGCCCCTTAAACCACTGCTCAATTTCTGTGTCTCCATTGACCCTGCGCACAGAGGCAGCTCCAATGCTGGTACCATAACTCTCAAACTAATAAGGATTTACTCAAGCCCTTTCATGGGATTCTTATTCACACTCCTGCCTACGTTTTCTCAGTTTTGGATAAGGCTAAATTCGGACTCGAAGGTCCTTTAATTTGAGCCTCAAGTTCCAGCAATCAATTACTCACCAAAACTGCCTTCTCTATATTTGTTTACTAGTTTTTCATGTAGTGTCTTTATTACCCAAACCAAATTCTGAATTTTTGTTAAGTTCCTGACTTTTCTACACTTGTATAAGCCTTCCCCATGTAAATTAAAGGAACCTCAAACCCTTCCCTAGAATTGGCCAAACCAACCAAACCCAAGAACTCAAGTTCTCCTTCATCCTTTCATTACTTTATCACTTCTACTCTACTCCCATCTGCTTCAACACACTCATTTCAACTCCTTTATTTAATTCATACATCAAACAATCATCCTCCTTCACATCCTTGCCAAATCAAAATCAATACAAGGAAAAAGAAAGGCACACATCAATCAAACACAAGTTATATACATAAGATCATCACATAAACTTAACTAAGACCTAAATCTTACCTTTTCCTTTCCTTTTTCTTTTCTTTTATATTCACCCCGTGTGCTTCTCTCTTTCTTTCTCTTCTTCTTCTTCTTCTTTTCTTTAGCATTAAATTCTTAGAGTTAGAAAAAGATAACTATAGGATGGTAAATGATTCACACTTATCCTACATGTACATAATTTTCCTTTTTTTTTATTGTTTTATTTATGACCAAAATTTGGAAATTTCAATTCATTATTTTCCATTCAAATTTCAGCAACCACATCAATTTGTGCTTAATAATTTTTTTTTTATATTTTTCAATAAATCAAAAGTCAAAGGCAATGATTGTACATTACCCCTAAATCTCAAAATTGCCATTTTCTTAAGTTTAGTTACCCTAAATTATCTAATTATTGTTTGTTGATATTTTTAACTTAATTTTTAATGTTCTAAGTCTATAATTAATTATTCTCTCATCCAATCCTCCTAAAGCAAAACTTGGAAAAAAAATTGCAGAATTAAAATTTATTGGTTCGCGTTTAGCATACCGATTTTGTTTAAATATTTTCTACGCTCAATTATAACTTAATTTTTTACTTCTGTCATTTCTAATGTCTTCATACTTATCTAAATTCTCCAAATAAAATTTAAAAATTCTTTCTGAGGTTGGAATTCACCGACTCACTCAACGCCTCGATTTTCGGACTTGTACTCCTCTTTAGGGTTTCAGTTCCTAACTTCTTATTTTCATTCTTAGATTTTCCATTTTATTTATTCTTAGGCTAAATCCAGTTCCTCTTTTTTCTAAGATTCTCAACCCTATATTATACACTCAGAGGCTTAGTTTTCAAATCGACTTCCTTTTTGGAGTCCCGATTTCTATCTTTTTATTCACCTCCTTACTTCCTCCTTTTACTCGCTTCCATTCTAGACTTATCAGCTCTAATGACTTTTTGGGGTGTTACAGATCTATTTTGGATGCAAAGGTTTCTCAGGTCTGAAATTAGATAAAACCTCAGGTGTGAAATAGCATCCTTAAGGGAAAATGCTTAAAAGATTACTATGAGGGCGCATTTGGTTCACCTTAGAAATGGACAAATTTCAAGAAATCCTATACCAAATTTCTTTTTTAAAATAATTAAATAGAATGTGTTGTTTAAATTAAGCATTATATAAAATAGATATCATTTCAGCATAATGTCAATTTATTCCAATATTATAATATAAAATAAAATTTGGACTCCATGTGAATTAGAAGAAAAAAAAATATTTGAAGAATTGCATTTCATTCCAAATCTAGAATGAACCATAGTGACCAATGTGTCATAAATGTGAAGGAACTCTACCCTCTTCCTTAAATAGGTATGTTCTATAAGATGAACTAAGATAATGCAAGAAGGTTTAGGTTGTCTTTGATAACACAATTTAACACTTAAAATTAAAATATTCAACACTTATTAATTTTAAGTTGTTTGGTAACGAATCACTTAAAAGTATCAATTAAGCTAAAATTCACTAAAATGATAAGTCAAAATTTTTAGTTTAAAATTTTCATTGTATTGCAATAAATGATTAGATTGTTAAATATTTTTATTATTTATAAATTTCATAATTGATATTATCCGACACTCAAAATTCTGCACTTAATTTTCAGTTTTCCAAACACCATCTTAGCCTAATTCATGTTTAGAAGATTTTTATGCTATATTCCATGTTCATGTTAATCTTGTTTTACATACAGGGGAAGTCGTGTTCTTCTATGTAGTTCTGGCTATGATTATGTCAATCCTTTTCCTTTATTCAGCTTTCTTTGGGACTAGTAGTTGTGTTCCTTTTTGCATTCTAACTATGGTTCTTTTTTCCTTCATTTAGCTGTCCTTATGACCATGAATTTGGCTTAATGCAATAATAAATCACTATTACCAATTCAGTGCAAGTCATTGTGGGGACACCACGGTCATCCAATGTTCATTTTAATCTTGTTTACATAAAGGGGTAGTCGTGTTACTCTATGTAGTTCCAGCTATGACTATGTCGCTCAATCCTTATTCCTTTATTCAGTGTCTTCCTCTTTGTGTTCTTACGATGATCCCTTTTCCCTCATTTAGCTTTCCCAATATTAAATCACTTTTACCAATTCAATGCAAGTCATTGTGTGGATACCACTGTCATTTCATTACATAATATTTTACATATTTCTTGAGAAGATAACTTTTTCTTACTTGTTGACAGTGCACACTGGAAATTTATTTCGTATTGTCTTAATGTTCTGTTGTCATTGGTATGTATATACGGCACAACACATGTAAGGATTGGACGATAAAAGTAAATCTGCATTGCCAAACCCTCTTTGTGGTAGTTTGCTGAGGATCTACATAGCCGAATTGTCTTTGAGGTCAATGATACTAAAGTGGTAGGGAGTGCCAACCATCAAGCATCTGTTTTTTCAATGCTTGTTTGCAGCCACTTATTTTCAAGAGCTTTTCATGGCCAGGTTGAAATTATCATTAAAAATCGAAGTTTGTGTAACAAAAGAGCATTGACCTCAAAGCATCCTTTTGTGATTATGTTATTTGACCTTTTGTCTTTTAGCTAACTAAAACATCAATTGGTAAATTATTATTGGCTCCCTGACTTTTGACTTAATACGTTAGTTAATCCCTGCTTTTTCAAAAATACATTATTAAATTAAAACTCGGGGGTAATAGTAATTTACCCAACATTAATTGTGGATTCTCGGAATGCCTTTTTCACCAGTGTTCTTTTGTTATGTTATGCCTAGATAATTGCTTATTTTGGGTGATATAGATCACAAACAACATAGCATTGTTCTGTATCCCAAGGGTTAACTTTCTGAAATCATATTTCATAGGATAACCAAGTGCATGGTAAAATTTGTGTCCATGAGTAAACATATTTCAGAAGTGATAGTTGAACTTAAACACATTGCAGAAGTTGAACTTATGTGAAGGATCAAAGATGCTTGAAAAATTTGTTCGTGGCAAATATTTTAAAAATATTTGGTGAACTTCCCAAAGTAAATTTCCCGTTTCACACATTGTTATGAACCCTATCTTCCAAAGTTAGAGAAAGTCGTTTTGAAAATTTTGTTTTCCCTTTTGTTTCTCACATATAGATATGTTAAATTTGTTCTCAAATTTATATGTCGGGCTTAGTTTTCCCTCCCATCTCTCATTGTGATTGGAGATGTAGTGTTCTTCTAATCATGGGATTTCATTTCGGAGCTTGACACAGCAAATATGACAAAAAGAAGTCTATCAAGCTTAGAAATGGCAAGCAAGAGAACATCTCAAATCATCCAGACATCTGCAGGAGAGAAGTCTTTAATTTGTGTTTTTCTGAAGCTGTGATCAAGCTTTTTAATGTGGTTATGGAAGACGATGAGACTTACTGTTGCAGCAGTTGCCGAGGAGTATTTTTCTCCCCCTCTTTCCAGTTGATATCAAATGATGATGGAAGTAGGATTTTTGAGATTTAAGATTTTATATGCTCTATTTGTCACGGCGTTTGTCGCTTAATTTCTATTGTAGGCTTTGAATGGGATTTCTATAGAAATGCCTAAAAAAAATTTACCTTTATAAATATACTCTCACTACAAAATTTTTACTTTTATACGCTTGAGTTTTTTGTCTTACATTTACACCTTCTTTTCACATAAATAAAAAAATTCTACAAAATCTCGTCCAAAAGAGGGAGAGTTTTGAAGATTCAAATAAAAAAAAAAAGTTTTAGGCAAAATTTTAGATAGTAAATCACCATAAATAATAATTAATTCATGTTAATCTCTTTCCTTTCAGCTTTATTTTTTTCCTTCTATTTTCTTTGCTTCCTCTGGTTTTTTTCTCCCCCATTTTCTTTTCTTCTGCAGCTGGTTTCTTTTCCTTCTACAAAAAACAAATAATAAAAAATCAAGACCTCTGCATTCTCTTGATGGTGACCTCTAAAGCGCTTCCCTCTCTTTCTCTCTCTCTATAAGTTATGTGTATAGAGAGGTTTTTGTTATTTTATTTCTTTTATTTTTATGTAAGTGTGTCTAATATTTAATTAAATTTGTATACTCATCACTTTGATGAGATGAGGACCATAAGATCTCATGAAGTTTATAATAGTTAATTTATTATCAATTAATTTACGTGGCTTTTTATAAAGGGACACATGCAGTGTAAGAAGGACATGCTTACGACAAATGGTAAAGAAATACCATATTTGGGTTGTAGTTTTTAATTAATATTTTATTTAATTTGAATTTCATATATATGTTTTATTAAAATTTTGTGATCTTTTAATTATTATTCCATTAAAAATCTTCAAAAGTGAGGAGATTATGTGTTTTTTTTAAGAACTTGAAAGCTTTAAAATATGAAAATTGAATTTCAGATCTGAAATTTATAGAAATCATGAAACAGAGATATTTTTCAGCAAAGTTAGGAAACAGTATATCTAGAGTATGTCATAGGTATATCATAAGTATATATTTTACTAAATTTGATTAACTTATATTTATTTGATATATATCTTCAAATATTTTTGGATATTGAGTATTACAAAAATATAAATATATAACAAGAATACATAAACTATATATTAGATAAAAAAAATTATATTCTTAAAAAAATAACAAATGATTTTCACAATAAACAATATATCTTAAGTATATAATGAGTATATTTTAGGTATATCAAGTATTTAATGAGTATATTTCAGATATATCTTAAGTATATAAATGTTTATGTATTACTTAGACACTTAACATATTCAACTTTTTTCTTTGAAGAAATATCATCAACACTTTTTTTTTTTTTTAAATGTGATTTATCATCAAGCATGGATGATAATATCAATTAGAATATATAAATATTTTTAAAAAATTTAAGAGTTAAATTAAATTTTTAAGAAACTAAATAAAATTAACAAATGATTTTCAGTTTTTACAGTAAAAAATATATTTGAGATTTATTTTACGTATATCACGAATATATGTTAGTCATATTTTAAATATATATTTAGGTTTATTTTAAGTATATCACGAGTATATGTTGGTCATATTTTAGATATATCATAAGTATATATCAGAAATAATTTTTTTGCATCTTTTTTAGAGATTTAACATTCTCAACTTTATTCTTTATTTAGTACAAGAAACTCTAGCTTAGAGCAAATATTTTTTATACGAAATTTATAATTATTTAGTATATTAGTATATTAAATATTGCTTTAAATTAAACAATAATTTTTTATTTTATCATGCAAATATGTGATTATTATATTATTAATTAATAGCATAAATATAAAAAGTTTTGAATTACTAAACTAATTAACAACAATATTACATGAATGAGATACATAGAAAAAGAAAAAATAGAAAGAAAGAATCAAGTAAATAGGTAAACAAAGTAAAAATATGGTATAAATGAGAAAAATTGTATACATATTAAAACTGAAATAAAAAAAGCATAAAAAAAAAAAAAGCAAAAAGCAAAAAAATAAAAAGTTAAAACTAGAAGTTAAAAAGTAAACAAAATAAAAAAAAAAAGTACATCACGTAATTTCCTCTTTGTTTTATGGATAGCATTATTTTCAGGGCATAAATTGTTAGGGCATAGCAAAGTAAGTTGGTTATTTTTCAATTAGTAAAATTATCCTTATATTTAATATGCTAAAATTACCTTATATATTTTTTAATATTATCAATAACTAGCAATCGGGTTATTTTCTTTTTAATATATTACTTTATATATTGTTTAAGATGAGAGATATCAATGTGCAAAGAATCATCAACATTAAATAAGAAAATTACAATTTTTGAAAAATTATAAATTTTTAAAATTTAAAAATAAAGAATAAGTTATATTTAAAGTAAAATTAAATTAATTATATTAAAAAATTTCATAATATTTTATATTTATATTCTAGTTAATACTTGCAATTAAAATAAAAGTATTTTTTTTATATTTTCTCATAATATTTTGTAAAAGTAGTTAAATGCATAGCTTTTTAAATGATAATAAAAGTTATTATAAATATCAACTAATTTTTTTAAGAACCACAAAAAAAAAAATATAGTCCACAAAAAAATAGAAATTTTAAATATTTTTTAAATAAAAAAATAAGATAGTAAATTTTTTTAGAAAAAATATGAAATTTTGAAATTTTCAATTTGATATGTTATTTTAATACTTAATTTTAATTTTTAACCTAATTTTAATAATTTATTATTAATTAATATGATGAAATTAATAAATATTGTATTATAATTATTATACGTTTATTAAAATAAATATATTATTTAAAATACACAGAAAATTTGATATAAAAATGAAAGAATATAATTGAAATTAATAAAGGTAAAAAATAAGTAAAAAATATTAACAATCTTGAGGATAATTTTGTCTTTGAAAAAAAAAAAAAAAAAGATAATTTTGTCAATTGAAAAGTTACTGACAACTTTGACTCTGATGCTAATAATGTTTGTTTTGGAAATAACGCTACCCAAAAGAAATTTGTACAAAGGGGGAATGCTCGACTAATTTTAACGTGAAAGTCTCTTTTTTCTATTTTTTTAAAGGAAAATATAAATCTTATATACAAGTATATTTTAAATTAATAATAAAAAATATTTATAAAAGCATACATCAAAAAATAACACAAGAAATTAGTTTGAATTTATATTTTAAATTCATGCCTAAAAATAAAAACACTTAAAAGTAAAAAATAAATTCATGCCTAAAAAGATATGATTAATTGATATAGAGATATTTGTGTTTATTGAATAGAAAAATTAAATAAAATTAAATAAATCAACGCTAACTAAGAAGGCGAATGGTGCATTGGATGGATTTGCACTCAACAGCAAGTCCAACATAACTAAAAAAAATTTACTCTATTATTAAATAACTAAGGGTAATGTCATTTTTAGAGCAGAAATTATTACTGTTAGAATAAAAATTATTAGTAACTTTTCAATTGATAAAATTATGCTTATGGTTAACATTTTTTACTTATCTTTTATACTTTTATCAATTTCAATTATTTGATCGACTGGCACTAGAGAACAGGAAAACGTAAGACTTTTGGCACCCTTAGTAAATTTAACTAGACATTAAACAATAATTTGCCATACCTTTCATATCAAGTAATTTGCCATACCTTTCATATCAATTTGATATAGAGACTTAACTATCTTTCCATTAATTATATTTAAACAAAAGTTCCTTTAATTGAATGACAATGTGGAGTTCTAAATTATTAACTTCTCAATACATAATTAAATAGTGGAGCAACTGAAAAGGAGAAAATGATGTGCTAATCTTCAATAGGGAGCCCACTTTCATCTGATTCCACTGCTAACTAAGCCTGGAAAAATTAGTGAACAAGAGTAAGCATTCTACTCAATGAGATGATATATATTAATTTAACATGCTATGAATTTGATGTCCCTATATGTCACATAACATCATATATCATCCATTTTGTATGTAAAGCATACATGATGGAAATAGTCAGTGAATCTAATCTTTATATAAACCATAATAAAGGGGGAGCCGACCCCTTCCTTTGGCTCTGTTAAATTCCAAACATATGGCCATAGTGAGATTAGCTTGAACTAGGCCAAATTTCTATTATCTAAAACATACGGTTACAGTGAGGCTAGCTCGAACCAAGCCAAGATCATTAACATTATTATATCATTTCATTATCATATCATATCATCATGTCATGATCATAATTCCTATGTTAGTATGAATCATATTTACTTCATCCCATTTTCATCGCAAGCACATAGTACATAGCATCCATATCATCATAATTATGAATGGCATAAACATATATCATGCTCCTATTTCAAAAGCATATAGTGATAATCAATATATATACATATATATGTGTGTGTGTGTGTGTGTATATGCATAAATGAAAATACTGTAATGCAGTGCTAAATTAAAATATATCAACTCACAAATTTGACAGAACCATTAGGATTTTTTTAAAACACAACATCCGGTAGCTAAAAGACACTTGAAATATCAACTATGAACAATATAGAATGTACATTAGAATATAAACAAACTAACCTTACTCTTCTAAACTGGACTCAGTTACTCTAAATATTCTACTGAATTTTCTTTAAAATCTCTCTTGTAACTAGGACATTACCTCCTGAAAGAAAATAGTGTAATTAATGAATTAATTTCATGGGATTTAAATTCATTGTAATAGAATTTATCTAATAGTTTCAATAATAAATTCTTTAGCTAATTGTGAGGTCTCGCCCGAGCACCGGCCTGGTCCGCTAAAGGGAACCGGGATGCTCATTTGAGTTTAGACTCACGATGGAACCCTCGGGTTCGGATCAGTTGATTTTGAAAAAATGATTTTTAGGATTCGTCATCCTAATTTATTTTTAAATGGAAAAACTAATGAAAAACCCAATTTAACTCCAATTTATTAATTTTTAATTAATTTTCCCATGAATAAAAATCACTAGTCTTTGAACCAGGTTGAGATTGGGGACTAGGTTTTTAGTTTTAAATAATTAAAATTTGACTCTTAAATTTAATTTGACTTAAAAATTAGATTTCATGAATGACATGAATAATTACAAATAAAGTGCATGAATATGACATGAGTGCAATGTGAAAATTAAAATAAAATATTTACAAATTAAAAAGGGAAAAAGAAATTGATAGATATTTGGATTTAGATTCCAAACGTGCCTACGTACCCCATTGAATGAGGATCAAAATCTACGTAGTTCATTCCACGGTTAAGTGGAAGGGTCTAGAAGTTGATCAGATTGATTTTGGTTTGGTTGTATTGAAAGTGAGGAAAAAGGCTGATACCTTGACTTTTGGTGGGCGAATGGTTTTACCAGACCGAAGTTCTGTTTTATCGGGACCGGATGATTAGATGGATTGGAAGATTAATTAATTAATTAAAATGATTAATTAATTAAAATGATGAAAGAGATGGATGGATTAATTAATTAAAAGATTAATTAATTAATTTGGATGAAAAGTGAATTGAGAAAAATGATTAATTTGATTTTTGAAAAGGAATGATTTTCGAAAAAAGAGTGATTAATTAAAAAATTTAGTTAATTAAAAAGATTAATTAACTTGGTTAGGGTGAGGTAATTAATTAATTAAAAAGATTAATTAATTAATTAGAGAGTGATTGGAGGGAGAAGAAGAGAGGAATTTGAGGATAGCAATCTACTCAAATTCAAGAGGTGTGTTGGAATGAGAAGTGAAGGGAAGTATTTATAGGAAAAGTGAGTGAGGGTAGTTTAGGTAATGAAAATGTGAAAAGACCATAAGGGGTAGGGCTAGAAATGGCTGAAAATTGGACTGAAAGGGGTAAAAGGGTCATTTTCTGCGTAGGTGGGGCCCATAAGGACTAGAGCTCGCAGAGCCTGGTGCGGTGCCACATCAAATATTTGCGGCGTGCTGCATCAAATATTTGCGGCGTGCCGCACAAAGGGCATGCAGCGCCGCACAGCTCTGACGCAGCGCCACATGCCACGTGGAGCTGGCACATTTTTCGAGGCATTTTTTTTTAGAGATTAGTTGTTGGTATGGAGTTTAAAAAATTTGGATGTCTGGTGGTAATGTAATTGAAATCTAAAAAAATTTCTTTCGCCCCAGAACCCCTGCCCACTAACCGGTTAGCAGGACCACCGTAATAGCTCCGCGTAGCATATTAAACTTAGCAAGTGCTAAGACTGTGATTGGATGATGAGGGTGTAAAATTGAGGGTTCACAGTTGCCCCCTCATCAGAATTAGCTTTGAACAAAAAGGTAATTCTAATGATTGTAAACGTTGGGAAGAGGTACCATGTATTGTGAACGTTGGGAAGAGGTGCCATGTCAGATTCTGGGCTTGTGTGTTCTTGTCAGGTCCTTTAGGAGGTGGCCTTCTAAGATAAATAAGATTTTATCAATGGCTATATATTTGGCCTAGACATTGGTTGCGAAAATAGGCTTGTTGAATTTCAATTATGGCTATCTGTTCGGCCCTAATGTTAGAAGATAAAGAAGGTTTGGTGAATTTCAATCAAGGTTATCTGTCCGATCTTAATGTTAGAGGATACAGAAGGTTTGGTAAATTTCAATCAAGGCTATCTGTCTGGCCTTAATGTTGGAGATGAAGAATGTTTGAGGCGAATCTCAATCAAGACTATCTATCCAGCCTTAATATTGGAGGACAAAGAAGGGCTGAAGTGAATCTCAATCAAGGCTATCTGTCCGGCCTCAATATTGGAGATAAAGATGGTCTGAAGTAAATCTCAATCAAGGCTATCTATTTGGCCTCAATGTTAGAGATAAAAAAGGTTCGGTGAATTTCAATCAAGACTATATGTTCGGCCTTAATGTTGGGGATAGAGAAAGTTTGGTGAATTTCAATCAAGGCTATCTGTCTGACCTTAATGTTAGAGGACAAGGAAAGTCTAGTGAATTTTAATCAAGGCTATCTATCCGGCCTTAATGTTGGATATAAAGAAGATCTGAAGTGAATCTCAATTAAGGCTATCTGTCTGGCCTTAATGTTGGAGATAAAGATGATCTAAAGTAAATCTCATTCAAGGCTATCTGTTTGGCCTTAATGGAAGAGGTAATGATGATTTGAGTGAATTTCAATTAAGGCTATCTGTCTAGCCTTAATGTTAGAGGTAAAGATGGTTTTGGACAAGATAATTCAATGAAAATAGAGTCTCAACTTATGGCGAGTCAGCTTGCAAGATTCTGAGGAAAAGGCTCGGGTTATGGCTAGTCGGCTTAAGATTTTGGTTTTGCCAAAAAAAACTTGGGCTTCTGAATGTGAAGGTCTAGGCCTTTCGGAAGGCTCAAAGAAACTTTGCCAGGAGTATAGGGACTCTGGAAGTCATGCTTCATTGATTAGATTTGGAAAGGTATCATTTAGCTTCAAAGAGGCATATGTCAGTTTTAAGAGGTATTGGTCAGCTTTGAGGAAGTACTGGTAAGCTTAAGGAGAGGCTAGGTATTGGCTTAGCTTATACATGATGATGTATGATTGTAGATAATTGCATAGATGCTGGTGCACAGATGATGGATGCATGTTTCAGAATTCATGGACCTTTTGCTTGACTTCTATGCCATGCATGATTTGTCGTGATGCCTGTAATGAATGGTTGCATGAATGCATAAGGATGGATTCACACATTTGCTTTGTGAATGCAATTTCTCATATGACTTTTTTGTTCTACGGAGTCATGCATTTTTGGACTGAAAAACTTGACAAAGTTGAGAAACTCAACTTGGGTTGGTACGGAAAAATTGCCATGGTGGCATTATGAGGAGTTTGAGGGTTTGCTTCAAATTTTGGAATATGGTGGCTCGTGGTTTCTATTTTGGTGCTACTAAGGAGGAGCTGTGTCTATTCCAAGGAGATAGGGAATATGGCTTGGCTACAACTCAAAGACAACTCTAGTGGTGCCAGAGTTCAAAGTTCAACATTTTTTTTTAAATTTTTCAGACCTTTTGACTTGCCTCAAAATGTTGCAAGCCAGATGATGGTTGGTGATCGTTAAGTGAATTTGACCACTGTGATTGAGAAGTTCCATGATTCCGGTGACTAGAGGGTACGAGGGGTACAAAGGCTCAATATGAGGGCCTTGATTTTCTGTTTGAGTGTCAGTTACAGATTTATTGATTGGGGTGATGCCATAATGGCAGATGGAACAGAGACATTTTGTGGTTAAAGCTGTGCTGGCAAAGACACTAATGAGACTCAATTGCTTTGTTGAGGATTTAGAGAGATGAATTATCTTGCTAGTTATTCTCCGGTGAGAAAAATTTGTCTATTATTACCCTTTTCTACTTTGGGTGCTTTGTGGATGTTTATTTCAGGTTTTGGGTTATCTCTAAAGCGTGGCTGATGGATCATTTTCAGGTGGTGCCCCTACTTTTTAGTCTGCATATGTCTTACTGAGACTCAGTCAAAGGTCGGATAAGATGGATCATTTTCAGGTGGTGGGCCCTACTTTTTATTCTGCGCATGCCTTACTGAGACTCAGTCAGAGGTCGGATAAGATGGTTGCTTGCAGCTTGCCCTCGGAGGACATTTTTAGCACTATCAATTGTAAAAGATTAAATCTTTCATGACTGGAGGCTATAGGTGTCGAGTGGTTTGCTTGTTGGGCTTAGCTTGAATGCTTTCCACTAGGGATGAGTGTCTTGAGGCAAGTGAGGCAGACTCAGGGTATGCCCCTAGTTTTTCTTTCTTAGAGTCTGTGTAGATCACAGCTTCTATCGCCAAAGCTATCAAGTGATGGCTGGCTGAGGAGTTATCATGCTGTTTATTTTAGAATTTCACTTAGGACCATAAATAGGTATGCCAAGTAATTAAGAAAGGTGGTTTGGCCAATTAAGAAAGAGTACCAGGCTACCCTGCTGAGAGGAATAGAGGATGAAGTAGTTAAGGAAGGAGAGGCTAGATGACGAGCCATTGGTAGCAAGAGGACTGTAGCATAGACAGAGGGGTGACTCAATCTTTGAAGAAGACTCGAAGATCTACTAGAAGTGTAACATCACATATTGCAATAGTGACTCAAAAGAAGATTGCGATAGACTTTGACACCGATGAGGACACGAGAGATTTGCATCTCAAGAGGTAGAGTAAGACTAGGTAGACCATGACTTCAGACATGACCTTTTTTTCTCTTTTTTTTTCTAAATAATTACAGGTTGACAAGACTATACAAAATAGTATAAGCTATAGATGATATTGAAAGGGCTATCTTTTATGATGGGTTTGCATTTTGCAAGATTTGATCATCATTAAATGAGACATCTTTTATTTTTGCTCTAATTTCTGCCTAAACTGCCTTTTCAGGTTTTCAGCTTAGCAAGCATTCTTTTTTTTTTTTTTTTTTTTTTTTTTGTTTAGGCAAAAGAATTAAGTGGATGATATACTAGGCATAAAGAAAATGAGAATGCGATGCAAATAAAGTATTTTGTATTATGATTTGGACCGCACCTGAATCGGGCTACCTATGTATCCTTTACATCACTTTTCTATTGATTATTTCTTTTAGGGAGAATCAGGTCCATGTAGTTCTGATTACATATGCATGAGAAATAGAAATGAAATACAGATGTCATCTTTGGATGATGTATCTTTTCAGCTGATCCAGGTTGTTAAGATGGGAGAATTCACTTCCATCCACGCTCGTGAAGATAGTGCCTCTGTTGGATAGGATCTTCCCACTTTGTCTTCGTTCTCCGCAGCTTCTTCTTCGTGAGCTTCTTGTAGGTCAAGATCTTGTAAACTGTGATGCTCGAAGTATCCGTATCATTTCCTTGTCTTTGTGCATAATAGCTTATGATCTTTTTTACTATTGTCATGTAGATGTAATATATGAGATTTTTTTTTCTTTGTGCTGTAATTAGTTGATCCTTTTGCCTTTTTCATTTTTTTTTGTATTTTTCATTTTTTTTGTATTTTTTTGTTTTTGTTTTTTTAAGATGTCCCATTTAAAGATGAATCAGAAAAAAAAAAATTAAAGCAAATTAAGAAGTTCAAACTTTTATTACTGAAAAAAGAGTGCATCATGAGTACGTTAAAGGATAAGCTTTGAAGGCAAAATACAGACTTAAAAGGACAAGACTTGACAGACTCAAATTCAAAGAGAGATAGAAACAGACACAAACCCTAACGTAGGTGACTTAGACAAGGACTCAAATGACTCGGACATGGACTTGAAGGACTTGGATAGGCGCACAACAAGGTGAAATTCTTCTCAAAGTGCCAATTATCAGGTGAAGCTTGAGATGGTCTTAGTGGTTCAGAAAAGGATTGGTGGTGGTGTTAGACTTTGGATTTGGGAGCAATGATGTCTTCACTGTCGATGAGGTCTTGGATTTTATGCTTTAGAGCCTGGCATGCATCAGTTTTATGCCCTGATCCTTGATGATAGTCGCAGTACTCATTAGCATTATAACCCTTGGGCAAGGGGTTTGGAGGAGGTCATGGTTCTAAGGGCTTAACCATGTTAGCCTCTAAGGCTTTCTTGTAAACGACGCTAAGGGGCATGCCTAGCTCAGAGAAAGTCCTCCTTGTTTTCAAATTCATCTGCTGGTGATAGGACACAACATTTACCTCTCCCTCTCTTTGGGTGGTGTTGGTGGTGTAGTTATTGTTCTTATGATACCTAGAGGATTCATCTTTGATTCATCCTGATTGAATCAAATCCTCAATCTTGGTAGCAATGGCAATGAGAGCTTTGAAGTTAGGGAGTTACTATGTTTGCAAATGCATCTGGTATTGGGGGAGGAGGTTCTTGACAAGGATGTCAATTTACTCTGTTTCAGATGGAAGGTTCACCATTTGAGCCGCTTTTGTCCTCCACCTTGTAAGGAACGCGGTGAAGGATTCTCTTGGCCCTTGTTTGGTGGTTTCCAAATCTCGATGGGTGACATCCACCTCGATGTTGTAGTGGTATTGCTTGACAAATGCATTACATATGTCATCCCAAGTCTTCTTATGATTTTTGTCAGATCTAGTAACCACTTAATAGTGGCTCCAATCAAGGTTTGTTGGAATAACTGAGCAAGGAGCTCATCGTCCACATCGAAAGGTCTCATGACATCCACATACATCTTGAGATGAGTTTTGGGACATGTGGTACCATTAAACTTGTCCATGACCGGTATTTTGAATTTTGGTGGAACTCATGCATTTGGGAAGAGAGCTAAAGAGTCGACATCTATTATGTCCTCGTGCTTTTTGACGTTCTTGAGCATTTTTTCCGTGACCTCAACTTTCTCCATCAATTTCTTAGCTTCGGGAAAGCTAAAGAAATCTCCACTTTGAAAATGATGCATAGTGGGAGAGGGAGTGGTTGTGTTTAAGTCCATGGTAAGAGAGGTTGGAGTCTCAGGTGCTTTTCTTTTATCGATGAGATCAATAATGGGAGGAGTAAAAGTAGGGGCATGGCTAGTCTCGGCTTGGGCAGATGTAGGCTCAGCATGAGCAGAAAAGGGAGTGATAGTGGCATTGGTCATTTTCTTGACCTCATTAATGATGGACTAGCATTGGGAGTTGAGAGCATTAGTAAAAGTGGCAAACTGAGCATTGAGAGCATTGGTGAAAGTTTCAGCTTAGGTCTGAAGAGCAGTGGTAAGTGTAGCTTAAAAAGTTTCCTCTTGTTTTTTGAGGAGGTTGGTGAAGAAAGCGATCATGGTGTCTTGATCAAAGTTGAAGGTATTGGCCATTGGTACCTTGAAACAGAAAACAGACAAAAAAAGGGGTAAGAAAACAGAATTGTGAAGAAAAAATGGCATGAATGTGAAGGTGTGTCGGGAAAAGGATTCCTTCCACATGGTTGGTCACCGGGTTTATATGTTGACAGGGTGAGTATGTGAGTAATTTTGGGGTAATGGACCACCGGTTTGGGTCTTTAAGGTATTTGAGGGTTGACCTTGTTTGGGCTTCTCATGTTGTGTATGCATGATCATGTCATGATGCATGCTGAAAAAGTTTCATGAACATGTGAGAGTATCGATTATTACGGTACATGAAACCTAAGGTCAAAGGCTAAGGCGACCATATGCACAAGGGTAAAGGGTGGTTTGATTTAAGGGTCTCTGTCCCATTAGAGTATCGATATACCTAACCACATGTGAGACAAGGAGCCTCACGTGGGTCCAATAGTACTGACTGCTCGTTACACCACCGAAATGATCGGAGATTCATCGCGGAGTGGAATGCTTTCGCTATCTCCCAACATACTCAAAGAGAGTTGTCAAGCCAATGCTACTTGTTATCCAAAAGTTTTCCTAAAGCTAAGGTTTAAGCAAGGAGCCTTTATTATGCAAAGTGATGCATGAAAGTCAAATTGTACTTTAATGAGCCAAATAGAGATTATTTTGGAAAAAATTTTCCTCAACCAAATAGTAATCCTCTTATTTTCCTTTTTAAAAAAAAAGCGTGGCAACCAGTCCCCAGCGAAGTCGCCAGCTGTGAGGCCTCGCCCGAGCACTAGCCTGGTCCGCTAGAGGGAACCGGGATGCTCATTTGGGTTTAGACTCACGATGGAACTCTTGAGTTTGGATCAGTTGATTGTGAAAAAATGATTTTTAGGAGTCGCTACCCTAATTTATTTTTAAATGGGAAAACTAAGGAAAAATCTAATTTTACTCCAATTTATTAATTTTTAATTAATTTGCCCATGGATAAAAATCACTAGTCTTTGAACTAGGTTGAGATCGGGGACTAGATTTTTGGTTTTAAATAATCAAAATTTGACTCTTAAATTTAATTTGACTTGAAAATTAGATTTCATGAATGACATTAATAATTAAAAATAAAGTGCATGAATATGACATGAGTGCAAGGTGAAAATTAAAATAAAATATCTACAAATTAAAAAGGAAAAAAGAAATTGATAGAGATTTAGATTTGAGATTTGGATTTAGATTCCAAATGTGCCTACGTACCCCATTAAATGGAGATCAAAACCTACGTAATTCGTTCCATGGTTAAGTGGAGGGGTTTAGAAGTTGATTAGATTTATTTTGGTTTGGGTGTATTGAAAGTGAGGAAAAAGGCTAATACCTTGACTTTTGGTCGGCGAAGGGTTTTACTAGACTGAAATTTCGTTTTATCGGGATCGGTTGATTAGATGGATTGGAAGATTAATTAATTAATTAAAATGATTAATTAATTAATATGATGAAAGGGATGGATGGATTAATTAATTAAAAAGATTAATTAATTAATTTGGATGAAAAGTGAATTGAGAAAAATGATTAATTTGATTTTTGAAAAAAGAATGATTTTTGAAAAAGGAGTAATTAATTAAAAAATTTAGTTAATTAAAAAGATTAATTAACTTGGTTAGGGTGAGGTAATTAATTAATTAAAAAGATTAATTAATTAATTAGAGAGTGATTGGAGGGAGAAGAGGAGTGGAATTTGAGGATAACAATCTACTCAAATTCAAGAGGTGTGTTAGAATGAGAAGTGAAGGAGGGGTATTTACAGGAAAAGTGAGTGAGGGTAGTTTAGGTAATGACAATCTGCAAAGACCATGAGGGGTAGGGCTAGAAATGACTGAAAATTGGACTGAAAGGGGTAAAAGGGTCATTTTCTGCGCAGGTGGAGCCCACAGGGACCAGAGCTCGTAGAGCTTTGTGCGGCGCAGCACCAGGCCTGTGCAATGCCGCATCAGACATTTGCAGCACACAGCTCTGATGCGGCGCTGCACGCCACGTGGCGCTGGCACATTTTTTGAGATATTTTTTTTAGAAATTGGTTGTTGGTAAGAAGTTTAAAAAATTTAAATGTCTAGTGGCAATGTAAATGAAATCTAAAAAATTTTCTTTTGGGGGTGCTGCCCCTGAACCCCTGCCCACTAACCGGTTAATGGGACTATCGTAATAGCTCCGCATAGCGTATTAAACTTAGCAAGCGCTAAGGCTGTGGTTGGATGATGAGGGTGTAAAATTGAGGGTGCACACTAATCTATAAATTAAATTCATAAATTTTCATTTCAATTATGGTTTGTGAATTTAACATTAGTAATACACTAACTAGCTAATTAAAATAAATTAATAAATCACATACATATATATATATATAATAATCACTCAATAAATATAAATTTCTCCACAATTACATAATTAATTAATAACAAATTCCTCCATAAACAATCCTCTAGTTTTAAAATTCCCAATTTAATAAATTCAATTTCACACTAGCATTAAAATGAAATTTAAAAGCTATTGAATTCTTCAATTCGCCGGACAATCATTAGACAGCCGCTAGACCATGGCGTTTGGCAATGAATACTACATCAAAAGCTTCATCTGAAAGAGTTGAATTCAAAAATCACATTCACTTACTCTCAGTCACCACCGATTTGCCAGAAAATGCTTGGAAAGGTCGGAGATCACATTTTTTGATATGCAAAACCAGTGAACCTTAGGGGATTAAATGGATACTGGAGGAAAGCTCTAAAGGAGAGGAACTCAATGGTACCTGACTCATAGGAAAAGGACATCGAGAATGGCCAAAAACAGCACCTGAAGCTCTTTTGCTAGCAGTGACTTTAGACAGCGCGTGGATGAGCTCCAATGGTCGTTTGCCTCGCCGCTTCTGCCCACAAACTCACTAGCGCCTCTCTTTCTTGTTGGTGGCACGCGTGACTATTGAAGATTACCGGATAGCGGTGAATTGGCAGCCTCCTCTCCCTCTCTCTTGTTCTGTCATTTCCCCTCCATAGCTTAGCTGATTGGTCCCTTTTGACCAATCAGTTGACCTGCTCAAGTTAATATTTTATTTTATTATTTTTATTTTTCAAATAATAATAATAATATTTGAAAATTTCAATTATAAGCAATTTGATAAAATAATCATTTCCTTTTTAATATTGTCATTAATATTAATAATCATAATATTAATTAAATACAATTTTATTTAGACATTTCATGAGAAATACCCTCTACACTTCATACACATACATTATGAATCTTAAATATATAAAACTTAAATCAAATAATGTAATTTAAAATTTAGTAAACTTACTTCCATACAAAAATGAGATTTTTAATTAATTAATTTATAGCAAAATACTTTCTTTTGAATTACGTTCCTTGTACATACTTTAAATTTAGATATAAACTATAATCGATAATAATATTCAAAATTATAAAATTTGAAATTTAACATAAATGAAAATTAAATTTAAATATAAATACATCAAATGTAATTGTAAATTTGTTTTCCTTATAAAATAAGATTCTCATAAAATAATTGAAAATTCCAGTTATTATAATTATATTCTTTCCTTTCATATCAATTTTCTATGTAAATTTTAAATAATATATTTATTTTTATAAACGTATAGTAATTATAAGGGTAAAATACTATTTAATCTCTAAGATTTGCTTTTTAAATAATTACTTGGACTTTGCAGTTTGAGAAATGAGTTCTTTAGTACTTGAGATTTCATTCCGTTAGATTAAATAGTTATTCTATTTATATTTTCAATAATTTCCCATCAAAAAATTAAAAAATAATAAAAAAATTATATATTTTGTAATACCTAGAATACCCTCCCTTTCCACTCACCTCTCTCAGCCTTCTTCACTTTTCCTTTCACTTACCCAAATAGACTCAACCCTCACCATAGCCTTATCTCTCTCTTTGCTGCCTGTAAATCCTTAATTTTGCACCCTCATCATCCAAATGCAACTTTAACACTTGCTGAGTTTAACATGCAATGCGGAACTGTTACGGTGGCCCAAAAGAAATTTTTTTAGCCTTCAAATATATTGCCACCAGACATCTAAATTTTTTAAACTCTATACCAACAACCAATCTCTAAAAAAAAAAAAGAAAAAAAAAAGAAATCTCGAAAAACTTGCCAAGTGACACGTGATTGCCACAAAATAGGAGTGCAGCACCACGTCAGACCTGTGTGGCACTGCATGCCTTGTTTGCGGTGTGCCGCAAATATCTTATATGGTGCCGCACAGGCCTGGTGCGACGCTGCACCAGGTTCTCCGATCTTCTGACCCCTGTGGGCCCCACCGCATAGAAAATAACCTTTTTACCCCTTTCAATTCAATTTTTAGCCATTTCTAGTTGTAGTCCTCATGGTCTTTTTTACATTTTCATTATCTAAACTACCCTTAACTCCATTTGCCTATAAATAAGCTCCCTATTCCCTCATTTCTCTTCACCTTTTGAATTTGAGTATATTGCTATCCTCAAATTTCTCTCTTCTTCTCTCTCTAATCACTCTTTAATTAATTAATTAATCTTTTTAATTAATTAATTACCTCACCCTAACCAAGTTAATTAACTTTTTAATTAACTAAAACTCTTTTTTAATTAATCACTCAATTAATCACTCTTTTTTTTTTTTTTTTTCAAAAATCATTCCTTTTTTCAAAATCAAATTAATCATTTTTCTCAATCCACTTTTCATCCAAATTAATTAATTAATTAATCTTTTTAATTAATTAATTAATCCATTCCTTTCATCATATTAATTAATTAATCATTTTAATTAATTAATTAATCTTCCAATCTATCTAATCATCTGGTCCCGATAAAACGGAACTTTGGTCTAGTAAAACTCTTCGCCTACCAAAAGTCAAGGTACTAGCCTTTTACCTCACTCTTAACACACCCAAACCAAAATCATTTTGATCAACTCTTAAACTCTTCCACTTAATTGTGGAATGCATTATGTGGGTTTTGATATCTATTTAATGGGGTACATAGACATGTTTGGAATCTAAATCCAAATCTCAATCAATCTCCTTTTCCTTTTTTTAAATTAATTTGTGAATATTTTGTTTTCACCATTCATTCATGTTATGCCATATTCATGCATTCATGAAATCTAATTTTCAAGTCAAACTAAACTTAAGAGCTAAATTTAGATTATTTAAAACTAAAAACTTAGTCCTCGAACTCAACTTGATTCGAAGGCTAGTGATTTTTATCCTTGAGCAAATTAATTAAAAAATTAATGAATGAAGTCAATTCGGGTTTTTGCCTTGATATTTTTTCAACTAAATAAAATTAAAGTGGTGACTCCTAAAAATCATTTTCAAAATCAACCAAATCCAAACCTAAGGGTTCCATTATGAGTCTAAACCCTAATGAGCATCCCGGTTCCTTCTAGTAAACTAGGCCAGTGCTCGGGTAAGGTCTCATAGTTGGCGACTCCACTAGGGACTGATTGCCACCTTTTTTAAAAAAAGGAAAATAAGAGAATTACTATTTGGTTAAGGAAAAATTTTTCCAAAATAATCTCTATTTAGCTCATTAAGTACAATTTGACTTTCATGCATCACTTTGCATAATAAAGGCTTCTTGCCTAAAACCTTAGCTTTAGGAAAACTTTTGGATGGCGAGTAGCATTGGCGCGACAACTCTCTTTGAGTATGTTGGGAGATAGCGAAAGCATTCCACCCCGCAATGAATCCCTGATCATTTCGGTGGTATAACGAATAATCAGTACTGTTGGATCCACGTAAGGCTCCTAGCCTCACATGTGGTTAGGTATATCAATGCTCTAGTGGGGCGGAGACCCTTAAATCAAACTACCCTTCACCCTTGTGCATATAGTAGCCCTAGCTTTTGGCCTTAGGTTCCATGTACCATAATGATTGATACTCTTTCATGTTCATGAAACTTTTTTTCGGCACTTATCATGTCATGATCATGCATACATAATATGGAAAACTCAATAAGGTAAAACACCTCAAAAACCCAAACCAATGGTCCATTACCCCAAAACACCTTACACACTCACCTTGTCAAAATATAAATCCGGTGACCAACCACATGGAGGGAATTCTTTTCCCAACACACCTTCACATTCATGCCATTTTAATTTTGTATTCTTACCCTTATTTCTGTTTGTTTTCTGTTTAAAGGTACCAATGGCCAATACCTTCAACTTCGATCAAGATGCCATGAGCGCTTTCTTCACCAGCCTCCTTAAGAAACAAGAGGAAACTTTTTAAGTTGCACTCACCACTGCTTTTCAGACCCAAGCTAAAACTTTAACCAATGCTCTCAATGTCCAGTATGTCACTTTCATTGATGCTCTTAACTCCCAACACCAGTCCATCATCAATGAGGTCAAGAAAATGACTAATGCCACTATCATTCCCTCTCCTACTCGTGTTGAGCCTGCATCTGCCTAAGCCGGGACTAGCCATGCCCCTACTTTTACTCCTCCCATTATCGATCTCACCGATAAAGGGAAAGCACCTGAGACTCCAACCTCTCTTATCGTGGACTTAAACACAACCAGTCCCTCTCCCACTACAAATCATTTTCAAAGTGGAGATTTCTCTAACTTTCTTGAAGTTAAGAAATTGATGGAGAAATTTGAAGTCATGGAAAAAATGCTCAAAAACGTTAAAAAGCATGAGGATATGATAGATGTCGACTCTTTAGCTCTCTTTCCAAATGCACGAGTTCTACCAAAATTTAAAATGCCAATCATAGACAAGTTTAATGGCACTATGTGTCCTAAAACTTATCTCAAGATGTACGTGGGTGCTATGAGACCTTTTGGTGTGGACGATGAGCTCCTTGCTTAGTCGTTCCAATAATCATTGACTGGAGCTATTATTAAGTGGTTACTAGACCTCGACCAGAATCACATGAAAACTTGGGATGATATATGCAATGCTTTTATCAAACAATACCACTATAAGATCGAGGTAGATGTCACCTGTTGAGATTTAAAAACCACCAAACAAGGGCCAAGAGAATCCTTTACCTCATTCCTTATAAGGTGGAGAACAAAAGCAGCTCAAATGGTAGACCGTCTATATGAAGTAGAGCAAATTGATATCATCGTCAAAAATCTCCTCCCCCAATATCAGGCTCATCTGTAAACTCAATACCTCCCTAGTTTCAAAGCTCTCATTTCTATTGCCACCAAGATCGAGGATTTGATTCAATCAAGACAAATCAAGGATGAATCATCTAGGTATCATAAGAACACCACCAATACCACCTAAAAGGAGGGAGAGGTAAATGTTGTGTCCTATCAATAGCCGATGAAGTTAGAAACAAAGAGGACTTTCTCTCAGCTGGGCATGCTCCTTAGCATCATTTACAAGAAATCCTTAGAGGCTAATCTGGTTAAGCCTTTAGAACCACGACCTCCTCCAAACCCCTTGTCTAAGGGTTATAATGCTAATGAGCATTGTGATTATCATCAAGGGTTAGGGCACAAAACTAATGCATGCAAGGCTCTGAAGTATAAAATTCAAGACCTCATTGACAATGGAGATATGATTGCTCCCAAATCCAAAGTCTAGCACCACTACCTATCCTTTTCTGAACCACCAAGCTCACCTAACTATCTCAAGCTTCATCCAATAACTAGTATTTTGAGAAAGAGTGCCAACACTATTGTGCCCCCTATCCAAGTCCTCTGGATCCATGTTTGAGTCATTTGAGTTCGTGTGTAAGTCACTTAAGTTAGAGTCTATGTCAGAGTCTTTTGAGTTTATTTCTATTAAATCTTTTTTCAATTTGAGTCTGTTAGGTCTTGTCCTTTGGAGTCTGTATTTCATCTTTTAGGCTTATCCTTTAATGTACTCATTATGGGACTTTTATTAGTAATAAAAAGTTTAAACTTTATGATTTGCTTTAATTTCTTTCTAATTCATCTTTAAATGGGACATCTGAAAAAAAATGAAATGAAAAATATACAAAAAATATATATAAAAAAAATGAAATGAAAAGGCAAAAGGATCAACTAATTATAGCATAGAGAAAAAAAAATCCAAAATCCCATACATTGCATTTGTATGGCAGTAGTATAAAAGCTTATGAGCTGTTTTGTACAAGACAAGATAGGGATGATCTAACATCATAGTTCATGAGATCCCAACCTATACAAGAAACCTATCAAGGAGAAGCTGTGGAGAATGAAGATCATGATTATCGATGAATATTAGCCGAGCACTTCAACTAAAAGATGAAAGACAAGGCTTCGCAAGAAGGAAATCCAGTTCTGTGAGAAATCCAAGCCCTATTCATGATCCAAGAGGAAGTTCAAGCTAAACTAGGCTGGACAATGCAAGCTTAAGAAGATCCTATTCGATGGAAGCACCATATTCATGGACATGGATTGAAACGAATTCTCCCATCCTGGCAACCTGGCTTAGCTGAAATGATACATCATCTGAAGATGATATCTACATTTCATTTTTATTTCTCATGCATATGTAATCAGAACTACATGAGCCTAATTCTCCTTAAAAGAAATAATTGATGGAAAAGTGATGTAAGTTATATATAGATAGCCGAATTCGAGTGCGGTCCAAATCATAATACAAAATATTTTATTTGCATCATATTCTCATTTTCTTTGTGCCTAGTACATCATTCACTTAATTCTTTTGCCTAAAAAAAAAGAAGAAGAAGAAAAAGAAGAATGCTCGCTAAGCTGAAAACCTGAAAGGGCGGCTCAGGAAGAAATTAGAGCAAAAATAAAAGATATCTTATTTAACGATGATCAAATCTTGCAAAATGCAAACCCATCATGAAAGATAGCCCTTTCAATGTCATCTATAGCTTATCTTGTTTTGTGTAATCCTGTCAACCTGTAATTATTTAAAAAAAAAGGTCATGTTTGAAGTCATGGTCTAGCCAATTGTAATACCCAAGGTCTCCATAGCTCATCAGAGTTATAATAATACCATAAAATATAAATTTTTTTGGGTATAGTATCAATGACATAGTGATAGGATGATAGAAACTCTTGTCGGTGCTAAGTACTTGAGTGTGTACATTTATGAGATAAGAATATTTATTGTATGTTTTATTGAATTAATTTTAGGCAATATGGCTTAGTTTAAGCTTATTATGATATGGGAAGTTAAGATTTAAAATGCCAAGTGAAAGGGAAAGGAAAAAGTTACGAAAAATTTTTAAGTACGGGAAATGTTTTCGGGTGGGCTTGTTGATGGGCTTTTGGACTCAAAGCCCAAGCCCATGGAATGGCTGGCCCTAAGGCCTCAAATTTTGGTGGAACTTGACTAAAGAATGGTTAGAATAAGTTAATTAGGGGTTAGGATGAGAAAGGAATTAGGTTAGCCATATGTGTTGATTTATGCCAACTTTACACCTAAGCCTCCTACTTTTCCATCACCATGATTATGTTCACTTTGGTGATGATGGTGTTCATTATTTTGATGCTTAGTCACCATACACCTAAGGGCCATCTCAACCATCCATCTTGATCAATCTTAGCCCTCCATTTCAAGTAAAAATGTGACCATTGATTTTGTGTGATTAGATCACCACCATTGATTTTATTTGTATATAAAATGAAATTGTGTTAAACCATTTCATTTGTAACCTACACCAAAAATTTCACCCTCACCAAGGACTAAAAACCTCTCAACTTGTTCTTCAACTTAGAGCTAAATTTGGAGCATTTCAAGGTGAGATTTATTGCTTAAGTGATTCCTTTCTTTCCTTAGCCTAAGTATGATAAATTGTTAGCAATTATTCCTTTTCTTTTGATTTATATAATTGGATTTTGGTGGAATGATTTGAAGAAGAATTAGTTTGGCATGTTAAGTGATGAAATATGAGAATTGGGGTTAAGGATTTGGGGTTAAATAGGTGAATAATAACAAGGGAAGCATGAAAGATCAATGAAGAGAAATTTACATAAGGTTCGGCCAAACTAGGAATTTTAGGGGAAGTGTCCAAAATTTTTTTTTAACAATATCTAAGGTTATTTGGGATGTTGAAAAGTGGTTTAAAAATGTAAAATTTGAATTTAGAGATTTTATTCAAAAATTGAAATTCTTGAAGGCATAATGCATGATATAAGGAAAGTGTGTAATGTGAAGTATAGTTTGATGTTTGATTGTTATGGTAGGCTTTGCATAACATTAATTTTATCTTGGCAAGATCAATTTGAGATTTGATTGAGAAATTTTGGGTTTTCCCCAAATCATCCCAATTTGGTAAAGTTAGGGTTTATGAGAATTGGAAGAGATTAGTTTCAATGGATGAATGAATGTTGATTGTTTAAGCATTAGTTTGATAAACATAAAATTTAATTAAGGAATTAGGAAGGAAAAGGAACCTAATTGTTTTAATGAAAGGATTTGGAATAAAATGATAAAATAATTAATGTGTTTATGTATGTTATTGTTTAATGTATTGGAATGTGTTTGGTGATTAGTAGTAGGAAATTAATGTTAAGTTGAGTTAGAATGAGATTAGCAAGTTTGAGGAGTAGGAATTAATGTATGATTATTTGGGTGTATTTGTAGAATCCAAAGGCAAAGGCATTGCTCGGGATACCGAGGAGCCTCGTTATAATCTACATTAGAACTATCGGTATAGGAGCTAAGGAGCAAAAGGTGAGTACCTAATAATATTACATTTCTTGTGCTTTAAATATAAGCCTAAATGTTGGATTACTTTTCTAATTAAAATGCATTGCAATTCTTTGGCATGCATGATATGCTTTACCAATTATTGAATTAAATATCCCTTATGGCACTTGGCCACATGAACCTTATTGCTTCTTTTCCCAATATGATCAATGATGGGAATTTTGATTATTTATTGATATATTATCCATTGAAGTATTTCATGGATGAAAAGGAAAAATGTTTTAATGATATCGTGGTAAGCAGAATACCCCTCTGATGTGGGGCAATACATCAGACATTGTGCACAATGGTAATGAACCTGCGGATAGGGTAAAGAGTATCCGAACCCTAGCTGGGAAGGGTTTATGGCCCCCAGTACGTGCGACCCGATCAGTTGTACGTGTGACTGAAATGGGAGTGAGTAAGGCGTAAGCCGCCACTCAAGTGATAATGATAATGTGGGAAACACACCGTTTCCATAAAGGAAATATTCTGCTAAAAATGCAATAATTACTGTATATGGAAAACTATTCCATAAGAATGATTCTTGATCCGTTTCACTTCATTGCTATAAGAAATTATTACTAAACCACCTACCACTTGTTTATTTTATACAGTTTTATTATGTACTCACTGAGCTTTGTCTCATCCCATAGTCGTTATTTATTTTCAGGATCAGTTGACGGTTTGGCAAGGTAAATTCCAAGTTCTGCATCTCCACTTGGAAATTGCGTTGCTGATTTTGGGTATCATCATGTACATATTTTGTTATAATTTTAGAGGTTTCACTTTAGAGCTCCATGTTTTGTTAAAAGTCTGTAATAATGATATAACATAGAATACTATTAGTATGTGTGGTTGGGTATTATCTCAATATAGTTCAGATACTTAATTAATATTCACCTGAGTTGCATTAAAATACTAAAAAATGGAGTCCAAAAGTGATAAATATGAAAATGAATTTAGATGTTGAATGACTATTACATGGGAATTATGGCTACGATCTTGGGTTAAGGGTAACGTGATGGTAATAGTTTATGAGTTATAGGTTGTTCTACGGATTTAGGTGACCTTATGTCTCCCTATGCCCTAGGACAGTCGCGGCTCAAAGATGGGTCGTGACAAAGGTGGTATCAGAGCGAAGATTTGAGTCTTTTGCCTATTTTTAGGTATAAGTTAAAACATGGAGCATAGGATTCATTGTCGTCAGTAAAGTATCCCGTTACGTTAGATCCGCGTCAACATTATATATTAAGTTATCCTCTTTCTGTGATATTTGTGGAATTTTATATGTTGTTGTTATATAATATTCATAAGTTGTGAAATGTTGCTTGTGCTTGGTAATGTGTAGATGTCGGGGGTTCGTAACCCTGTTGAGGAGAGAGATATATCTGATGCAGCCTCAGTTACTTATCCTGATTCAGAGGAGAATGATCCAGAGGAGGATCCTGATCCTGTTTGGGTAGTTAGGATGAAGACTAAGAATGAAGAGATTATGAGAGAGCTTCATATGTTGCGGAATGAAGTGTTTAGCCTGAGGAGGACAGTGAGGAGCTTGAAGTGGGAGCTGGCAAGGATTAGCAATAGGTGTAGGAATCCAGGGGCAAGACCGATTTTACCTCTTAGAGATTTGATGCCGGGATTTCCCGAGCATCTGTGTGCTGCATGTGGAAGATTCGACCACACTGAGGAGAGATGTCCGGTGAGGAGACGTTTGCTGTCCTCATCTATGATGTCTACGACCCGTAGGCAAGTAGGACCAGGAGAGGAAGAGGCCTCTAATGATCAGAGGGAATCTGAGGAGTAGGGGATAGATTATGGGTAGGTAGACCATGATCACATTTTGGGCATAGTATGCTTTATATGTATAAAAAAAAAAATGTTAGGAATGATCTAAACTTAGGATGACTAAAAGAATGCTACAGCTATATAGTACTTGTACATATGTGTTTATGTTTATAGAACAAAGAATAATAATGAAGGTGTTGCAATGTTTATATGAAAATGGTTATTATGTGATAATGATTTTGCTCTGTGAATTATGTTCAATGGCCAAATGGTATATGTATGAATATGGGATAATGTGAGTAAAGTGAATTAATGATTAATGTGTATGTATAATTTTTGTGTATCTTGAATATCAAGATTTTGAAGGGCAAATGACGCTATGCATATTAGTTTGGCATAGATGTTGCCCTACAGGATCGCTCAGCTAGAGGGACAAGGATCCCAGGAAGTTGATAGCCTCATCCCAGATGCAGCATCTGATGCTACGTCTGTTCAGAATATTGATCAGGAATCTTCCCGATCAAGGCAGAGTGTCGCGAGTAGTGGAAGACTAAGACCACCAGAGAATATGGAAGCATTACGACAAGAATGTGAAGCGATGAAGCAAGAACTTTTGGACTTAAGGCGACAACGTCAGGAAGTTCCACCACCACCTGCACTATAAGAGGATGATGCACCTCCCATTTTACCACGAGCACCACGTAGAGTGAGGAGACGAATGTTACCGGAGGAAGGAGTTAGGGTGCACGACATGAAGAAATTCAAACCACCAGAATTTTCAGGGGAAGAAGGAGGGAAAGCCCTGACAAAGGAAGCCCCTGACCCAGTCAGTAGGTGCTAATTGTTTGTTTGATTCGGGTGCGACGCACTCTTTTGTTTCACCACATTGTGCTAGAAGATTAGGAAGAGATAAGGAAGTTATGCATAAACCTTTGATCATAAGCACTCCATTAGAAGATAAGGTGACAGTAGATCGAATGTATGCAGATTGTGTGGTTGAAATTGAAGGTAGAAAACTTCCTGTGAATTTGATTAAGCTAGAGATGTTAGGATTTGATGTTATATTAGGTATGGATTGGTTGTCCCAGCATAATGCTAGAATAGATTGTCGGGGTAAAGGAATTGATTTTAAGGGAGAATATGGGCAGAAGTTTAGATTTCAGGGGAATCGGAGTGAATTGCCTATAAGTCTTATTTCGGCTATGGGAGTAAAAAGGATGTTAAGGAAGGGATGTCAAGCATATCTAGCACAGGTAGTGGATGTTAATAGGGAAAATAGTGATCTTAAGAAGATACCTGTCGTAGAAGATTTTTTCCGATGTCTTTCCTAAGGAGTTGCCAGGGATACCCCCAGATAGAGAAATTGAATTTTCGATTGAGCTTCTACCTGGAATTCAACCGATATCAATACCGCCCTACCGGATGGCACCTTTAGAGTTAAAGGAATTGAAAGTTTAGTTGCAAGATTTACTTGATAAGGGCTTCATTAGACCGAGTAGTTCTCCGTGGGGCGCTCCAATCTTGTTTGTCAAAAAGAAAGATGGATCTCTTAGATTGTGTATTGACTATAGGCAGTTGAATAGGGTGACTGTGAAGAATAAATATCCTTTACCAAGAATTGATGATTTATTCGACCAGTTACAAGGGGCTAAGTACTTCTCAAAAATTGATTTATGATCAGGATATCATCAGCTAAAGATTCGAGGCGAGGATGTTTGTAAGACTGCATTCAGAACAAGATATGGTCATTATGAATTCACTGTGTTGCCGTTTGGATTGACCAATGCCCCAACAGCTTTCATGGACCTGATGAATTGAGTGTTCAAACCTTTCTTGGATAAGGTTGTAATCGTGTTTATTGATGATATCTTGATTTACTCAAAGAGTAAGGAGGACCACAAAAAAACAATTAAAAATGGTGTTACAGACTCTAAGGGAACATAAGCTTTACGCCAAGTTGTCAAAGTGTGACTTTTGGCTGGAACAAGTATGTTTCCTTGGACATGTGGTGAGTAAGGAAGGAATCAAGGTAGACCTTAAGAAAGTGGAAGCGATAACAAATTGGCCTCGACCGACAATGGTTACGGAGGTGAGGAGTTTCTTCGGATTAGCGGGTTACTACTGCCGATTCATAAAAGACTTCTCCAAGATAGCGGCACTGTTAACAAAGCTTACTAGGAAGCAAGTTAAGTATAAGTGGGATGAAGCTTGTGAAGACAGTTTCCAAAAGCTTAAGGATTTCTTGATTTCAGCTCCAATATTAGCCTTACTTGATGGGAATGAAGGTTTTGCTATATACTGTGATGCCTCAAGAGTTGGCTTAGGGTGTGTATTAATGCAGAATGGGAAGGTTATTGCCTATGCATCTAGGCAATTGAGGAGACATGAGGTGAACTACCCTACTCATGATCTAGAAATGGCAGCGGTAATCTTTGCTTTAAAAATATGGAGACATTATTTATATGGGGAGAAGTGTGAGATCTATACTGATCATAAGAGCCTTCAGTATATTTTAAAGCAAAGGGATTTAAATTTGAGACAGCGGCGGTGGGTAGAATTATTTAAGGATTATGATTGTCAAATCTTCTATCACCCTGGTAAAGCCAATGTTGTTGCAGATGCTCTTAGTAGAAAATCTATGGGTAGCCTTTCTCACATAGAGGGACAAAGGAGACCGGTGGTGAGAGCAATGAAGCGGATGTCTGATGAAGGCTTGCGATTGGAGGTAAGTGACTCACAAGTATTGTTAGCTTACTTCCAAGTAAAGCCGAAGCTTATTGATGAAATCAAGACTTTTCAAAGTCAAGATCCTCATTTGGTAAAAATCAAGGAAGATTTAGAAAAGGGGCAAGCTCCAGAGTTCAGGGTGGAAGAAGACGTTCTGAAATGTGGCAATCGGCTTTGTGTGCCGAATGTAGAAGGTCTGAGAGAGAAAATTTTGAAGGAAGCACACCAGACCCTTTATAGTGTACACCCGGGTGCCACCAAAATGTATCACAACGTAAAAGGTTCATATTGGTGGCCGGGATTAGATAAGGATGTGGCGAATTTTGTTGCCTCTTGTCTTACCTGTCAGTAGGTGAAGTTCAAACATCAGCGACCTTCTGGATTACTTCAGGAGATTAAATTGCCAGAATGGAAGTGGGAACGTGTTACCATGGATTTTGTAGTGGGATTACCCAAGACGATGAAAGGTTATGACTCCATCTGGGTCATTGTGGACCGATTGACAAAGTCGGCACACTTTATCGAAGTAAAGACCACGTATACAGCAGTTGATTATGCTCGTATTTATGTGGATAACATAGTAAGATTGCATGGAGTTCCACTTTCCATTATTTCGGATCGAGGTACTCAATTTACTTTGAGATTTTGGCAACGACTACAAGAGGCATTGGGAACACAACTCGACTTCAGCACCGCTTTCCATCCGCAGACTGATGGGCAATCTGAAAGGACAATTCAGACATTGGAGGATATGCTTCGTATGTGTGTTATGGACTTTGGAGGTGGCTGGGATAAGCACTTTTCGCTTGTTGAATTTGCATACAATAATAGTTATCATTCTTCTATAGGAATGGCACCTTATGAAGCATTGTACGGGAGGAAGTGTCAATCTCCAATCTGTTGGGCAGAAGTTGGAGATAAATATTTGGAAGCCCTGATATGGTCAAGGAAGCCACGAAAAAGGTGAAGGTTATTCGGGAGAGATTAAGAATTGCTTTTAGTCGTCATAAGAGCTATGTCGATCTTTAGAGGAAGGATATTTAGTTTACCGTGGGGGGACCATATATTCTTGAAAGTTTCACCAATGAAGGGAGTAATAAGATTTGGCAAGAAGGGAAAACTATCTCCTCGATTTGTTGGACCTTTCGAGATTCTCGGTAGAGTCGGAGAAGTTTCATATAAGTTAGCACTACCACCTGCATTGGAACATGTACATCCAGTGTTTCATGTGTCGATGTTGAGAAAGTATGTATCTGATCCATCGCACATATTGCAACCCCAACATATTGAGATTGACAGAGACCTTTCTTATGAAGAAGTTCCAATTGCCATCCTGGATCGACAAATAAAGAAGCTGAGAAACAAAGAAGTACCAACAGTAAAAGTCCAATGGCGTAACCACGATGTAGAGGAATGCACATGGGAAAGCGAGAATGATATGCTGCAACGGTACCCGCATTTGTTCAATAATGGGTAAGTTTTAAAATTCAGGGACGAATTTTTTTTTTAGGGGGGTAGAATGTAATACCCAAGGTCTCCATAGCTCATCAGAGTTATAATAATACCATAAAATATAAATTTTTTTGGGTATAGTATCAATGACATAGTGATAGGATGATAGAAACTCTTGTCGGTGCTAAGTACTTGAGTGTGTACATTTATGAGATAAGAATATTTATTGTATGTTTTATTGAATTAATTTTAGGCAATATGGCTTAGTTTAAGCTTATTATGATATGGGAAGTTAAGATTTAAAATGCCAAGTGAAAGGGAAAGGAAAAAGTTACGAAAAATTTTTAAGTACGGGAAACGTTTTCGGGTGGGCTTGTTGATGGGCTTTTGGACTCAAAGCCCAAGCCCATGGAATGGCTGGCCCTAAGGCCTCAAATTTTGGTGGAACTTGACTAAAGAATGGTTAGAATAAGTTAATTAGGGGTTAGGATGAGAAAGGAATTAGGTTAGCCATATGTGTTGATTTATGCCAACTTTACACCTAAGCCTCCTACTTTTCCATCACCATGATTATGTTCACTTTGGTGATGATGGTGTTCATTATTTTGATGCTTAGTCACCATACACCTAAGGGCCATCTCAACCATCCATCTTGATCAATCTTAGCCCTCCATTTCAAGTAAAAATGTGACCATTGATTTTGTGTGATTAGATCACCACCATTGATTTTATTTGTATATAAAATGAAATTGTGTTAAACCATTTCATTTGTAACCTACACCAAAAATTTCACCCTCACCAAGGACTAAAAACCTCTCAACTTGTTCTTCAACTTAGAGCTAAATTTGGAGCATTTCAAGGTGAGATTTATTGCTTAAGTGATTCCTTTCTTTCCTTAGCCTAAGTATGATAAATTGTTAGCAATTATTCCTTTTCTTTTGATTTATATAATTGGATTTTGGTGGAATGATTTGAAGAAGAATTAGTTTGGCATGTTAAGTGATGAAATATGAGAATTGGGGTTAAGGATTTGGGGTTAAATAGGTGAATAATAACAAGGGAAGCATGAAAGATCAATGAAGAGAAATTTACATAAGGTTCGGCCAAACTAGGAATTTTAGGGGAAGTGTCCAAAATTTTTTTTTAACAATATCTAAGGTTATTTGGGATGTTGAAAAGTGGTTTAAAAATGTAAAATTTGAATTTAGAGATTTTATTCAAAAATTGAAATTCTTGAAGGCATAATGCATGATATAAGGAAAGTGTGTAATGTGAAGTATAGTTTGATGTTTGATTGTTATGGTAGGCTTTGCATAACATTAATTTTATCTTGGCAAGATCAATTTGAGATTTGATTGAGAAATTTTGGGTTTTCCCCAAATCATCCCAATTTGGTAAAGTTAGGGTTTATGAGAATTGGAAGAGATTAGTTTCAATGGATGAATGAATGTTGATTGTTTAAGCATTAGTTTGATAAACATAAAATTTAATTAAGGAATTAGGAAGGAAAAGGAACCTAATTGTTTTAATGAAAGGATTTGGAATAAAATGATAAAATAATTAATGTGTTTATGTATGTTATTGTTTAATGTATTGGAATGTGTTTGGTGATTAGTAGTAGGAAATTAATGTTAAGTTGAGTTAGAATGAGATTAGCAAGTTTGAGGAGTAGGAATTAATGTATGATTATTTGGGTGTATTTGTAGAATCCAAAGGCAAAGGCATTGCTCGGGATACCGAGGAGCCTCGTTATAATCTACATTAGAACTATCGGTATAGGAGCTAAGGAGCAAAAGGTGAGTACCTAATAATATTACATTTCTTGTGCTTTAAATATAAGCCTAAATGTTGGATTACTTTTCTAATTAAAATGCATTGCAATTCTTTGGCATGCATGATATGCTTTACCAATTATTGAATTAAATATCCCTTATGGCACTTGGCCACATGAACCTTATTGCTTCTTTTCCCAATATGATCAATGATGGGAATTTTGATTATTTATTGATATATTATCCATTGAAGTATTTCATGGATGAAAAGGAAAAATGTTTTAATGATATCGTGGTAAGAAGAATACCCCTCTGATGTGGGGCAATACATCAGACATTGTGCACAATGGTAATGAACCTGCGGATAGGGTAAAGAGTATCCGAACCCTAGCTGGGAAGGGTTTATGGCCCCCAGTACGTGCGACCCGATCAGTTGTACGTGTGACTGAAATGGGAGTGAGCAAGGCGTAAGCCGCCACTCAAGTGATAATGATAATGTGGGAAACACACCGTTTCCATAAAAGAAATATTCTGCTAAAAATGCAATAATTACTGTATATGGAAAACTATTCCATAAGAATGATTCTTGATCCGTTTCACTTCATTGCTATAAGAAATTATTACTAAACCACCTACCACTTGTTTATTTTATACAGTTTTATTATGTACTCACTGAGTTTTGTCTCATCCCATAGTCGTTATTTATTTTCAGGATCAGTTGACGGTTTGGCAAGGTAAATTCCAAGTTCTGCATCTCCACTTGGAAATTGCGTTGCTGATTTTGGGTATCATCATGTACATATTTTGTTATAATTTTAGAGGTTTCACTTTAGAGCTCCATGTTTTGTTAAAAGTCTGTAATAATGATATAACATAGAATACTATTAGTATGTGTGGTTGGGTATTATCTCAATATAGTTCAGATACTTAATTAATATTCACCTGAGTTGCATTAAAATACTAAAAAATGGAGTCCAAAAGTGATAAATATGAAAATGAATTTAGATGTTGAATGATTATTACATGGGAATTATGGCTACGATCTTGGGTTAAGGGTAACGTGATGGTAATAGTTTATGAGTTATAGGTTGTTCTACGGGTTTAGGTGACCTTATGTCTCCCTATGCCCTAGGACAGTCGCGGCTCAAAGATGGGTCGTGACACCAATCTTCCTCTACCTAATGAGATGCAAATCTCTCATGTCCTCATCAGAGTCAAAGTCTGTCATAATCTCCTTTTTTTGAGCCACTACTATAACCTGTGGTGTCGCACTTCTAGTAGATCCCTAAGTCTCCTTTAAAGAATGAGTCACCCCTTTTGTTTAGGCTACAGTCCTCCTACTATCAATGGCTCCTCATATAGTCTCTCCTTCCTCAGCTTCTTCATCCTCTATTCCTCAGCAAGGCAGCTTAGTACTCTTTCTCAATTGGCCAAACCACCTTTATCAATCACTTATCATACCTCTCTATGGTCACAAGTGGAACCCCAAAATAAACAGCATGATAACTCCTCAGCCAGCCATCACCTGATAGCTCCAGCGATGGAAGTTATGATCTCCATAAATTCCAAGAAAGAAAAGCTGGGGGCACATCCTCAGTCTGCCCATCTGCCTCAAGACCCTTATCCTTTAGTGGAAAGTCATTCAAACCAAGCCCAACAGCAAACCACTAGACACCCTTAGTGCTTGGTCATAAGAGATCAAATCCTTTACAATTGGTAGTGCTAAAAATGTGTCCTTTAGGGACAATTTGCAAGCAACCATCCTATCCGATCTCTGACCAAGTATCAATAAAACATGTGTAGACTGAAAAGTAGGGTCCACTGCCAGAAAATGATCCATCAGCCACACTTCTAAGATAATCCAAAACCTAAAATAGACACTCATAATACACCCCCAACTGAAAGGGTAAGAATATATAAATTTTTCTCACTTGAAAATAACTGGCAAGATAATCCATCTTTCTAAATCCCGAATGAAACAGTCAAGACACATTAATATATTTGCCAGCACAACTAACAAAAAATGCCTCTACTTCATCTACCAGTAGCATTACCCTAATCAGCAGGCTTGTATTTGACCGTCAAGCAGAAAACTAAAGCCTTCATCCTGAGCCTCTGTCCCCCTCATATCTCCCTGGTTACTAAGATCATGAAACTTCTCAATCACAGCAGTCTAATTCACTTGACCATTGCTGACCATCATTTAGCTTGAGACATATTGAGACAAGTCCAAAAAACTCTTGAAAAATCCAAGAGATGCCAAACTCTAAGCTCTAGCACCACCAGAGCTACCTCTGGGTTGTAGCTAAGCCATACCGCTAAACTCCTCCTCAATAGCACCAAAACATAAAACACAGGCCACCAGATTTTAAAACCTAAAGCAACCCCTTATAATGCCACCATGGCAACTTTTCCATACCAATCCAAGTTCAGTTCCTTAACCTTATCGAGTTTTTCAATCTAAAAATGCATGTCTTCATAGGACAAAAAGGTCACATAAAAAATTGCATTCATAAAGCAAATATGTTAATCTACCCTCATGTATCCATGCAACCATTCATTATAGGCATCACCACAAATCATGCATGGCATAGAAGTCAGGCAAAAGATCCATGAATTCTAAAACATGCATGCATCATTTGTGCACCAGTACCTATGCAATCATCTACAATCATACATCATCATGCATGAGCAGAGCCAATAGCCTCGCTAGCTTCTCCTTAAGCTTAACAATACTTCCTCAAAGCTGACCGATACCTCTTAAAGCTGACTTGTGCCTCTTTAAAGCTAAATGATACCTTTCTAGATCTAATCAATGAAGCGTGACTTCCAGAGTCCCTCTACTCCCAGCAAAGTTCCTTTGAGCCTTTAAAAAGGCCCAACCCTTCACATTCAAAGCCTAAGTTTATTTGGCACAACCAAAATTTTGAGCTAACTAGCCATAAGTAGAGGCTCTTTACTAGAATCTTGCGAGTAGACTCTCCATGGGTCGAGGCTCTCTTTTCACTAAATTATCTTGTCTAAAATCATCTTTATCTCTAACATTAAGGCCAAACAGATAGCCTTGATTGAGATTTACCCTAAATCATCTTTACCTCCAGCATTAAGGCTAAACAGATAGCCTTGATTGAGATTTACCCTAGATTATCTTTACCTCCAACATTAAGGCCAGACAGATAGTCTTGATTCTTCTTTACCTCCAACATTAAGGCCAAACAGATAGCCTTGATTGATATTTACCCAAATCTCCTCCAATATTAAGGTTGGACAGATAGTCTTGATTGAGATTTATCCAAATCTTCTTTACATTAAGGCTGAATAGATAGCCCTGATTTAGATTTACCTCAAATCATCTTTACCTCTAGCATTAAGGCCAAATAGATAGCCTTGATTAAGATTTACCCAAATCTTCTTTACATCTAACGTTAAGGCCGGACAGATAGCCTTGATTGAGATTTACTCTAGATCATCTTTATCTCCAACATTAAGGCTAGGCAGGTAGCCTGGATTGGGATTTACTCTAGACCTTATTTATGTCCAATATTAAGGCCCGACAGGTAGCCTTGATTGAAATTTACCAAACTTTCTTTGTCCTCTAATATTAGGGCCTAACAGATAGCCTTAATTGAAATTCACTAAGACTATTCTCCCATCCAATATCAAGGCCGGACCGATAGCCATTGACAAAACCTCATTTATCCTAGAGGGCTTCCTCCTAAAAGCCCTGACAAGGACACATAAGCCTAGAGTCTGACATGGCACCTCTTCCCAATGTTCACTATCATCAGAATCACCTTTTGTTCAAAGCCGATTTTGATGAGGGGGCAACTGTGAATCCTCAATTTTGCACCCTCATCATCTAAATGCAGCCTTAGCACTTGCTAAGTTTAACACGCAATGCAGAGCTGTTACGGTGGTCTTGCTAACTAGTTAGCGGGCCTTAAAAAAAATTTTTTAGCTTTCAAATGTATTGCCACCAGACATCTAAATTTTCCAAACTCTAAACCAACAATCAATCTCTAAAAAAAAAAAAATCTTGAAAAAGTGCCAGGTGACACGTGGTCATGCAAAACAGGAGTGCGGCACTGCATCAGACCTATGCGGTGCTGCACACCTTGTTTGCGGTGTGCCATAAATGTTTGATGTAGTGCCACACAAGCCTGGTGCGGTGCTGCACTAGGTTCTCTGAGCGTCTGACCTCTGTGGGCCCCACCCGCATAGAAAATGACTTTTTACCCCTTTCAGTTTAATTTTCAACCATTTCTAACCCTACCCCTTATGGTCTTTTCACATTTTCATTACCTAAAGTACCCTCAACCCCATTTGCCTATAAATAGGCTTCCCATTCTCTCATTTCTCTTCACCCCTTGAATTTGAGTAGATTGCTATCCTCAAATTCCTCTCTTCTTCTCCCTCCAATCACTATCTAATTAATTAATTAATCTTTTTAATTAATTAATTACCTCATCCTAACCAAGTTAATTAATCTTTTTAATTAACTAAAACTTTTTTTTTAATTAATCACTCTTTTTTCTCAAAAATATTCCTTTTTTTAAAATCAAATTAATCATTTTTCTCAATCCACTTTTCATCCAAATTAATTAATTAATCTTTTTAATTAACTAATCCATCCATCCCTTTCATAATCACCCGGTCTTGATAAAATGGAACTTCGGTCCAGTAAAACTCTTCGCCCACTAAAAGTCAAGGTATCAGCCTTTTACCTTACTCTCAATACAAACCAAAATCATTTTGATTAACTCTTAAACCTTTCCACTTAATCGTGGAATGAACTACATGAGTTTTAATCCTCATTCAATGGGGTACGTAGACACGTTTGGAATCTAAATCCAAATCTCAATCAATCCCCTTTTCCTTTTTTTTAATTAATTTGTGAATATTTTATTTTCACCATGTATTCATATTATGTAATATTCATGCATTCTCTTTAATATCATCTTATAAATGTCATTCATGAAATCTAATTTTCAAGTCAAATTAAACTTAAGAGCCAAATTTAGATTATTTAAAACTAAAAATCTAGTCTTCGAACTCAACCTGGTGCAAAGGCTAGTGATTTTTATTTTTGGGCAAATTAATTAAAAAGTTAATGAACTGCAGTCAATTTAGATTTTTGCCTTAATATTTTCCCAACTAAATAAAATTAAGATGGTAACTCCTAAAAATCATTTTCAAAATCAACCAAATTCGAACCCGAGAGTTCCATCGTGAGTTTAAACCCGAATGAGCATCTCAGTTTCCTTTAGCGGACCAAGTCGGTGCTCGGGCGAGGCTTCACACCGCCATCATCTTTTCTCACTCTCTCTAAAATCCATAAAGACATCTTGTACTAGATCAGTGATGTTGGAGACGACTGGAGCACCTAGATTGGCTATCAAAGACAATCAATGTAGGGCAACATTGTTGTCTGTATCGAAGCAAGATCAAGCTTGTAGTGGTCAGCAATGATGGGCACCTTTTCTCCAATGTCGTCTCTTTCACTATCGCCAAATGCACCCCTCCTAGCCAACGAGCTTTGGAACAGGGAGAAGTGACCTAATTCTTGTTAATGGCTAAGACACCGTCCTCTTTGGTTATACGATGGCATTATGGTTTCACACGAATGGGGTATGGCTGTGCATTTTGTGAAGATTGGCGCCATCTATTGCTTTAATAAGTACTGAATGATCAAGTGTTTGAATTATTTTGCATTGTATCTGTTCATTGCTTCACATGGGTGGGGTCTAACTGAGCATTTTGAACATTAGTTTGCTTTATTCGAGATTGATAGAAGTTACAATCCTTGGTCTTACTGTGTTTCAATGTTTGCATTTTTTTTACAGGGTACTTGATTCAATGTTTGATACTAAATTTGATATTGACATGCTTTTTATTGTCTTTGCAATTGAATCTTCATTGTCAAAACAATTGTGTTGTTTCATTTGATTTTGGTGTTTATCAAGCAAAAAGTATGTGATTCTTATTCTATTCCTTATCACTCTATGTTCACTTTTATTAAGGTGTCATTTTGCTTTTTCTAGCTTTTTATGTAAAATATTGCATTTGGGTTGTTTGAGAAGTTATAGTTTCCAATTTCTGCATGAGCATATATATCAAATTCCAATTGATATGGGAATGGTGATGAGGTGATGACTTTGGATTTCCAGAAGTAAAGTTGTGTAATTCAACTGGATAATTGGAAAAGCCAGATTTCTATGATTTTGTTTAGGTTTTATTTGTAAATTTAATTTGCTAAATTTGATTTATTGATTGATTTCAGGTTTAATTTGCAGAGAAAGGGAGTGTGATGATGAATGATTAAAGAAAGATGATTGAAATAGAAAATTAAATAGCAAATTGAGGGTATGTTAGACTTTTCATAATGTTTTAACGGAAAAAGTGACAAAAAAACTATTTAGTATAATAGAATAAAACTAAAAAGCTTATTTTTCAAACTATAAGGACCAAGTCATTATTTAAGGCAAACTTTAAGGACTAAATAGTACTTTATCCTGATTATAATATAATATTTATTAATTTCATCATATTGATCATATTAATTAATAATAAATTATTAAAATTAGGTCAAAAATTAAAATTAATATTAAATAATATATCGAATTAAAAACTTCAAAATTTCACTTTTTTTCTAATTACTATCTTACTTTTTATATTTATTTTACTTATATTTATTAAAAAATTTAAAATTAAATTTTTTGTGGACCATTTCTTTTGTGGTCCTGAAAAAAAAAATAGTTGATATTTTACTAATTTTTATAATCATTTAAAAAAAATATGTATATCTATGTATTTAACTGTTTTTATAAAATATTATAAGAAATATAAAAAATGCTTTTATTTTATTTGTAGGTATTAACTCGAATATACATATAAAATATACAATATAATGAAATTTTTTTGATATAATAAATTTAATTTTACTTTAAATATAACTTATTTTTATTTTTAAATTTTAATAATTTATAATTTTTATTTTCTTATTTTATTTAATATTAGTATCTTTTGCACATTAATATCTCTCATTTTAAAAAATATATATCGAAAGTAACATATTAAAAAGGAAAGAGTCCAATTGCTAGATATTGATCATATTCAAAGATAGGTAAGGTAATTTTAGCATATTACTCTCTCCATTATAACTTTATCATAAATTATCAAAAAGATCTATATTAATTTCAGTATAAATTAGGAATAAAAAGATCTCTATTAATTGCAGTATAAATTAGAAAAACATCTCTCATACTTGATAAATAGAAGGGTAAATTAACTATTTTATCTTTTTTTTATTGGATTGCTAAATGACCACTTATTTATGAACAAAATTAACTTTTTTAATGGCCTTTTTTTCATAATAGAGGAGTAAGTAATAGGATATTTTTTTCATAATAGAGGAGTAAGTAATAGGATAATTTTGCCAATTAAAAAAAATAATTATTAAACTTTTTGACAATAACGCTGCTCTCATTTTATCAATTTTTCTTGTGTTTTGATAAAATTGTTAACCTTTTCATCTCTTATTTATAAATTATAAAGGTTTATCTTTTCATTTGTGAAATGAAGTCTATTGTTTAAGAAAAATAAAAAAATAAAATTGGAGCATTCCAAAATTTTGGGCATTCATTTTATTTTATTTGGGTTTCAATTTCAATATGATTCAAATAAGCTATAAGTGTTTCATTATTTTATTTATTTACTTTTTTTTTTTTGGCAATGTTTAGATTGATTTGGAAAAAATTTAAACGATGCTCGATATTAATTCAATGTCATTATTTAATTGATAAAAAGATTATAAAATTTAATGTTATTATTTAAAATTTATTTAATATCATTAGTTAAGTCAATGTATTATATATAATTATTCTGTCAATATGATCAATAAAACTCAAAAGAAGAGTACATCTTTATAATAAAATTTATATGTACTTTTTGAATACAATTAATTTTACTTTCCTATTTTAAGTTGTACTTGTTAATTATTATTAATGAATGAGTCTTTTTATTTTAAAAAAAATTACATAGATAAAAAAATATATAATATTATAAAATACATATAATATTTTTAATTATTTTTCAATTGTTCATATATTTTTTATATTAATATTCAAAAATTAAAAAATAATATTTAAATTTAACAAAAAATAATAATAATAATAGTTCAAATACATTAAAATATTTTAAGAAAATACAAGTTAAATTAAAAAAGAGTAGCATCATTGTCAGAGTGAAAGCAAAAATTATTTGGGTCAGAGCAAAATTTATTAATTACTTTTCAATTGACAAAATTATCCTTGTACTTAATATGCTAAAATCATCTTTTATATCTTTGAATATTATCAATAACTAACAATTGAATTATTTTCTTTTTAATATATTATTTTCTATATATATTTTTTAAAATGAGAGATATTAATGTGCAAAAAATCACTAATATTAAATAAAATAAGAAAATTAAAACTATTGAAAAATTATAAATTACTAAAATTTCGCAATAAAAAATAAGTTATATTTAAAGTAAAATTAAATTAATTATACTAAAAAATTCATAATATTTTATGTGTATATTCTATTTAATACTTGCAAATAAAATATAAATATTTTTTATATTTTCTCATAATAATTTGTAAAATTATTAAATACATAGTTTTTTAAATGATTATAAAAATTATTGTAATATCAATTAATTTTTTTCAGAACGTCAAAAAATATAACCCACCAAAAAAAATAGAAATTTTAAATATTTTTTAATAAATATAAGTAAAATAAATATAGAAAAATAAGGTAGTAATTTTTTAAGAAAAAAATTGAAATTTTGAAACTTTGGTTTTGATATGTTATTTAATACCTAATCTTAATTTTTTAACCTAATTTTAATAATTTATTATTAATTAATATGATGAAATTAATAAAAATTATATTATAATTATTACATGTTTATAAAAATAAATATATTAGTTAATATACATAGAAATTGATATGAAAGGAAAAAATATAATTGAAATTAATAAAGATATAAAAGCTAAGTAAAAAATATTAACAACTATAAAGATAATTTTGTCTGTTCTCATACTAACAATTTCTACTTTGAAAATAACACTAGACTGAAAAAATATGATTAGTGTTATGATATATTATAAGATTTGATTGATATCTTTCCATATACATGAATATTCTAGTTTGCATATTAGTATTGATTGTATTTTCCTTATTGAAAAAACTTCATATTTCTTGTATTTTCCTTATTGGAAAAGCTTCCTATTTCTTTCTCTTCTGTACTCTATATAAAGGGCTTAATACTATTGAATAGAACAACTAGAAAAACTATTCTCTTCTCTATATTTTTTGTTCATGTTCTTCTCCATTTTATAACACGTTATCAGCACGAATCGTTCTATAATATTGTTCATAATTTTGGATAGCTTGTGGTTTACTACAACCCAGCTAAGGCGAAAAATTTGAAAAAATAAAATTCAAGATTTATGGTAAACAATTTTTATCTAATTAATTACTATTATTATTAATATTTACGTATCAAATATTTTTTTTAAGAAAAAAAATTAAATTGTTTTTTTTTAAGAAATCGTTTGAACATATTGGACTAATTAATTTGAAAAAATCATTTTTTTTCTTCTCTCTTACAATCATTTATTTCAAATCATTTTTTTTATATTTATAAAGATTTGATATACTATTTAATAATTAATCAATTAAATTCTAGTTCCTGAAGAACTAGCATTATATTTTAAATACTAGTTCCTGAAGAACTAGTATTATTTATAGTTCCTAAAGAACTAATTAAATAAATAACTAAGCTATGAGTTTCTAGAAAATTAGTATTATATTTTAAATTCTAGTTCCTGAAGAACTAGTATTATTTATAATTCCTGAAGAACTAATTAAATAAATAACTAAGCTATGAGTTCTTGAAGAACTAATAATAATTATAGTTCCTGAAAAACTAATTAAAGTAAACAAATTCATTAAAGAATCATTAAATGTTCTTGAAGAACTAAATGTATTGTCTACAAGTCTTTAAAAGACTGATTTTATTATGATTTTATATTAGACAATATTAATTGATGAGTCTCGACATCATGAATAAGAATTATTTATACTAATGTCACTCATTCGAGTAATCAAATAAATAAAATAGACATCCTTGAAAAATTGATATTTTATGTTCCTGAATAACTAATAAATTTGATTTAAGCTACACGCATTGAATAAATTGGATATCAATAAAATACCTGTGTATGACTATAATATTAAGGTAAACCCTTTTGCTTTGATTTTTCTATTTTGGGTGTTTCATTGTTGTTTATATGTATTAGAATGATGGGTATGGCCTATTTGATTTACCAACCAAATTGCAACTTTTAATTAGTTATCAATTATAACAACACATTTTATGCATAGTTTTAAAGTCATGGCTTATAATTTTTTTTTTGGCATAAAATCTGACCCTAAATTATTCATTTATTGATTAATTGACTTACTTTATGGGAAAATGGTGATCTTGCGTTCATATTAATAGGTTTACTTGATTCATTAAATTGAGATTGATTCTACCAGTGTATATATTATTACATATCCTTCGGTCTTAGCATCTCAACTCAAAATTTATTTTATGGACAATACATGTCTCATACATATATTTATATATATTTGTTAGTTGAATAGCCTACAAGAAAGTTGTGTGTGTTATATATGTTTTGAATTTACTTATGTCAATGTGTATTAGATGTGAAAACAATTAGAAATTTAAATGTGAGATGAGACTAATATAAATTATATAAGTAACATGGCTTTGTTAATTTATGAATTGATGAATTTATTTCCGGATTGCATACATTGTTGGATTTATGTTGCTATAGAAAAGCATAATTAGTGCTTACCTTTTCTTGGTAGGATAAATTATGAATTTAATGTTTGTTAAAATTAATATTAATTTATTTTCTGATTGGTCTATTTAGATATATTTTAAATATATGCAAATTAAGTTATTTAAATAAAGTGAAGTATAGTGAATTAAAGTTTGGTTGATAATTTTTATATGCTCTTGAATTCAATGGAAATAATTTTTGACGTGAGTTGTTGATAATGAAATGCATTTAGATGCTAGCAAAAGCAAAAGCTATTATCTACTTAAACCTCATTTAAGTGAGGATTTAAAGGTTGAATATCTTACTATTAATGATTTTTTTATTTTCTAGAAGAGTTTTAAAAATAGATATAATCACTTGAAATATGTGGTACTACCATAAACTCAATATGATTGGTTAAACCCATACCTACAAGACTTGAAGTCTATTTGAGAATATAATTTAACCATTGTGCGGTAATAAAGTTACATGCTCCTGTAGTAGCAATATAAAAAGTGAAAATTTACAAATATTATTTTTCTAATGGTTGCAAAGAATAATTGTTAATAAGAAATCATCAAACAATGCCCATTAGTACAACTGTATTCCCTGAAGTGAATACTATAAATCATTTGGTAGATAATGAGAATTCTAAAAGAATAATTGCTAATGAGAAATCATCAAATAAATGCCCACTAGTACAACTATATTCCCTGAAGTGAATACTATAAATCATTTGGTAAATCATGAGATTCTGAAAGAGGAACCGCCCATATAGAGGACACAACTCAATTCAATATTGATGATTTTATGTAAACTCCTTGAAGGAGTAATTTGCAAGGATTTTATAAGTTGTGTATTATAATGAGTTATTTAATTACTGTTTTATCCCTAGTATACATGCACAATATATTGCGTTGAACCTGCAGTTCAAGTATTGAACTTATAGTTCAATAATTAAACCTTAAAAGTTTGGCATGAATGCCATTATGTACATCATATATACTCTCCCTTGAAACTTGTATAAGTACATGAGTCATAAATTTTTTTCTGTGTCATGAATATATTAAATCTATCTCAATGTGCGATAATGGGTCTACAAAAGAGACTATAAATTTATTTTGATGAGGCATATTTTTCGACATTAGGGGGAGGAAAAGCACCTGCAGTGCTAAAAAATGTCGAAAAATTTATTAGAAGGAAAACCCTTTAAATAATTTTGGTCCATATACAAGTTAGAGTGAACCAGAAGTTCACAAAATAATACAGTTGCAATAAATTGCAACTTAACTGTCAAATGCATTTATAGATGCTAAAAGAGTGACAAAGTCTCATATTACAGCTGCTAATACCCTAGCAAGGGTTGTGATTCCAATTGCAAATAGACAATCAATCAATCTCATTACACGCTAGAAGCGTGGATAGTAAATTGGAACTAAAGACAAAAATCCGCGGAAAAGAAAATCAGTGCCACTCATAAAATCTCCTGAAGAGGAAGATCTTAGTCAAAGAGCTATAGTTAATTATGAGACACAGACTGAGACAAAGGAACAATTAGATCCTCCAGATATGGCTTTTGGAGTTAATGATCATATAAATGAAAACTATGAGATCTCAATTATTTTGTGATATAAGAAAGAGTTGATAGAAATTTAATTACCGTCGACGATAAATTTGCCTCAACAGTAGCTTTTGCTGTTACAAGAGAAAATATGGATTCATAATCTATAAGTATAATTGAATATTAGCATAAACATGATTGATCATCATGGAATGAGGCAATTAAAGTAGAGCTAGACTCGTTCTATCATTGATTATGAGAAAAATAATTCTCTTATTATGGAAATGATCATGTTCCGATACTTGATTAATATGGCAGTTAATGAAAGGCTTATTGTATGCCCTATGAAAGTAATAAGAGTCCTAGAAGGACTAAGTATATCATAAATGAATACACATTAAACATGTGACATATATTTCATCAAATTGCAAAAATCTATGTATGGATTAAAACAATATGGACATGTGGTATGATTGTTTTGAGTAAATTCTTATTGAAAGAAAGATATGTGAATAATACACTACGTCCATTTGTATTCATAAAAGACCATAGAATGGTATATGTTATTATTGCAGTATAAGTTGATTTAAATATCAATGTGACTCCTAATGAACTCAAATAAGTATGTACCTGTTTGAAAAGTGAGTTTGAGATGAAAAATTTAAAGGAAATGAAATTTTGTATTGGCCTGCAGACCGATTATTAAGGAGTCCTAATACACCAGTATACTTATGTGGAAAAGATATTTAAGCAATTTTTGCATGGATAAATCTTCTCCCTCAAGCACACCAATAAGTGGTCCGCTCACTAGAAGTGAAGAGAGACCCTTTTAGACCTAAAAAAAAATAATAAAGAGTTGTTTGGTCTTGAAGTACCATATATAAGTGCTATAGGGCACTCTTGTGTCTTGCAAATTGCATCAGGCCTGATATTGCATTTGCAAGAAAAATTCCTAGTTAGGTATAGCTTTGCTCCTACAAAGAGATATTAAAATGGTGTAAAAAAAGTTATCTTCAATATACTATTAATATTATAATTCATATTTGAAATTGGTCTACATGCGAATATTGGTTATTTGCTTAGTCTATATGATGGTAAATTTTAGACTGGCTATGTATTCACTTATAGTGGTACTACAATTTTATAAAGATTTTTATGGTCCTGAAGTACCTCACTAAAAGATACTTCCATTGTATTTTGAGAATAATGCAATTTGTATTGCACAAATTAAAGGTGGTTATATTAAGGGTAACGAAGTAGACATAAACTTCATCCAAATTCTTGTATATACATAAGCTCCAGAAGAGATATCCACCAAATTCGCTTGAGTGATAATTTAATAGACTTATGTACTAAGTTTTTACCTAATGTGGTATTTAAACGGCATCATTTCATCAATTAGTATACACCGTGTTAAAATCTGTCATCATCAGGGGGAGCGAATTAGTATATGATTGTACTCTTTTTCCTTTGTCAAGTTTTTATTCCACAAGGTTTTCTTGGACAAAGGTTTTAATGAGGCAATCTGTGCAATGAAAAAATAGCGCATGAAATATACTCTTTTCTTTAGATATGTTTTTTTCCCACAGGGTTTTCTAATAAGGTTTTTAACGAGTTATATTCATAGCGCAAGTAATATCCTAAGGGAGTACTACAAATAAATTATTATATGTGGATATTACTTAAACATCATTAAGTATACGATTTGACAACTTGGCAGATTTATTTACAAAGGCACTCCTTACAATCACATTTGAAAAGTTAGTCAACAAAATTAGCATGCGTCAGCTAAGAGATATTTGATAAAAATCATATTTTCATGAGGGGGAGATTTTAATGCACTGTACTCTTTTTTCCTTAGCCTAGATTTTGTTCCATTGGGTTTTCCTGGCAAGGTTTTTAACGAGGTAGTGTTATGGCGCAAATCCCTACAAGAATAATATACTCTTTTTCCTTCACTAAGATTTTTTTCCCACAGGGTTTTTCCTTAGTAAGGTTTTAACAAGGCATATTCTTTGTAAAAGACATCAAGGGGAAGTGTTATGATATATTATAAGATTTGATTGATGTTTTTCCATATACATGAATATTCTAGTTTCCATATTAGTATTGATTGTATTTTCCTTATTGTAAAAACTTCCTATTTCTTGTATTTTTCTTATTGGAAAAGCTTCCTATTTCTTTCTCTTCTGTACTCTATATAAAGGGTTTAATACTATTGAATGAAACAACTAGAAAAACTATTCTCTTCTCTATATTCTTTGTTCATGTTCTTCTCCATTTTATAACAATTAGAATTTAATTATATTTTTTGGGGTACTATCATTTTAAGAGCAAAAATTGATATGGTCAGAGAAAAATTATTAATAAGTTTTCAATTGGCAAAATTATCCTTATGTTTGTTAATATTTTTTACTTACCTTTTATACATTTATTAATTCGCTTATATTTTTGTAACAATTTTTCTATGTAAATTTTAAATAATATATCTATTTTTATAAACATACAATAATTATAATATAATATTTATTAATTTTATAATATTAAATAAGAAAAAATTATTAGAATTATGTTAAAAATTACACATAAGTAAAATATCAAATTGAAAATTTCAGAATTTCACACTTTTTTCTTAAAAATTACTATCTTATTTTTTATATTTATTTTACTTATATTTATTAAAAAATATTTAAATTTTTTTTTGTGGACCATTTTTTTTAAATTCTAAAAAAATTAGTTGATATTATAATAATTTTTATAGTAATTTGAAAAATTATGTATTTAAGTATTTTTATGAAATATTATGAGAAAATATAAAAAATATATTTATTTTATTTTTATAATTTTTCAAAATTTATAATTTTCTTATTTTATTTAATATTAATATTTTTTGCACGTTAGTATCTCTCATTTTAAAAAACTTAAAATATATATGAAAAGTAATATATTAAAAAGGAAATTATCCAATTGTTAGTTATTGATAATATTCAAAGATATATAAGGTAATTTTACCATATTAAGTATAAGGATAATTTTTTAAATTGAAAAATAATTAACAAACTTTGCTTTGTCCTAACAATTTTTTTTTTTTATAATAAATAGAGAAACTAACATTAATTCAAATCAGAAGTTGCACATCGACTAGGAATGGTGAAGGACAAGAGTTCCACCATTCTTGGCTACACATGGAAATAGCAGTCCGAACAAGTGAGTGAGCAGTCATATTCGCTACCCTACGAGTGAAGACAAACTTACAATTCACAAAGCCTTTGGCAAAGACCTTACAATTAGAAATAATTAAATCAAGGTAGTTTGAATACAAATTATTGTCATTTAAAGCATATCCAAGGAGCTGAGAATTTGTTTCAACTATGACATTTGTTATACTCATTTCTTTCATCCAACTTAAAGCTAACTTCAACAAAGAGGGGATCAACTTGAGCATGAAATAACCAATTATGAGCAGCTAGGAATTGGCCATCACCATTGCGAATTATCGCTGCACCTAGTCTTTTTACCATGTTGGGTTTTTTTTTTTTTTATAAAATAATTTTTGTTTTAGGTTGTTTTTTAAAATAATTCCCGTTTTAAGTTGTTTTTAAAATTATTTTCTAATTTAAGTTAAGTTTTGCTGAGTTGGAAGGTTGAGACCCACCAGTCGCCTGGCTTTGGCCGCTCTTAAGAAATGCGGCCAGATGCCTAGCCACTGTTACATTTTTTTTTTTACGTCCTATTTCTTTCTTTTTTTTTTTTTCCTTTTTTTCTTTGAATTTCTTTTTTTTTTTCTAAATGAATTTTTTTAATTTAATTTTCTTTATTTTATGACTTCATTTATTTAATTTATGATAATTATTATGAATAATATTATATTTATTGTATATAATAAATTTTTAATATTTTAATTATACTATTAATTATTATATATTATAAAATTATAATTAATTTATTATGTTACATATGATAATTATTCATTATGTTTAATTCATATTAATAATATTTAAAATAATAATTTAATTTTATTATATTAACCATATAAAATAGTAATGATTTTATATAAAATTTTAAAATGATAAGAATTATATTATTTATTCTTATTAATATTATTTTTTACATGTTTATAATGATGTTTTGTATAAAATACTATTATTTATTATTAAATACTATTAGTTGTTCTTAATTACTTACTATTGGGTGTTATTAATAGTGCTTAATTTATTGTTGTTATTTTAATTTTTATGATATAAAATGATATATTTTTTTATGTTTACTAAATACAATATAATAATAATAAATCTTATATATAATTTCATAATTTAATTTTAAATACTAAATTTAAAAAAAAATATTTCTTTATTGATGATATTTCATGAATATAAAAGTAAATATCAATATGAATAGACTTAAAATATAGTTATTTTTAATGCAATAATAATAATAAATCAACATCATTTTATTATTATTAATAAATATATAGTTATTCATTACTATAGTTTGAGTGAAATTTTATTGCTTATAATGAATAATATTATTTTTTATTATTCTCTTTATTACTATAAACTTTAAAAAACCAAACAAATTATTTACAAGTTATTATCAATTACTAAAAATTGAAGAATTTAAAGATTGTGAATTAAAAAAAAAAAAAGAAAAAAAAGAAAAGGTTTGCAATGCTTAGTCCCATCTTGCAGAGACACTCTGAGGGGGTGGGATGGCCAGGTCCTTGCAGTAGCGGCCTAGGACAGCCTGCTCCTTTGACCAGTGGATAATAATTTTCTTTTTTCAAAAAAGTAATATAAATTTGGAAATATTTTGGTAATTAACCTAAATTAGGAGTTTTAAATAAAAACAATCTAAAGTGAGAAATATTTTTAAAAAATATCTAAATTAGTAAAAACCCCCCTCACCTCCAATGCAAATATGCGCTTCAAAGACTACTCCATCAAAGTTGCATTTGAGGACACCAACTAGAGGCTTTGCCCACTTGAAACTCGGTGGAGACACAGCGGACAGGGCTGATATTATAGGGCTAGAGTGGGCTGCTTGCCATTGAGTTAACTTGCTGCTGCTTGAGAGGTGATCTGTCCCAGATTAACAACCGTTCCTTTCCACACTAAACTATTTCGGCTGTTTCAAATGGACCAAAGTGTCATAGCTGCAATATGAACTTCATCCAAATGATACTTGTGAGTAACAAAATATTTAATTTAACTTGTCTTTTCTTAAAATATTTTAACATACATGAATTATTATTTTTTTATTAAATTTAAATAATGCTTTTTGATAATTTTGAATATTAATATAAAAGAAAATATATGAACAATTGAAAAGTAATAAAAAATGTTATATACATATTTATCTATATAAATCTTTTTTTTTTTTTTTGCTTACAGATGGAGGGAATAAAACCTAAAAAAAAAGCACAGACTAACACATTATATTTCTAGGCCCAGCTACTCTCATAATGTCAGCTTGAAGAAGCATTCCAACTTCACCAAAAGGCTTGTCAACACAGGTAATACCTCTTTGATTTCAAGGCTTCATTGGCAAGCCAATTAGCTACCTTGTTCCTCTCACGATAGATATGATTAATTTTCACCATCGGCACTTGTTGAAGAAATCTTTTACAGGCATGAACAAGGTTAGAACACTGAAAATTATCATTTTTATCTTTTAAAATCCATCTACCTGCAAGATAGGAGTCCAATTCCACTAAGATTTTATCAAATCCTTTCTCCATGGCAATAATAAGACTAGAGAGAAGGGCCTATAATTCTACTTCAATAGCTAAATAGTAACCAATGTTAACTATATAGCCCAAGAGCCATTCTCCCTTATGATTTCTAAACACGCCACCCCCTCCTGCTAAGCCCGGATTTCCCTTAGAGCTTCTGTCAATATTAAGCTTGATCCATTCTTCATTCGGAGGAGACCACCCAATCAAATGAGTGACATGGTTTCTCTTCATAGTGACTTGTTGATCTTTGTTCCAGCAATCTTGAACTTGTTTGACATAATTTCGAATAAAGAAACACTTGTAATTTTGGTTCATCTTTTTATTGTTGAAGACAGTTTCGTTTCTCCACTTCCAATTCCACCAAAGGACAATCGCAAACAATGATGCCCATTGCCATCAATGCCTTCTCTATTCTTAAGCCTAAGGTTCTTTCTAAGCCAAATACCTCCATCAAGGGACTGATCTTTAAAGAATTAAGCAAGTCCCATAAGAACAGTCTAAAGAGAAGCTACATGGTGGCAGTCTCTTAACATGTGGATGATCGATTTAGCTTCAAGACCGCATAAAGGGCAAAGGGATATTGTTGTGAATCCTCGTCAACACCGCTCGACATTAGTCATCACTTTACCATGTAAAATGAGCCAGCAAAAAAGTCTGACCCTTTGAGGAACCTCGAGTTTCTAGATATTCTTCCAAGTGATATCTGCAAAAAAATTACTGGAATAAATTAACGCATCATAAGCATATTTGACATTGAACATAGCTGATTTAGAGTGCATCCAAGTCACTATATCATGTGCATCGTCCTCATTATGAATCAAGCAAGCCTCCATTTTATGCAGAATGCTAGAAGGAATGAGATTCACTAAACGACTCTAATGCATCCATTGCTAGAAGACCAATATTGACTCACTTTGTTGTTGCGCTTCGAATCTAGGATTGGATTGTTGCCACCTTAATAAGAGGTTTGTTTAAGAGCTAAGGGTCCAACCAAAAGTTCGTAGTCTTGCCATTTCTAACTTGCATCTTGAAACTACTCTTAACAAACTCTAATTCACTTTGAATCCCTTTGACTAAATTAGATTTATGAGTTCTTCTGCTCAAGATGTCCAGATTCGAGGTACCTTTAAGATACTTTTTCGTAATGATATCACTCTAAATAGTATCACAACCATTCAAGAATTGCCAATAAATTTTTCTCATAAAAGTTGCATTTAGATATCTAATATTATGAATGCCTAAACCTCCTTGGTTGATAGGCCTAAGCACTTTATCCCAGCTTACCAAGTGAATGCCATTTTGCTGATCCATTTTGCCCCAAAGAAACCATCGACATAATTTTTCAACTTCATCACACACTCCTCTAGGTAAATGCGTTGTTTGTATAACATAGGATGGAATGGTGCTTAAAACATATTTAACTAATGTTATCTGCCTAGCTAAAAAGAGACTCTTTTGTTTCCAACCCGAAAGCTTCAAGTTAGTTTTATCAATAAGAGACTGATAAGTACCCTTATTAATTTTACCATGAATAGCAAGGGCACCTAAATATTTACCAAAGTCCAAAGTAAGAGGAATGCCAGACATTTGAGAAAGACTATGAGCTAAGGTATTATTGGTGTTGCTGGAAACAAGAAGTTATGATTTATGAAAGTTTATCTTTTGTCCTGAGGCTTTACTAAAATTATCCAAGCATTTCAAAACCACTTGCATTTGTTTAAGGCCTGCCTCAATGAAAAGGAGCGTGTCATCTGCAAAGAAAAGATGAGACAAGTTAGGACCTCTTTTAGAAAAATTGAAAGGTTTCCAATTACCAATATTTACTTCCTCAGTGATAAGTTGAGAAAGACGGTCTAAACAAAGAACAAAAATATATGGGATATCATATCTCCCTAACACTCCATTCCAAGAATTAGTCATATTAGAATATTGAATACACTCTATGACATTTTTGCACCAGCCACTTCCTAAACCAACATCTTGCAATGTGTCCCTAATAAAATCCCATGAAAGTCGATCATAAGCTTTGGATAAATCAATCTTTAAAATCATAAAGGTTTGATCCTCCTTTAAAAGTCTCAAATTGTGAAGAGATTCCTACAAAATAATAATATTATCAGTTATGTGATGTCCACGAACAAAACTGGTTTAAAAAGGAGATATAAGCAAAGGAAGGATTTTCCTTAACAGGTTAGCCAAAGTCTTTGTAATGAGTTTGTAGGCAACATTACAAAGACTTATAGGCCATAAGTGACCCAACTATTCAAGATTAGAGTTTTTCGGAATAAGCACTAGAAGAGTCTCATTGGCTCTAGCATCCAAAGTACCGCCATTAAGGAACCAAAGAGCAAAAGTACATAAAGAGTCTCCAACAATGTCCCAAGACTTTTGATAAAAACCAGCATGAAAGCCATCCTTGCCAGGAGCTTTCCAAGGATTCATATCAAAAAGAGCACCATTAATCTCTTTTCTCTTAAAAGGCTTTTGAAGCTCATCAATTTGATTAGGGGATAGTCTTGGAAATCTACCTCTACCAATTAAATCAGGTTGAACATCCATATCTTCAGTAAAAAGATCTTGATTTTTTTTTTTAGTGAGATGTTTAAGGTCTTCATCATTTGACACCCATTCTCCATTCAAGTCTCTTAAGGCATGGATACTATTATTTTTCCTCTTAACCAAAGTACTTATGTGAAAGAATTTGGTATTTCTTTTTCCTGAATTGATCCAGTCCTCATGAGATTTTTAAAACCATAAGAGCTCCTCTTGATGAAGAATTGTTTCCAATTGTTTCTGGAGCTTAGCTTTAAGCTTTAGCAACTTAGTTTCCACCCTTGATTTCGAGTCTTTTTTGGACTTCAAAAATCCTGGCCTTGAGATGATTTTTGTTCTTAATAATATGGCCAATGACATTCCTATTCCAATCCCCTAAAGCCTTGCTTGTGTCTGATAAGCAATCCATTAAATTAATGTCACCCTTCCACTCACTATTGATGAAATTTTTATACTGAGGGTGAGAAATCCAGGCAGCTTGAAACTGAAATTTTCTAGGTATATTCATTGCATTCCTACAAATAAATGACACAAGTGAGGGATGATGGTTTGAATGATTTTTGGGGAGGTGACTTACCTGTGCCATTTGAAATTGCAATTGCCAAGAGGCATTGCAAAGAGCACGGTCAAGTTTAGCACCCATTCTATTACTTTGATTACTCCCTCTGCTCCATGTATACTTAGGACCATTGAATCCTATATCAATGAGGTTATTAGCAAAAATCCAATCATTGAAAGCAGTTGATCTACAATTGAAATTATTAGTAGAACCCATAATTTCATCCATCGAGCAGACAACATTATAATCTCCCACTGAAAGTTAGGCTTTGTTACCATAAAAAATTTGGTGGTTGAGATCATGCCATAGTTTATTTCGAAGGGAAATCGATGGGCTACCATAAATAATAGAAAGCATCCAAGCATCTTCATTATTAACCAAGATCTCACAAAGTAAAAATTAGGGGTGTGTGCAGGTGATTTTAATTTGAACCTTATTATTATTCTAAAGGAGCCAAATTCCACCGCTAAAACCGACGACTTCAATTCTTACCCAATTGGAAAAGCCAAAGCTTTGACAAACTTCATTAGCTTTAGGCCCACTGATTTTGGGTTCCACAAGACCTACAATCATGGGGTGATGGGTATTAATCAAGTCTTTTAGGGTGTGACGAAACTTCTCGCTTCATGCACCTTGACAATTCCAGAACAAAAGAGACATAAAAAAATGATGTTAATAAACATAAAAAATAAAGAATAATAACGCAAAGGATATAAATATCCTCTATTCAAAGTCAGCAATATGCTCCTTTTGATCCATCCAATCTTCAAACTCATCATAGTCATCTCCCTTGACATCATCATCTCTGGTAGGATAGTACTCCTCATCATCTTCCCCATCAGGCTAGTCTTCTTCATCTTTTTCAGGAGGTTTAGCATCATGAGGAATGTTAGGATTCCTCTTGCATTCTAGAAAAATCCGAATTCCCATCCAAACTCTTTAACGCATAAAGGCATAAATTTGTCTCTTGATTAACCACTGTGGAATTAACATCCTCTCCTTTCTTGCCTCCTATAACAACTGTATGTTCTGTTTCAGTAGCTATCTTCTTGCTATTTTTAGAACTACTACCCCTCAATGTAGGTCTATTATTTTTACTATGAGGCTGGTCCACTATAGCCACAGTCATAGCCATAAGTCTATCTAGTCCATAAAAGTTATTTGCGCATCTATTATCTTTGTTCGATTTCTCTAAATGGACTTGGACATTGGATCGTTTTCCTCTTTGTTTAAATGGGCCATCCAACCATTTGCCTTTACAAGAAAATTCACTAATGATATCTTTATTGTTTTTACTATTACCCCCTTGATTGCCTCCTATTTCCTTATTTAAAATGACATCTTCTCCATTATCCTCTCACAGCTTACCAAATTTGTTATGATTACCAAAGTCAAAATTATTTCCATAAGAATCAGTCCAAGTTTCCTTTTTTGGATACATATTCCTAGTTTTTCTCTGAACCAGCATCCAAGGGCCAAAGTTATTGGCTTCTAATGATTCAGTTTCCTTTTCTGGAGTTTTACCATTATCATTGTCATTACTGGACAGATTGGTGGTGTTTTCTGATAAAGGGGGAGGAGGGCAGGCATCGAATCGATGTCCATATTTCTAACAGCCAAAGCACACAAGATGGATACCTTCATATTCCACATTTCATAGTCGCTTCCTTAATCTGAATCGAGAAACTAATGGCTTTGTTAAATCTACTTCTATACAAATTCTGGCAAATTTTCCCCTTGCCACATTCCCAATCATAGAATCAATTTTAATAGGCTTACCCAAATTTTCTCCTAATCTCATAAGAAATTGTTCATCATAGTATTCTATAGGTAAACATAGGATTCTTACCCAAATATGGGTATGATCAATGGTAGCCTTTAAGGGGTTGAATTCTAGAACCCAACCTCTAACAGTAAGATAGTGATTGAGTATCATCCAAGGGCCAGCCTCAAGAGCATATTCATAGTCATCAAAGGAATTGAAACTTACAAGAAAAAAATCGTTCTCCATAGCAACAATAGAAATAGGAGATTTTGGTTGCCACAGATCTTTAATTTTACGCACCATCAAATTGTAGCCTATGTTCTTCCCCATCAATTTGATGATTAGAGTTTTACTCCATTTTCTTCTTAATATGAAGCGTTCTTAGCCTTTGAAACCCTAATCACTGGAATGCTATCAATTTTCTCCATAAAATCATCTTCATCATTTGACATGGCCTCCAATTTTAGATCATCTTCATCGTCAATGTTTTCTGAAGATTTATTCAAAAGTTTATCCTTGAAGGATACTTTCTGAACATATTCTTCTTGTATGGGCAAATCCACCTCTACTCCTTCCATCTCATCAACAACTATCTCATCTTCTTTACCAACTTCATGTGCTCTTTTTTTAATTTTTTTTATTGCTTCTTGCAATATGATCTTCTTCTTTCGTAGAGGAAGGGCCCCGAGGAGCTAGAGAATTATTGTCCATCAGCTGGGATTGCAGGTGGCGGAGAGAGACCAAGAGAGGGAACTACAGTGGCTGGACTCTCAAAATCGCAATTATATAAATCTTTTTTAAATAAAAGAAATCTTTCATTAATAATAATTAATAAGTACAACTTGAAAGAAAAAGTAAAATTTATTGCGTTCAAAAAATACATACAAGTCTTATTATAAATATGCAATTTTCTTTTGAGTCTCGTTGATTGTATTGACAAAGCGATTGTATTGACAAAGCAATTTTATATAGCACATTGACTTAAATAATGACATTAAATAATTTTTAAATAATGACATTAAATAATGACATTAAATTTTGCAATCTATTTTTATCAATAAAATAATGACATTGAATGAATGTCGGGGATCGTTTGAAATTTTTCCAAATCAATCTAAAAATTACAAAAGAGTAAATAAATAAAAAAAATGAAATCAAAATCCAAATTGAAATTGAATGTCCCAAATTTTGGAATGCTATTCTTATTTAATTTTTTATTTTTCATAAACAGTAGATTTTATTTCATAAACAAAAATATGAAGCATTACAATTTATAAACAAGGGAACAAAAGGTTAACAATCTTATCAACACACAAGAAAATTTGATAAAATAAGAGTAGAGTTATTGTCCGAGCAGAAATTGTTAGGATCAGAGCAAAATTTGTTAATTATTTATCAATTGGCAAAATTATCTTTTTATTTAATATGTTAAAATTACTTTAAATAAGAAAATTACAACTTTTAAAAAATTATAAATTATTAAAATTTAAAAATAAAAAAATAAGCTATATATAAAGTAAAATTAAGTTAATATATGAAAAAATTTCATAATATTTTATATGTATATTTTAGTTAAGACTTGCAAACAAAATAAAAGCATTTTTTATATATTCCTATAATATTTTGTAAAAATAATTAAATACATAGTTTTTAAAAGTGATTATAATAAAAGTTGTTATAATATCAACTAATTTTTTTTTTAGAAACAAAAAAAATATAGCCCACGAAAAATTGAAATTTTAAATATTTTTTAATAAATATAGGTAAAATAAAGATAGAAAAAAAAAGATGGTAATTTTCGAAGAAAAAAATGTGACATTTTAATATGTTATCTAATACTTTATTTTAATTTTTAACCTAATTTTAATAATTTATTAGTAATTAATATGATGAAATTAATAGATATTATATTATAATTATTATATATTTATAAAAATAAATATATTATTTAAAATTTACAAAAAGAAATTGATATAAAAGGGAAGAATATAATTGAAATTCATAAATGTGTAAAAGGAAAGTAGAATAATATTAACAACTATAAGGATAATTTTATCAATTAAAAAATTACTAACATCTTTGGTCTAATATTTTTTACTATGTAAGTATCGCTACCCTAAATTTATTAATTTTATGATCATAAATCCTTGTATTTTTTATATGTATTATTTATTGCTTCAATTAAAATTAACATTTAAAAAAAAATTAAAAACAACTAATTTATAAAATGTGTTATAATATATTATAAAATTTAATTAATATCTTTTTATATACATAAATACTCTAATTTACATATTAATATTAATTATATTTTTTTTATTAGGAAAACTTTTTACTTCTTTCTCGTATTTATCTTTCCCCTTCCTAGTTCAAATCTTTATTTTGTTAATTACCCATTTTTTGCATTTAATTGATTTGATTGTTTTGTCCCAGTCTCTTGAATCGTTTCTTATATTCACTTTCAATGCCATTGAATATGAATAATTGATTATTACTATATAAGCAGCCATGAACGATTATTATTCTGTTACTCTCAAGTTTCAACCGATTTTTGTTTAATCCACCTAGAATGAGCAAAACGGGTCGTTTCTGGTTTCTTGCTACCGTTTTGTTCCTTTTGGTTTCCGTTCTTTCTGCTCCATTTTGTCTCGGGATTCATTCTTTACCAATAACAGAGATTAACGGTAGCGACGGTCTTGAAATGGGTCTGCTCCGATTTGCTGAGGCATCGGATTACCGTAATGGCATTGGTTGTCCAGTTTCAGGCAATAGGCAATTTGTTTGCTCTTGTGACCCATCTTTGGTTCTCATAGCCATGACTCTGAACTCGGAGTATCTACGCAGGTTAATAACCATTGTTCACTCAGTTTTAAAACCCGCTTCTTGCCCAGAAAATGTCTTCTTTCATTTTATTATGGTGGAGTTTGATCCGGCAAGTTCGCGTGTTCTGAGCCATCTCGTTCGATCCACGTTTCCCTCCCTCAGTTTCAAGGTCTATATATTCAAGGAACCTCAACATTCGCAGAAACCCTACAGGTAATAGCACCATCTAAGACAAAACTTACAAATTCCACCCGTTTATGTACTGTAGAATCAAATTGATTTGGACTGAGAGTCCATTGCCTTGAATTAAGTAAATATAATTTAGAAGAATTATAAAAAACGTTTAATAAAGAGCAAGATGGAGAAAAATTAAATGAAATTATGAGTGCTATTGTAGATAAGATGGAGGAAGTAGAGGTTATAGATGAAAATAATGAGCAAATTGAAGAAGAAATTTACCAACAAATGTTAATTACAAAAGGTAGAGGAAATGGAAACCATATCTTTAGAAGAGGAAATTGAAAAGTTAAATCAAAATAATAAATTAGAAGAAAAAGGAGTTCAGAATGTGAGAGTTATTAAGAAGAAGAAGAACATAATAAAATTTGGAAAGAATTTGAAAGTAATTTTATGAATAGTGCTTCTAGCTGTAGTACAGTTTCTGTTCTCATTTACTAAACTTGAAAATTTTAGTGATTCATCAAATAAATATTGAGACTAAATCTGACCGAGCCTTCCCGAACTATGCCGTAGTAATCAAAATTTGTTAACTATAATAAATTACCTTAACATTTAAAAAAAAAAATTAAAAACAACTAATTTGTAAAGTGCACTAAAAGCTCAATAATTTATAAGGTGTGAATAAGATAGGACCACGTCGAAATGATTAACTCCTATCACTTAATATACCAACAAGCAGATTACGCATCTTTCCAGAATTCCGTTATCAGATTCTCGTCGCCGGCACATCTGCAACCCAAAACAATGAGCTGGTGGTGGTCAGGAGCCATAAGTGCAGCAAAGGCAAGTACCAAATTTAGTCTCTTATTATATATCCAATTCATTTCACCAATCTCGTCTTCTAAAGATATAATAACAAAACTTTTCCTGCTTTTTCATTTGATAAAATACAACAGAAAAGATTTGAAGAGGGCGATGATGGACCAGCAAATTACCAAAGTGTGGCCCTCATCATTGGGGTAACTGGCATCGTCGGCAATAGCCTGGCTGAAATCCTACCCCTTGCAGACACCCCAGGTGGTCCATGGAAGGTCTATGGTGTGGCACGCCGGCCACGACCAATCTGGCAAGCTGATCATAGAATTGAATACATCCAGTGCAATGTCTCAAATGAAGAAGAAGCCCTCGAAAGCCTTTCCAATCTTATAGATGTAACCCACATCTTTTATGGTGCTTGGGCAAGCAGATCTACAGAAGAAGAGAACTGTGTTGTCAATGGTACCATGCTAAGAAACGTCCTCAAAGCAGTAATCCCAAATGCCGCAAATTTGCAGCATATTTGTTTGCAAACTGGACGTAAGCATTATATGGGTCCTTTTGAGTCTTTCAGAAAAATTCAGCCTCATGATTCTCCATTCCATGAGGATCTCCCAAGGCTTAATGTATTGAACTTTTATTATACACTTGAGGATGTGTTGTTTGATGAGGTGAATAAGAAAAAGGACTTGACATGGTCAGTTCATAGACCTGGAATGATATTTGGGTTTTCTCCGTGTAGCTTGATGAATGCAATAGGGACTTTATGTGTTTATGCAGCAATATGTAAGCATCAGGGGCTTCCATTAATCTTTCCAGGTAATCATGCTGCCTGGGATGGATATTGGGATGCATCAGATGCAGATCTGATTGCAGAGCAGCAGATATGGGCAGCAGTGGATCCATATGCAATGAGGCATTCAATTGCAGCAATGGAGATGTGTTCAAGTGGAAGCATTTATGGAAGGTGTTGGCAGAGCAGTTCGAGATCGAGAATTATGGGTTAAAAGAAGGCAACAAGAGAATGACCTTTGCTGAGAATATGAAAAAAATGGGGCCAGTCTGGGATGAGATTGTAAGAGAGAAGGAGTTGGTGCCTTCTGAAGTTGAGGAAGTTGCGATATGGCAGCTGCTTGATATGTTTTTCCAAGGGACACCGAATTTGGATAACACGAACAAGATGGAAGAAAATGGATATTTGGATAGCATGAACAAGAGCAAAGAACATGGATTTTTGGGGTTCAGAAACACAAAAACAACTTTCATATCTTGGATTGATAAAATTAAAGCTCAAAAAATTGTTCCTTGAGATGATGACTGATTGGAGTGTTTTTTATGTTGGTTTATAATAAAATCTTGTTTTGCTTGTTCTTGCTATCTTTTATTATCTAAATATTTGTACTTGATGTTGGAGAATGAGATCTTTTGCTTATTTTAATGTTTTGATGCAATAGTTTAAGTGTGTGGTATACCTTATTTTAAGCATAAAGCTAGGACAGCAGGTATGGGATAAGAATAGCTGCAGTGGAATGAGGTGATTTAAGCTACCTTTTGTACTATTTATTTTTTGGAAGAAAAGAAGTGCAGGGAAGAAAAATTAATGTAATGAATTTCTATGTTGAAGACGAAGAAGAAAAGAAGAAAAAAAAATGTTGTTTTCAGAATTTAATCTTTTGTTTTTCCTCTGCTTTGTTTCATCCTCTGATTTTCTTTTCTTTGTTTTGTGTGTTTTATCGAGTGAGAATTTCCAACAGTTGATAATGGTCTAGTCTCTCTCTCCTCGATGTTTCTTTCTAATGTTTACTAACACAAGGTAATTCATTCCCAATTGGTTAAGAACATTATTTTCGTTTGCAAGGGTCCAGTTTATCTACTTCATCAGTTTGATATTTTCCCTTTGAGTAATAATTCCATTGACTCAAAGCTAAAAGCTTGAAGGAAACTGTAGAATAGTATCTTATAACATTAAAACACCATTTCAACAGAAAAACTTCAGATTCAGAATGCTATTAAGAAATCTTTTTTGTTTTATGTCTCTGCTTTACAATGTTTTCCCCTTGCTGGAATAAGGGGAAAGTAGAACTACAACTAATTAAGCCACAATTTTTTATAATAAAATAGAAAGATGTGGCCAAGTTCTTGACTTAGTTTGGTGCATCAATTGGAAAAGGAAAAAGACGGATTGACAAATTCGCAACAACAGGGGCCTTGGTAGTGATGAGAGGGAGATCAACGAAACATGCCTTCAATGGGAGTTAGAGTCATGCAAGATCAAAATCAAGGAGTAAGAAGAATATGAAGTGCTACAACTATGGCAAAAAGGATCACCTAAAGAAGAATCATTGGAATTTGAAAAATTCCAATCCTCAAGGAAATGAGACAAGTAGCTCGAATGATGGCAACGCTTTATATTGTGAAGCACCGACGACTAATACGAATAGAAAGAAATTTTCTAATGTTTGGTGTCTTGACTCAATAGCTACTTAGCATATGATCTCTCAAAGAGAATGTTTTTTTTATTATGAACCTATCTCACAAGGATTTGTGTTCACAGTTGATGATCATGCCTTAAAGATGTACAATGGTATAATTTGCACTATTCAAAATGCACGCATGTGGAGGGCTCAAAGAAAAATCTACTATTTTTAGGACAATTAGATGATTTTGGTGCAAGATTAAAATAAAAAATGGCATAATGAAAATAATCCGAGGCAGGTTTGTACTAATGAAGCGATAAAAACTAGCTACAAACTTATATATGTTGATGGGAGAGACTATGCAAGAAGCAGAAGCATCTATTATTTCAAATTATTCAACTGAAAGATCTACGATGGTGTGGCATTACAAACTTGGACATATATCTGAACAAGGAATGAAAATTCTAGTTGAGGAAAAGCTATTTCTAGTCTCACAAAGGTATCTTTACCCTTTTGTGAATATCGTATTACAAGTAAGCAGCGTCTTTTGAAGTTTAGCACATCTAATTCTAGAAGGAAGATTGTTCTAGAATTGGTTCACTTTGATGTGTGATAAGCACAGGTACCATCCTTAGCAGGAGCAAAGTACTTTGTGTCATTTACTGATGATTATTCTAGAAGATGTTGGGTGTACCTTATCAAGAGGAAAGTTGATGTATTTGAAGTCTTCAAAGTACTCAAAGTGCGAGCAGAATTTGAAAATGGAAATAAGATCAAATGTTTGATGATGGATAATGGAGGAGAATATACCATTAATGAGTTTTCTAAATTTTGTAATCAATAAGGTATCAAAAGAAAGGTCACTACGGCATACATTCCTCAGTAGAATGGACTGATAGAGCGAATGAATAGAACTCTGTTGGAAAGAACAAGGGCTATGTTAAGAGCTACAGGTCTGAGAAAAACTTCTAGGCGAAAGTAGTCAATACTGCCTGTTAGATGATCAATTGATCGTCACCAATTACAATTGAGTTGAAAACATTGATGGAGATATGGATAGGAGAGCTTGTTGATTATTCGAACCTCTATATATTTTGAAGTCATGTGTACGTGATGTACAATGCCCAAGAAGCTACCAAGTTAAATCCAAAATCTAGAAAATGCATATTTCTAGGTTATACTGATTAAGTAAAAGGGTATCGCATATGGGATCCCATTAACCATAAGGTTGTCATCAACAGAGATGTGATATTTGCAGAAGAGAAACTACAAGAAAAAGGTGACATTAGCAATTTGAAGGAAGGACCAAAACTACTATGGTACAGGTGGAAGAAGAGTGTGATTCAAAAGATTCTTCTAAAGCAATAGTTGAACCTAAGGAATGAGAACTAGTTGAGTTTGAAACTACAAAAGTTTGGTGATCATCTCATGAAAGAAAAACACCAGCTTGGTAGTTAGATTACCTTATGGAAAGCAATGTTGCATACTATTTTCTAACAGAAGATGGTGAACCATCAAATCTTCAAGAGGCGATGGATAATTTAGATGCATCTTAGTGGATGGCAACAATGTAAGAAGAAATTAAAGCTCTTCATAAGAATAAGACTTGGCAGTTTATGCCATTACTACAAGGAAGAAAGCCGATTGGTAATAAATGGGTTTATAAGATCAAGTATAATAACAATGATCAAGTATAGCAGTATTGTGCAAGATTAGTGGTAAAAGGATATGCTCAGGAAGAAGGCATTGACTTCAATGAGATATTTTCCCTTGTGGTTCTACTTAATATAGTTCGAGTAGTTCTAGCAATATATACTACTTTTAACCTACATTTAGAGCAGTTAGATGTAAAAGCCACATTTCTTCATGGAGATCTTTAAAAAGAAATTTATATGCTCCAACCAGAAGGATTTAAAGAATAAGGAAAAGAGAACTTGGTTTGCAGGTTCAACAAATCTCTATATGGTTTAAAACAGGAGCCAAGATGTCGATATAAGAGATTTGATTTCTTCATCATGAGCCTTCAATGCAACAGACTTAATATAGACCCTTGTGTATATTTCAAAAGGTTTGGTGAAAATGATTTCATTATCTTATTGTTGTATGTTGATGACATGTTGGTAGTAGGCCATAACAAAGATCATATCAAAGAACTGAAGGCACAATTGGGTAAGAAGTTTAAAATAAAGGACTTAGGACTAGCAAATAAGATTCTAGGGATGCAAATTCATCGAGATAGAAATAATAATAAGATTTAGCTACTCCAAAAGAATTATTTGAAGAAAATCTTGCAATGTTTCAATATGCAAGATTGTAAGCCATTTCTACCCACTTCCCTTAGTATGAGTCCTGGAAGTGAAGTAGAAAGGATGGAGATGTCTCGAGTACCGTATGCATCATTAGTGGGAAGCTTGATGTTCGTTATGAGTTGTACATGACTAGATGTTGCACATGTAGTGGGAGTGGTTAGTTGGTAGATGGCAAATCCTGGTAGAGAGCATTGGAATGCTATAAAGAGAATCCTGAGATACATATTTGTAGATGATTTACTTTATTCGCTCTTTACTTTTCTCATGCATCCATATTATGCAATGTTATGCATTTTACTTATAATTATCATCTTATAAATGTCATCCATGAAATTAATTTTCAAAGTCAAATTAATTTAAGAGCCAAATTGCTATTATTTAAGACCAAAAAGGTAGTCCCCGAGCTCAATCTAGTTTGAGGCTAGTGATTTTATCTTTGGGTAAATTAATTATAAATTAATGAATTTGAGTCAAATTGGATTTATCCTTAATTTTTCAATTTAAAAATAAATTACGATGATGACTTTTAAAATAATTTTCAAGATCAACCAATTCGAACCTGAGGGTTTCATCTTGAGTCTAAACCCGAATAAGCATCATGATTCCTTCTAGTGGATTGGGTCGGTACTTGGGCAATGCCTCGCATAATGAAAAGGAGATTCTGTGAGAGATTAAATCTGTTATTGAAGATATAAAATTGTTAGGTAGGAATTTTGTATCTTGTGATTTTATTTTTGTTCACAGGGATATAAAGTTTAGTGTAGGCCAAAGTGGGGATAATGAGAGAGTTAGCTTGGATGGAGTGGCATTTCCCCAAAGCACCAATTTTAAATATCTAGGCTCAATCCTTTAAGGAGATGGAGGTTGAAAGAAGGATGTTGACCACAGGAGAAAAGCTGGTGTTTGAAATGGAGGTTTGCCACAGGAGTCCTTTGTGGCAATAAGATTCTTAATAAAGTGAAAGGAAAATTCTACTATACAACTATTCGCCAACTATGTTATATGGTAGTGAATGTTAGACAATTAAGGGACATGCATCGTAGATTAAGCCCTAAGTTGCTACTTGTTATGGTCTCAAAATTAGTCTTTTTTTGTACATAAAAATAGAATTAGGACTTGTTAAGAAAGAAACCTACAATTTCTTAGAGTTCATTTAAGAGAATGCTTAATATCTTTAAGTTCCTCCTTGAGTTTTAGAACTTGAACCATTTTGAAAATTATGCTTAATTCATTAATACAGCCTTTTAAACAATTGAATACAATAACTACACTCCACAAAGAAGAAACTTAATAATTATCCACTAATAAAAACAACTGAAATAACTATCCACTAATAAAAACAACTGACTTTCATATTTTTATCTACACGTGGAAAAAATGAAAAATAAAATCGCCCCAGATAGAGTAGCTTCCCAATATTACATTCCCCCATAACAAGGCACTTTTCCTCAGGCATAAAGGATGGACAGCAAGCTACCTTCAACTTATAATGTAAAGGAAATAGAATCCTTTCTAACCTCAATTAGTGTTGTAGATAAGAAGTTATTTTATTGTACTTAGAATTCTTCATACCATGTAATTCAGTAGCTTTGCCATTCTTTTTAAACTTCATTGTTATTGAGTGAAAATTCCACCCTCAAACCTATAGTATTCTTAGAGAGGAAATCCCATTAATGGCATAAATTGAAATTTCTAATTTTAATTTTAATTTTTAACCTAATTTTAATAATTGATTATTAATTAATATGATGAAATTAATAAATATTGTATTATAATTATTATATGTTTATAAAAATAAATATATTATTTAAAATACACAGAAAAATTGATATAAAAGGAAAGAATATAATTGAAATTAATAAAGATATAAAAGATAAGTAAAAAAATATTAACAATCTTAAGGATAATTTTGTCAATTGAAAAGTTACCAACAACTTTTACTCTGATGCTAATCATGTTTGTTTTGGAAATAATGCTACCCTAAAGAAATTTTTACAAAGGGCGAATGCTCAACTAATTTTAATGTAAAAGTCTCTTTTTTCTATTTTTTTAAAAGGAAAATATAAATCTTATATAAAAGTATATTTTAAATTAATAATAAAAAATATTTATAAAAGCATACATCAAAAAATAACAACACAAGAAATTAGTTTGAATTTATGTTTTAAATTCATGCCTAAAAATAAAAACACTTGAAAACAAAAAATAAATTTACTCTATGATTAATTGATAAAATTAATTGATATAGAGATATTTGTGTTTATTGAATTAAAAAATTAAATAAAATAAAACAAATCAACTCTAACTAAGAAGGTGAATGGTGCATTGGATGGAATTGCACTCAACATCAAATCCAACATAACTAAAAAAAAATTTACTCTATTATTATAAAATTATTAAGGGTAATGTCATTTTTAGAGCAGAAATTATTAGCGTTAGAATAAAAATTATTAGTAAATTTTCAATTGATAAAATTATACTTATGGTTTTTACTTACCTTTTATACTTTTATCAATTTCAATTATTATCATGACCTAGACATAGGGCATGTGACCGGCACTAGGAAATAGAAAAGCGTAACCCGTAGTAAATTTAACTAGATATTAAATAGTGATTTGCCATATCTTTTATATCAATTTGATATAGAGACTTAACTATCTTTCCATTAATTATATTTAAACAAAAGTTTCTTTAATTGAATGACAATGCGGAGTTCTAAATTATTAACTTCTCAATACATAACTAAATAATGGAGCAACTGCGAAGGAGGAAATGTAGTGCTAATCTTCAATAGGGAACCCAACTTCATCTAACTTTGTTGCTAACTAAGCCTGGAAAAATTAATGAATAGGAGTGAGTGTTTTACTTAATGAGATCAATTTAACATGCCATGAATTTGATGCCTCTATATGTCACATAACATCACATATCATCCATTCCATACATAAAGCATACATGATAGAAATAGTTAGTGAATTTAATCCTCATATAAACTATAATAAAGGAGGAGCCGACCCCTTCCTTTGGCTCTATTAAATTCCAAACATATGGCCACAATGAGACCAGCTCGAACTAGACCAAATTTCTCTTATCTAAAACATACGGTCACAGTGAGGCCAGCTCGATCCAAGCCAACATTATTAACATTATTATATCATTTCATTATCATATCATATCATCATGTCATGATCATAATTTCTATGTTAGTATGAATCAGATTCACTTTATTCCATTTCTATCGCAAGCACATAGCACATAGCATCCATATCATCATAATTATGAATGGCATAAACATATATCATACTTCTATTTCAAATGCATATAGTGATAATCAATATATACACACACATACACACACATACACTATCATGCATAAATGAAAATATTGTAATGCAGTGCAGGATTTTTTTGAAACACAACATCCGATAGCTAAAAGACACTTGAAATGCCAACTCTGAACAATATAGAATGTACATTAGAATATAAACAAACTAACCTTACTCTTCTAAACTAGACTCAGTTACCCTAAATATTCTGCCGAATTTTCGGTAGAATCTCTCCTGTAACTAAGATATTACCTTCTGAAAGAAAATAGTGTAATTAATGAATCAATTTCATGGGATTTAAATTCATTGTAATAGAAGTTATCAAATAATTTCAATAATAAATTCTTTAGCTAATCTATAAATTAAATTCATAAATTTTCATTTCAATTATGGTTTGTCAATTTAACATTAGTAATACACTAACTAACTAATTAAAATAAATTAATAAATCAACACACACACACACACACACACACACACACACACACACACATATATATATATATATATATATATATATATATATATATATATATATATATATATATATATATATATATATATATATATATATATATATATATATATATATATATATAATAATAATAATAATAATAATAATAATAATAATAATAATCACTCAATAAATATAAATTTCTCCACAATTATATAATTAACTAATAGCAATTTCCTCCATAAACAATCCTCTAGTTTTAAAATTCACAATTTAATAAATTCAATTTCACACTAGCATTAAAATGAAATTTAAAAGCTACTGAATTCTTCAATTCGCCAAATGGTTCTTAGACTGCCGCCATACCGTGGCATTTGGCAATGAAAACTACATCAAAAGCTTCATCTGAAAGAGTTGAATTCAAAAATCACATTCACTTACCCTCAGTAATCACCGATTTGACAGAAAACACTTGAAAAGGTCAGAGATCACATTTTCTGATCTGCAAAATTGGTGAACCTTAGGGGGTTAAATGGATACAGGAGGAAAGCTTTAAAGGAGAGGAACTCAATGGTACCTAACTCATAGGACATCGAGAATGGCCAAAAATAGCACCTGAAGCTCCTTCGCCAGCAGTGAGTTTAGACAACGCGCGGAGGAGCTCCAGTGGTCATTTGCCTCACCACTTCTGCCCACAAACTCACCAGCACCTCTCCTTCCTGTTGGTGACACGCATGACTATCGAAGATTACTGGACAGCGGTGAATCGGCAGCCTCCTCTCTCTCTCTCTTTTTCTGTCATTTCCCCTCCATAGCTTAGCTGATTGGTCCCTTTTGACCAATCAGTTGACCTGCTCAAGTTAATATTTTATTTTATTATTTTTATTTTTCAAATAATAATAATAATATTTGAAAATTTCAATTATAAGCAATTTGATAAAATAATAATTTCTTTTTTAATATTGTCATTAATATTAATAATCATAATATTAATTAAATACAATTTTATTTAGACATTTCATGAGAAATACCCTCTAAACTTCAAACACATACATTATGAATCTAAAATATATAAAACTTAAATCAAATAATGTAATTTAAAATTTAGTAAACATACTTCTATACAAAAATGAGATTTTTAATTAATTAATTTATAGCAAAATACTTTCTTTTGAATTACGTTCCTTGTACATACTTTAAATTTAGATATAAACTATAATCGATAATAATATTCAAAATTATAAAATTTGAAATTTAATAGAAACGAAAATTAAATTTAAACATAAATACATCAAATGTAATTGTAAATTTGTTTTCCTTATAAAATAAGATTCTCATAAAATAATTGAAAATTCAAGTTATTATAATTATATTCTTTCCTTTCATATCAATTTTCTATTTATATTTTAAATAATATATTTATTTTTATAAACATATAGTAACTATAACGGTAAAATACTATTTAATCTCTAAGATTTGCTTTTTAAATAATTACTTAGACTTTGCAGTTTGAGAAATGAGTTCTTTAGTACTTGAGATTTCATTCCGTTATATTAAATAGTTATTCTATTTATATTTTCAATAATTTTCCATAAAAAAATTAAAAAATAATAAAAAATTTATATATTTTTTAATACCTAGAATACCCTCCCTTTCCACTCACCTCTCTCAGCCTTCTTCACTTTTCCTTTCACTTACCCAAATAGACTCAACCCTCACCATAGCCTTATCTCTCTCTTTGCTGCCATCATCTTTTCTCACTCTCTAAAATCCATAAAGACATCTTGTACTTGATCGGTGATGTTGGAGACGATTGGAGCACCTAGGTTGGCTATCAAAGACAATCAATGTAGGGCGACATTGTTGTCTATATCAAAGCAAGATCGAGCTTGCAGTGATCGGCAGTGATGGGCACCTCTTCTCCAATGTTGTCTCTTTCATTATCGCCAAACGCACTCCTCCTGGCCAATAAGCTTTGGAACAGGGAGCAGAGACCTAATTCTTGTTAATGGCTAAGACACCGTCCTCTTTGGTTATATGATGGCATTATGGCTTCTCACGAATAGGGTATGGCTATGCATTTTGTGAAGATTGGTGCCATCTATTGCTTCAATAAGTACTGAATGATCAAGTGTTTGAATTATTTTCCATTGTCTCTATTCATTGCTTCACATAGGTGGGGTCTAACTGAGCATTTTGAACATTATTGCTTTATTCGAGATTGATAGAAGTTATAGGGTCCTTGGTCTTACTATGTTTCAATGTTTGCAATTTTTTTTTAGCATTGTACTTGATTGAATGTTTGATACAGAATTTGATATTGACATGCTTTTTATTGTCTTTGCAATTGAATCTTCATTGTCAAAACAATTGTGCTGTTTCATTTGATTTTGGTGTTTAACAAGCAAAAAAGTATATGATTCTTATTCTATTCCTTATCACTCTGTGTTCACTTTTATTAAGGTGTCATTTTGCTTTTTATAGCTTTTTATGTAAAATATTGCATTTGGGTTGTTTGAGAAGTTATAATTTCCAATTGTTGCATGAGCATATCTATCAAATTCCAATTGATATGGGAATGGTGATGAGGTGATGACTTTGGATTTCCATAAGTAAAGTTGTGTAATTCAACTGGATAATTGGAAAAGCCAGATTTCTATGATTTTGTTTAGGTTTTATTTGTAAATTTAATTTGCTAAATTTGATTTATTGATTGATTTCAAGTTTAATTTGCAGAGAAAAGGAGTGTAATGATGAATGATTAAAGAAAGATGATTGAAATAGAAAATTTCATAGCAAATTGAGGGTATTTTAGACTTTTCATAACGTTTTAATGGAAAAAGTAACAGAAGAACTATTTAGTATAATAGAATGAAATTAAAAAGCTTATTTTTCAAACTATAAGGATCAAGTCATTATTTAAGGCAAACTTTAAGTATTAAATAGTACTTTATCCTAATTATAATATAATATTTATTAATTTCATCATATTAATCATATTAATTAATAATAAATTATTAAAATTAGGTCAAAAATTAAAATTAAAATTAAATAATATATGGAATTAAAAACTTCAAAATTTCACATTTTTTTCTAATTACTATCTTACTTTTTATATTTATTTTACTTATATTTATTAAAAAATTTAAAATTTAAATTTTTTGTGGACCATTTTTTTTGTGGTCCTGAAAAAAATTAGTTGATATTGTAATAATTTTTATAATCATTTAAAAAAAAACTATGTATAACTATGTATTTAACTGTTTTTATAAAATATTATAAGAAAATATAAAAAATGCTTTTATTTTATTTGTAGGTATTAACTCGAATATACATATAAAATATCAAATATAATGAAATTTTTTGATATAATAAATTTAATTTTACTTTAAATATAACTTATTTTTTATTTTTAAATTTAATAATTTATAATTTTTCAAAAGTTGTAATTTTCTTATTTTATTTAATATTAGTATCTTTTGAACATTAATATCTCTCATTTTAAAAAATATATATCGAAAGTAACATATTAAAAAGGAAATAGTCCAATTGCTAGATGTTGATAATATTCAAAGATATATAAGGTAATTTTAGCATATTAAGTAATAGGATAATTTTGCCAATTAAAAAAAATAAATATTAAACTTTTTTCTCCGATCATAATAATTTCTACTTTGACAATAACACTGCTCTCATTTTATCAATTTTTCTTGTGTTTTGATAAGATTGTTAACCTTTTCATTTCTTATTTATAAATTATAAAGGTTTATCTTTTTATTTGTGAAATGAAGTCTATTGTTTAAGAAAAATAAAAAAATGAAATTGGGACATTCATTTTATTTTATTTGGGTTTCCATTTCAATCTGATTCAAATAAGCTATAAGCGTTTCATTATTTTATTTATTTACTTTTTGGCAATGTTTAGATTGATTTGGAAAAAATTTCAAACGATCCTCGATATTAATTCAATGTGATTATTTAATTGATAAAAAGATTACAAAATTTAATGTCATTATTTAAAAATTATTTAATATCATAATTAAGTCAATGTATTAATATATAATTATTCCGTTAACATGATTAATGAAATTCAAAAGAAAAGTTCATTTTTATAATAAAATTTGTATATACCTTTTGAACGCAATTAGTTTTACTTTTCTATTTTAAGTTGTACTTATTAATTATTATCAATGAATGAGTCTTTTTATTTTAAAAAAATTACATAGATAAAAAATATATATTATTATAAAATATATATAATATTTGTTATTATTCTTCAATTGTTCATATATTTTCTTTATATTAATATTCAAAAATTAAAAAATAATATTTAAATTTAATAAAAAATAATTATAATAGTTCATGTATGTTAAAATATTTTAAGAAAATACAAGTTAAATTAAAAAATAGTAGCATCATTGTCTTAGTGAAAGCAAAAATTATTAGGGTTAGAGCAAAATTTATTAATTATTTTTCAACTGACAAAATTATCCTTGTACTTAATATGCTAAAATTATTTTTTATATCTTTAAATATTATCAATAACTAGCAATTGGATTATTTTCTTTTTAATATATTACTTTCTATATATATCTTTTAAAATGAGAGATACTAATGTGCAAAAAATCACTAATATTAAATAAAATAAGAAAATTAGAACTATTGAAAAATTATAAATCATTAAAATTTGGAAATAAAAAATAATTTATATTTAAAGTAAAATTAATTAAATTAATTATACTAAAAAATTAATAATATTTTATGTGTATATTGTAGTTAATACTTGCAAATAAAATAAAAATATTTTTTATATTTTCTAATAATAATTTGTAAAAATATTAAATACATAGCTTTTTAAATGATTATAACAATTATTGTAATATCAGTTAATTTTTTCAGAACGTCAGAAAATATAACCCACCAAAAAAAAAATAAATTTTAAATATTTTTTAATAAATATAAGTCAAATAAATATAGAAAAATAAGGTATTAATTTTTTAAGAAAAAAATTGAAATTTTGAAACTTTCGTTTTGATATGTTATTTAAAACCTAATCTTAATTTTTTAACCTAATTTTAATAATTTATTATTAATTAATATGACGAAATTAATAAAAATTATAGTATAATTATTATATGTTTATAAAAATAAATATATTATTTAATATACATACAAATTGATATGAAAGGAAAAAATATAATTGAAATTAATAAAGATATAAAAGCTAAGTAAAAAATATTAACAACTATAAAAATAATTTTGTCTGTTCTCATACTAACAATTTCTACTTTGAAAATAACGCTAGACTGAAAAAATATGATTAGAATTTAATTATATTTTTTGGGCTACCATCATTTTAAGAGCAAAAATTGATATGGTCAGAGAAAAATTATTAATAACTTTTCAATTGGCAAAATTATCCTTATGTTCGTTAATATTTTTTACTTACCTTTTATACATGTATTAATTTCACTTATATTTTTGTAACAATTTTTCTATGTAAATTTTAAATAATATATCTATTTTTATAAACATACAATAATTATAATATAATATTTATTAATTTTATAATATTAATTAAGAAAAAATTATTAGAATTATGTTAAAAATTACACTTAAGTAAAATATCAAATTGAAAATTTCAGAATTTCACACTTTTTTCTTAAAAATTACTATCTTATTTTTTATATTTATTTTACTTATATTTATTAAAAAATATTTAAATTTTTTTTGTGGACCATTTTTTTTTAAATTCTAAAAAAATTAGTTGATATTATAATAATTTTTATAGTAATTTGAAAAATTATGTATTTAAGTATTTTTATGAAATATTATGAGAAAATATAAAAAATACTTTTATTTTATTTTTATAATTTTTCAAAATTTATAATTTTCTTATTTCATTTAATATTAATATTTTTTGTACGTTAATATCTCTCATTTTAAAAAATTTAAAATATATATGAAAAGTAATATATTAAAAAGGAAATTATCCAATTGTTAGTTATTGATAATATTCAAAGATATATAAGGTAATTTTACCATATTAAGTACAAGGATAATTTTTTAAATTGAAAAATAATTAACAAACTTTGCTCTGTCCTAACAATTTTTTTTTGGATAATAAATAGAGAAACTAACATTAATTCAAATCAGAAGCTTGCACATCGACTAGGAATGGTGAAGGACAAGAGTTCCACCATTCTTGGCCAGACATGGAAATAGCAGTCTGAACAAGCGAGTGAGCAGTCATACTCATTACCCTACGAGTGAAGACAAACTTACAATTCACAAAGCCTCACCAGTGGCTTGGCTTTGGCCGCTCTTAAGAAATGCGGCTAGATGCCTAGCCACTGCTATATTTTTTTTTTTCACGTCCTCCTTTCTTTTTTTTTTTTTTACCTTTTTACTTTGAATTTCTTTTTTTTTTAAATGAATTTTTTAATTTAATTTTCTTTATTTTATGACTTCATTTATTTAATTTATGATAATTATTATGAATAATATTATATTTATTGTATATAATAGATTTTTAATATTTTAATTATACTATTAATTATTATATATTATAAAATTATAATTAATTTATTATGTTATATATGATAATTATTAATTATGTTTAATTCATATTAATAATATTTAAAATAATAATTTAATTTTATTATATTAATCATATAAAATAGTAATGATTTTATATAAAATTTTAAAATGATAAGAATTATATTATTTATTCTTATTAATATTATTTTTTACATGTTAATAATAATGTTTTGTATAAAATACTATTATTTATTATTAAATACTATTAATTGTTCTTAATTACTTACTATTGGGTGTTATTAATAGTGCTTAATTTATTATTGTTATTTTAATTTTTATGATATAAAATGATATATTTTTTATGTTTACTAAACACAATATAATGATAATAAATCTTATATATAATTTCATAATTTAATTTTAAATACTATATTTTAAAAAAAATATTTCTTTATTGATGATATTTCATGAATATAAAAGTAAATATCAATATGAACGGACTTGAAATATAGTTATTTTTAATGCAATAATAATAATAAATCAATATCATTTTATTATTATCAATAAAATATAGTTATTAATTACTATAGTTTGAGTGAAATTCTATTGCTTATAATGAATAATATTATTTTTTATTATTATCTTTATTACTATAAACTTTAAAAAACCAAACAAATCATTTACAAGTTATTATCAATTACTAAAAATTGAAGAATTTAAAGATTGTGAATTAAAAAAAAAAAAAAAAGAAAGAAAAGGTTTGCAATGCTTAGTCCCATCCTGTTGAGATATTGTGAGGGGGTGAGGCCAGGTCCTTGCAGTAGCAGCCTAGGGCAGTTTGTTCCTTTGACCAGCGGATAATAATTTTCTTTTTTCAGAAAAGTAATCTAAATTTGGAAATATTTTTGTAATTAACCTAATTTAGGAATTTTAAATAAAAACAATATAAAGTGAGAAATATTTTATAAAAAATATCTAAATTGGTAAAAACCCCCCCTCACCTCCAATGCAAATATGCGCTTCAAAGACTGCTCCATCAAAGTTGCATTTGAGGACACCAACTGGAGGCTTTGACCACTTGAAACTCGGTTGAGACACAGCAGACGGGGCTGATATTACTGGGCTAGAGTGGGCTGCTTGCCATTGAGTTAACTTGCTGCTGCTTGAGCAGTGATATGTCCCGGATTAACAACCGTTCCTTTCCACACTAAACTATTTCGGCTGTTTCAAATGGACCAAAGTGTCATAGATGCAATATGAACTTCATCCAAATGATACTTGTGAGTAACAAAATATTTAATTTAACTTGTCTTTTCTTAAAATATTTTAACATACATGAATTATTATTATTTTTTTATTAAATTTAAATAATGCTTTTTGATAATTTTGAATATTAATATAAAAGAAAATATATGAATAATTGAAAAATAATAAAAAATATATATATATATATATATATATATATATATATATATATATATATATATATATATATAATTTTTTTTTTTGCTTACAGATAGAGGGAATAAAACCCAAAAAAACAAGCACAAACTAACACATTATATTTCTAGGCCAAGCTACTCTCATAATGTAAGCTTGAAGAAGCATTCCAACTTCACCAAAAGGCTTGTCAACATAGGTAATACCTCTTTGATTTCAAGGCTTCATTGGCAAGCCAATTAGCTACCTTGTTCCTCTCACGATAGATATGATTAATCTTCACCATCGGCACTTGTTGAAGTAATCTTTTGCAGACATGAACAAGGTTAGAAAACTGAAAATTATCATTTTTGTCTTCTAAAATCCATCTGACTGCAAGATAGGAGTCCAATTCCACTAAGATTTTATCAAATCCTTTCTCCATGGCAATAATAAGACCAGAAAGAAGGGCCCATAATTTTGCTTCAATAGCTGAACAGTAACCAATGTTAACTATATAGCCCAAGAGCCATTCTCCCTTATGATTTCTAAACACGCCACCACCTCCTGCTGAGCCCGGATTTCCCTTTGAGCTTCCGTTAATATTAAGGTTGATCCATTCTTCATTCGGAGGAGACCACCCAATGAAATGAGTGACACGGTTTCTCTTCATAGTGACATGTTGATCTCTGTTCCAATAATCTTGAACTTGTCTGACATAATTTTGAATAAAGAAACACTTGTAATTTTGGTTCATCTTTTTATTGTTGAAGACAGTTTCGTTTCTCTACTTCCAATTCCACGAAAGGACAATCGCAAACAATGATGCCCATTGCCATCAATGCCTTCTTTATTCTTTAGCCCAAGGTTCTTTCTAAGCCAAATACCTCCATCAAGGGACTAATCTTTAGAGAATTCAGCAAGTCCTATAAGAACAGTCCAAAGAGAAGCTACATGGTGGCAGTCTCTTAACATGTGAATCCATAGCTTCAAGACCGCATAAAGGGCAGAGGGATATTGTTGTGAATCCTTGTCGACACCTCTCGATATTAGTCATCACTTTACCGTGTAAAATGAGCCAGCAAAAAAGTCTGACCCTTTGAGGAACCTCGAGTTTCCAGATATTCTTCCAAGTGATATCTGCAAAAAAATTACTAGAATAAATTAGTGCATCATAAGCAGATTTGACATTGAACATAGCTGATTTAGAGTGCATCCAAGTCACTCTATCATGTGCATCGTCCTCACTACGAATCAAGCAAGCCTCTAGTTTGTGCAAAATGCTAAAAGGAATGAGATTCACTAAGCGACTCTAATGCCATCCATTGCTAGAAGACCAATATTGACTCACTTTGTTGTTGTGCTCTTGTGAACCCTTAAAATTGCATCTCCAGTGGACCGTCTTTCAGTTATGAACCCACAGGATCAAACCGAGCTCAAATCGAAACTGAAACAGACCCGAAACGGACGAAAACAGGTCAAACCGCACGAGTGGCGCGCTGTTGCTTGGGAGGCACGCTTGTCGTGCTGCCCAGAAGGAGGCATGCATTTAGTGCCGCCAGCAGGGTGGCACTCCTACTATGCCACCACAGGTGGCATCGAATTGATGCCGGCAGACAGGCAGCACGCCTGCCATGCTGCACGGACGACCGGCATGTCACCGGTGTCGCTTGTGCCGCCGACGATGCGCCGATGCCACCGTCCGTGCCGCTGGAACCCCTATGGCAGCTCTATAAATAGAGCCTCCTCCAACCTCATTTGGCACGACTTCCAATGCATTCCAATAGATTTCAAGCTCATTTAAGGCATTCTAACGCATTCCAAACCAGTTGAAACACATTCCAAAGCATAAATCCTTTCTTATACTAACATACTTGTTGTTTTTTTAGATCTAGATTCCAAGTTTCTTTTGAATTCAAGGTGGAGTTGAGATCCGGAGCAAAACTAGTTCCATTCATTCGAAAGCCAAGAAAAGCAAAGGTATAATCCTTCTTTATTTTTAAAATTCTAAATTTAGATCTAGAATTCTCTTTAGGTATAAAATGGAAAAGATCTAAAATTTATTAATTTAAGAATCAGAATTAAGTTAATAAACAAATCAAACACCTTTTATAACCCCTCCTTCGCAAGAAGGAAGAATTGCGTGGGGTTTGATTCCTATTCGATAGGATATGCAGGCTGCCATTCTGAAGGGCATCAACTCCAAAATCTTTTATATTATCAATATTGTTTTCCTTTTAGTTTGATTTATTTGTATTAATCTTTTGTTTATGACTTTATTTTATAGTTAGTTGGAGAATGTGTGCTTTTCCTAGAACTCATAAAGGTTAGAGGAAAGATCCCCTTTATTTCAATTATTTTTGACATTGTAATAGTTAAGTAGGATTTATCTTGCCTATTTATTTATTATTGTCATTCCATCACATCATATATATATATATATATATATATATATACTATCTATTTCATTCATCATTATATTCCGTTCATACATACACAAAAATTCATTTTTAAGAGTTATCTTGCAATTTTAGCCAAACTAAAGAAAATCATATTTTTCTTAATTGTGTAATTATCAAAACCTGATCCCCGAGCCCTCCTTTGTCACTCGCGAATTAGTGTATTTTCCATTGGGATAAAATCAAATTATTTTTGGAGTCAATCATTTTGGGTTTTCTTTAATTTTCCCAATTAAAATAAGTAAATTAAAGTGGCAACTCCCTTTCACAACTGTCAAATTACAAAAATCAATTTTCTGAACTCACAGCGAGTTCCAATCGTGGAGTTTCTCCTGAAGAGCATTTTGATCCCTCGGCAGATTGGACCGGTGCTTGGGCGAGACCTCACAGCTCCAAATCTAGGATTGGATTGGTTGCCACCTTAATAAGAGGTTTGTTTAAGAGCCAAGGGTCCATCAAAATGTTCATAGTCCTGCCATTTCTAACTTGCATCTTGAAACTACTCTTGACAAACTCCAATTCACTTTGAATCCCTTTGACTAAATTAGATTTATGAGTCTTTTGCACAAGATGTCCAGATTGGAGGTACCTTTAAGATACTTTTTCCTAATGATATCACTCTAAATAGTATCACACCCATTCAAGAATTGCCAACAAATTTTACTCATAAAAGTTGCATTTAGATATAGGATATTACGAATGCCTAAACCTCCTTGGTTGACAGGCCTAAGCACTTTGTCCAAGATCACCAAGTGAATGCCATTTTGCTGATCCATTTTGCCCCAAAGAAACCGTCGACATAATTTTTCAATTTCATCACACACTCCTCTAGGTAAATGTGTTGTTTGTATAACATAGGATGGAATGGTGCATAAAACATATTTAACTAATGTTATTTGCCTAGCTAAAGAGAGACTCTTTTGTTTCAACCCGAAAGCTTCACATTAATTTTATCAATAAGAGACTAATAAGTACCCATATTAATTTTATCATGAATAGCAGGGGCACCTAAATATTTACCGAAGTCCAAAGTAAGAGGAATGCCAGACATTTGAGAAAGACTATGAGCTAAGGTATTATTGATGTTGCTGGAAATAAAAAGTTGTGATTTATGAAAGTTTATCTTTTGTCCTGAGGCTTTACTAAAATTATCCAAGCATTTCAAAACCACTTGCATTTGTTCAAGGCCTACCTCAATGAAAAGGAGCATGTCATCTGTAAAGAAAAGATGAGACAAGTTAGGACCTCTTTTAGAAAAATTGAAAGGTTTCCAATTACCAATATTAACTTCCTCAGTGATAAGTTGAGAAAGATGCTCTAAACAAAGAACAAAAATATATGGGATATCGGATCTCCTTAACACTCCATTCCAAGAATTAGTCATATTAGAATATTGAATACACTCCATGACATTTTTGCACCAGCCACTTCCTAAACCAACATCTTGCAATGTGTTCCTAATAAAATCCCATGAAAGTCGATCGTAAGCTTTGGACAAATCAATCTTTAAAATCATAAAGGCTCGATCCTCCTTTAAAAGTCTCAAATTGTAAAGAGATTCCTGCAAAATAATAATATTATCAGTTATGTGATGTCCAGGAACAAAACTGGTTTGAAAAGGAGATATAAGCAAGGGAAGGATTTTCCTTAACTAGTTAGCCAAAGTCTTTGTAATGAGTTTGTAGGCAACATTACAAAGACTTATAGGCCATAAGTGACCCAACTATTCAAGATTAGAGTTTTTCAAAATAAGCACTAAAAGTGTCTCATTGGCTCTAGCATCCAAAGTACCACCATTAAGGAACTAAAGAGCAAAAGTACATAAAGAGTCTCCAACAGTGTCCCAAGACTTTTGATAAAAACTAGCATGAAAGCCATCCTTGCCAGGAGCTTTCCAAGGATTCATATTAAAAAAAGCAACATAAATCACTTTTCTCTTAAAAGGCTTTTAAAGCTCATCAATTTGATTAGGGGAAAGTCTTAGAAATCTACCTCTACCAATTAAATCAGGTTAAACATCCATATCTTTAGTAAAAAGATCTTGAATTTTTTTTTAATGAGATGCTTAAGGTCTTCATCATTTGACACCCATTCTCCATTCAAGTCTCTTAAGGCATGGTGTAAACCCTCAAATTTGCACCTTATGATTCGGCTGTAGCTTGACACCTACTAAGAATAGTGTGCTACGTATATGGTGGTCCCACTAGCCGGTTAGCAGGCAGGGGTCAAGGGAGCAGCGCCCCATTAAAAAATAATTTTTTTGAATCTTTCACCGCCAGTCGACTGCTTTTCAGTCATGAATCCATAGGATCAAACTGAGCTCGAATCGAAATTGAAATGGACTCAAAACGGAATAAAAAGCAGGAAACAGGTCAAACTAGTCGGCTAGCGTGTAGGAGGCACGCCGCTGCTTTGGGCGGCATGAAATGCATGCCTGTAGTAAGGCAGCATGCTCAACATGCCGTCGGACACCCGGCACGCTATGGGTGTTGCTTGTGCTGCCGGCAAGTTGCTGTTGCTGCCGCCGGCACCCTCTTCTGCAGCTCTATAAATAGAGCCTCCTTCCAGCTCATTTGGGGGGAATTCCAAGGACAGAAATTCTCTCTGATACATTTCATCACGCTATTTTGCTAATCTTTTATTATTAAGATTCGGATTTCCAAAGGTTTCGAATCTAAGATGAAGCTTAGATCTGGAGTTAAGCTCACCCCATTTATCCGAAAATTAAGGAAAACAAAGGTATAATTTTCTTTCCATTTTTAAAATTTTAAACTCAGATCTAGAATTCTCTTTAGGTCTAAAACAGAAAAGATCTAAAATTTATTAATTTAAAAATCAAAATTAAATTAATAAATAAACCGACACTCTTTTCCAAAACCCCTTCTTCGCAAGAAGGGAGAACAGCGTGGGGTTTGATTCCTATTCAATAGGATGCGCAGGCTGCCATTCTGAAAAGGCATTAACTCCAAAATATTGTTAACAACATTTTCCCCTTTTTACTTTGATTTATTTGTATTCGCATCTTATTTGAATTCTATATTTTTCATGTCTTTAACTTAATTAAAGAATGTGTGCTTTTCCTAGTACCCATAAGAGTTAGAGGAAAGATCCTCTTTCTTTTTTCATTTGTTTTGATTTGTAATAGTTAAGTAGGATTAATTTTCGTTTATTTATCTATAATTGTCATTTCATCCTATCATCTATAACTGTTCATGCATCATTATATTGTTATTCATACATACACGAAAATTCCTTTTCAAGAGTTATTTTGCAATTTTAGCCAAACTAAAGAAAAATATATTTTTTATCAATTGTGTAATTACCAAAACCTGATCTCTGAGACCTCTTTGATTACTCGCAGATTGGTGCATTATTCATTGGGATAAATCAAACATTTTTTGGAGTCAATCAATTTGGGTTTTTCTTTAATTTTTCTAATTAAAATAAATAAATTAAAGTGGCGACTCATTTTTCAACTTTCAAAATACAAAAATCAATTTTTTGAACTCATAGCGAGTTTCAATCGTGGAGTTTCTCCCGAAGAGCATTTCGATTCCTCGGCGAGTCGGACCGATGCTCGGGCGAGGCCTCATAGTTGGCGACTCCACTGGGGACATAAAATCTTTTTCAAATAAAAGATAAAGTGAATTACTTTTGGTAAAAAACCAAGTTTGGCTTTAAATGCAAAATAACTCTTTCATGCATCACTCCTAGTCCACAAAAGCCTAGCTTCTAGGAAAACAGAGGATAGAAAGTAACATCGAGTGGGCAACCTTCCTTAGGTCTGCCTGCCGATAGTAAAATCATCCAGCCCACAACGTATCCTCTAATTCTTTTAAAGGTGTAATGAGTATGCATGTACCATTGGACCCACGTGAGGCTCCTTGTCTTACATGTGGTTAGGTATATCACATCTCTAGTGTGATGGGTTCCCTTCAAACCACCTTAACCCTCTCATGTAATGACTCATAGAACCTTCCTTTAGGATTGTATGTACCATAATACTGAACTTGGTATATCATTATCATGAAACCTTTTCATTCATGCATACATAATTGCATAGCTTGAACCTTATGAAGAGTCAAAAACCTATCCAAACACCTTCACACCCAAAACCCATGGTCCATCTAAATCTATGGTCAACACCCAAAGCTCATGACCTATGGTTCACCTAAACCCATGGTCAACACCTAAAATCCAAGGTTCACCTAAATCCATGGTCAACACCCCAAAGCTCATGGTCCACCTAAACTCATAGTCAAAACCCAAAACCCATGGTCCATCTACATCCATGGTCAATACCTAAAGCTCATGACCCATGGTTCACCTAAACCCATTGGTGAACACCCAAAGTCCATGGTCCACCAAAATGCATGGTCAAAGCCCAAAACTCATGGTTCACCTAAACCCATGGTCCAATCTTATCCAAACCCATGTCAAACTCATGGTAAAAATAAACCCGTCTATAGTACCCTCATCCTTTTCCATAATTCTTATCCAAGCTAAACACTAACCTAGCCCAAGCTAAACACTAATATAGCTTTATCTTTCATAATTCTTATCGAAGCTAAATACTTACCTAGCTATCATCTTTCACAACTCTTACCCAAGCTAAACACTGTTATAGCATTATCCTTAACCATCCTTACCAAAGCTAAATACTGACTTGGCGTCACTCTTATCCTTACCCAAACTAAATGCTGACTAGGTTTCATCTCTTACATCACTATCCAAACCTATGGCCCATCTAGGCCCATGATTTAGTCTAACCCATTATCCAACTATCACCAAGCCCATGGTCCACCCAACATCCAAATCTATGGTACATTAATACCCAATCACAATACCCATAGTCACGCTATCCTTAAGCCCATGGTAAACCACTCATAAATCACAATCCTAATCACCCAAAGCTAAAATCTGACCTAGCCACCCTAAGCTAAATTCTGACCTAGCCACTCAAAGCTAAAATCTGATCTAGCCACTCAAAGCTAAAATTTGATATAGCCACCCAAAGCTAAAATCTGACCTAGCTCCCTTAGCTAAATACCTACCTAGCTAACATCATACACCTCTACCCTCATCTTTATCCATACACCTTAACCTATCCACAAGACACAGTTATCCATTGTCATTAAGCCTAAGATCTTTTGGTTTGTCACACCTCCCCATAACCCTTTTTTCCAAAGCTTGATACTAACCTAGTTCCTTTTCCCTTTCAAAGGTTGGCAAAATGTCTGTTGCCGGAGATGAAGTCACTGCTACTAAAGCTGATGAAATCTTTAACGAGCTTCTTGTTAAGCTCTCTGAACAATAAGAGACCCTGATGAAGAGGCAAGATGCTTATTTTCAAGACCTGCTCAAAGCCCAAAGAAGGACCATTATGGAAGATGTCCGCACCTTGATGGAACAGACCTCCTTGGTCCAAAGCTCAACCAACCCAAAACTACTCAAATCTGACCCAAGACCCGCTCTTTATCCTATCTATGGATCCACTTCTAGAGCTGATTCCAAAGACAAAGAGCTTGCAAACACTGACACGATCCCACCATTACCTATTCCTTCACCTGAATTCCTCAGAAATAACTCACTCTATCAACTCATAATAGTTCAACTACCAAATTTCACCCCTACTCTCACTTTCTGACCCGCGGATCCTTTCCAAAAGAAGGAAGTCAATCCTGAAATTAAAGCCTTCATGAAAAAAGTGAAGCACATAGAAAAAATGATGAAGAATCTGAAGAAGAAAGAAAGCCTAGTTGATAAAGGCTCCCTAAGCTTATTACCCAATGCAAGAGTTTCGGCAAAGTTCAGCAAACTCTTACTGATCCTGCCCTAAGATAGTTTATTAACTTAGATGTTACCCAAAAATAGACTTGGGAGGACATTTGCAAGGCATTTGTCGAACAGTACCACTACAATAGTGAAGAGGACATTACAAGAAGGGATTTGGAAAACACAAAGCAACTTCCAAATGAGTCCTTCTCCATGTTCTTTGCTAGGTGGAGGGCTAAAGCTGCTTAAATGATAAATAGGCCAATCGAGTAAGAACAAGTAGATATCATTGTCAAGAATCTACTTCCTGCCTATAGAGTCCACTTGTTAACTCAATACCTACCCACCTTCAGAGCTTTAGTTGCAATTGCATCAAAAGTTAAAGATTGCATCCAAAGTCAATCATTTCAAGCAGAATTCCCCACCACCAACCTGAATAGTGATGACGAATCTAGTTCTAACTCAACCCCACCTTACCTCAGCCTTATAAGGCATGTCATGGAGTAGTTCAAGTTCAGCTAATCTGACCTGTTTGAAATTGAATTCCAAGTCTAAACCTGAGTCCAAGTCTGAATCTCAAAAGTCTAAGTCTAAATCTGAGTCAAAGTTTATCGTCTTTTTTTTCTTTATTCTTGCCAACCATAGTGGTTCCTTTTGTCATCTTGCAATAAAGTTTCCTTTATAGTAATACACATACATTTTCTTTTCATCTTCCTTATTTAGTCTGACATGGATGAGCCATAAAAAAGAGAGAACAAAATAAAAAAAAAAAAAGAGAAAAAGGAAAAGAGGAAAAAAGAGATTAATTAAACCCACCATAATTAGCATAAATCAGAATTTGAAGTGCTCACAAATTAACTATCGCTTCATCGACTCCCAATCAAAGAAGGTCAAGTAATGGACCTCTCATCAAACAATTGAAGCACAAAGAGCAAATCAAATGGAATTACCTATTGCACATTAAGTAATCAATGCACCTCAACAAGTGCAACAAGTTTAGAGAAAACCTTTGTCAAATCCAAAATTCAAAGGTCAGATCCCTTAAAAAAAAAAAAAAAGCTAAACATGGTGGAATGTTTTTCATTAATCTAAGCTCACTAAGTTGAAAATCCAAAAGGACGGCTTAGGTAAAAGTTAAAGCTGAGAAAGAGAGAGAGAGAGAAAGCTCATCCAAGTCTTCTTCCTTCATGTCGAAAGTTGTCAAATCATTTTCAATCAATCTATCTCATCTCATGTCTCTAGAGTTATCCTTCCTCACTAGAGGTTCATTCTCTAAGGATTTTCTATCTTCTATATTCTTATCCTACAACGGGGGCATGTCTTCCCAAGAACGTCATCATCTATTGTCAATCTGTCATGTTGCTTAGTTCAAAGAGCTAAGGCACAATCCTTCACAATTGGGAACATAATCCCCAAGTTGTCTTCTTCCACTAGCCCTTTAGCCAATCTTAAGGGCTCTTTGTTTCAGCCAGTACAATTTAACAAAAAGTCAAACCAATTAAGTGTCACTCCAAAAGTCTCTTCAATCTCAAATAACAAGAAAAGATTAACTTGCTCTTTTCCATGATTCATGCTATAAAAAGAAAAATCATACAACCTCAATAATTCTTTGCAGAAGTTTCAATCTACCTTCAAAACCATTCTCGAACTTTATGAAATCATATTGTTCCATCCCAAGCTTCATTAGCAAATCATACCACATACCACCCATTCCTTGGCATAATCTCAAAATGAGTAGAACCAAAATTCTCAAGTTTATCAGGGCTTATCATCTTTAAATGTAGTTTCCTTAGCAAAACTAGAAGTTAAGGCATATCTCCCAAAAAGCCTTCAAGCCTAAACCAAAAGCCTTCATCAAGAAGCCCAAATCCAAAAGCCTCAAAGCAGTAGCCCAAATCCAGAAGCCATCATTAAGAAGCCCAAATCTAGAAGCCTTCGTTAAGAAGCCCAAATCTAAAAGCCTTCATTAAGAAGCTCAAATCTAGAAGTTTCAACCTACCTTCAAACCAAGAAGCCTTCGTTAAGAGGCACAAGACACAAAAGCCTTCGCCATGAAGCCCATTCCCAAAAAGCCTTCACCATGAATCCCACTCCCAAAAAGCCTTCGCTATAAAGCTTAGATCCAAAAGCTTTCACTATGAAGCCCACTCCCAAAAAGCCTTCACCATGAAGCCCACTCCCAAAAGGCCTTCATTTATGAAGCCTATGATCTTCTTTAAGGCAAAATTAGATTAAGCCTTTCAAATGGATTTCCTTCACTAGACCTACCTTCCTTAGCCAAGACCTTTCCCTACAAGGACTAATCTTCAACCGTAACTTTCAATGGGCAAACTAAGTCGAGCCACCCATGTTGACATTCCCACACCCTTGGAGTTTCAAAGATATAACCTTTTTTAAATCCTTTTAACACCAAAGCCAAACAGATAGCTTTGATCCTAGCTTTTCTGACATCAAGGCCGTACAAATAGCTTTATTCCTATTCCTCCTGACATCAAGGCCAAACAGATAGCTTTGATCCAAACTTTCCTAACCAATAAGGCCGAACAGATAATTTTGACCTTAATCCTCCCAACCACCAAAGCCAAACAGATAGCTTTGATCCCAATCTTCCCAAACATGAAAGTCAAACAGATAACTTTGATCATAATCTCTCCAATAGTAAGGTCGAACAAGTGGCCTTGCTAAACCAATTTGAAATTCCCTAGGTGGACCAAATCTCCAAATCTTAAAGTCTAGTAAGAACAGATAGCCTTGATTAAAATTCACTAAATCATCTTTACCTCTAAACAATTAGGCTAGACATATAGCCTTAATTGAAGATCACCATTCTCACATCCAACGCCAAGGTCAAACCAATAGCCATTGACAAAATCTCATTTATCCTATGGGTCCTCTCCTAAAAAGGTTCATATCTTTATATCATGTTTGTCCTTCTTCATTAGGTTCAGTTTGCACAAAGCATGAATATCCTCATGCATGATAAGCACAAATAGATATTGCAAGCCCAGAGTCTGATAGGGTATAGCCCAAGTTCTGACATGGCACAGCCTAGAATCTGACATGGCAAAAGAACATATAAGCCAAAAATATGATGTTGCAAGAGCACAAGCCTAAAGTCTGACATGGCATCTCTTCCCAGGGTTCACTATCATCAGAACCGACTTTTGCTTAAAGCCAATTCTGATGAGGGGGCAGCTGTGAACCCTCAAATTTGCACCTTATGATTTGGCTGCAGTTTGACACCTACTAAGAATAATGCGCTACGCATACGACGGTCCCGCTAACCGGTTAGCGGGCAGGGGTCAAGGAGGCAGCGCCCCATTGAAAAATAAATTTTCTGAATCTTTCACCTCTAGTTGACTGCTTTTCAGTCATGAACTAACAGGATCAAACCGAGCTCAAATCAGAACTGAAACAAACCCAAAATGGACAAAAAAGTAGAAAATAGGTCGAACCAGCCGGTCAGCGCCCAAGACGCACGCCACCGCCGACGTGCCGCCTCATAGGCGGCACGAAATGCATACCAGTGGCAGGGCTGTATGCTCAACTTGCCGTTGGACACCCGGCATGCTAGAGTGCCGCCAATAAGCTACCGGTGCTATCGGCACCCTCTTCAGCAACTCTATAAATAAAGCCCCCTTCTAGCTCATTTGGGGGGAATTCCAAGGACAGAAATTCTCTCTGATACATTTCATCACGCTATTTTGCTAATCTTTTGTTATTAAGATTCAGATTTCTAAGGGTTTTGAATCCAAGGTGAAGCTTAGATCCAGAGTTAAGCTCACCCCATTCATCTGAAAATCAAGGAAAGCAAAGGTATAATCTTCTTTCCATTTTTAAAATTCTAAACTTAGATCTAGAATTCTCTTTAGGTCTAAAATAAAAAAGATCTAAAATTTATTAATTTAAGAATAAGAATTAAATTAATAAACAAACCAACACTCCTTTCTAAAACCCCTCCTTCGCAAGAAGGGAGAATAGTGTGGGGTTTGATTCTTATTCAATAGGATACACAGGCTGCTATTATGAAAAGGTATCAACTCCAAAATCTTTTTAACAACATTTTCCCCTTTTTACTTTGATTTATTTGTATTCGCATCTTATTTCAATTCTATATTTTTCATGTCTTTAACTTAATTGAGGAATGTATGCTTTTCCTAGTACCCATAAGGGCTAAAGGAAAGATCCTCTTTCTTTTTTCATTTGTTTTGATTTGTAATAGTTAAGTAGGATTAATTTCTGCTTATTTATCTATAATTGTCATTTCATCCTGTCCTCTATAACTGTTCATGCATCATTATATTCCTGTTCACACATACACAAAATTCCTTTTGAAGAGTTATTTTGTAATTTTAGCCAAACTAAAGAAAAATACATTTTTTTCTCAATTGTGTAATTACCAAAACTTGATCCCCGAGCCCTCTTTGGTCACTCATGGATTGGTGCATTATTCATTGGGATAAATCAAACATTTTTTACAGTCAATCAATTTGGGTTTTTCTTTAATTTTTCCAATTAAAGTAAATAAATTAAAGTGGCAACTCATTTTTCAACTTTCAAAATACCAAAATCAATTTTATGAACTCACAGTGAGTTTCAATCGTGGAGTTTCTCCCGAAGAGCATTTTTATTCCTCGGCAGGTCAGACCGATGCTCGGGCGAGGCGTCACACATTGATACTATTATTTTTCCTCTTAACCAAAGTACTTATGTGAAAGAATTTGGTATTTCTTTTGCCTGAATTAATCCAGTCCTCGCGAGATTTTTAAAACCATAAGAGCTCCTCTTGATGAAGAATTGTTTCCAATTGTTTCTGGAGCTTAGCTTTAAGCTTTAGCAACTTAGTTTCCACCCTTGATTTTGAGTCTTTTTTGGACTCCAAAAATCCTGGCCTTGAGACGATTTTTGTTCTTAATAATATGGCCAAAGACATTCCTATTCCAATCCCCTAAAGCCTTGCCTGTGTCTGATAAGCAATCCATTAAATTAATGTCACCCTTCCACTTGCTATTGATGAAATTTTTATACTGAGAGTGAGAAATCCAAACGGCTTGAAACTAAAATTTTCTGGGTATATTCACTGTATTCCTACAAATAAATGACACAAGTGAGGGATGATGGTCTGAATGATTTTTGGGGAGGTGACTTACCTGTGCCATTTGAAATCTCAATTGCCAAGAGGCATTACAAAGAGCACGGTCAAGTCTAGCACCCATTCTATTACTTTGATTACTCCCTCTGCTCCATGTATACTTAGGACCATTGAATCCCATATCAATGAGGTTATTAGTAAAAATCCAATCATTGAAAGCAATTGATCTACACTTGAAATTATTAGTAGAACCCATAATTTCATCCATCGAGCAGACAACATTATATCTCCCATTGAAAGCCAGGCTTTGTTAGCATAAAAAATTTGGTGGTTGAGATCATGCCATAGTTTATTTCGAAGGGAAATTGATGGGCTACTATAAATAATAGAAAGCATCCAAGCATCTTGATTATTAACCAAGATCTCACAAAGTAAAAATTGGGGGTGTGTGTAGGTGATTTTAATTTGAACCTAATTATTATTCTAAAGGAGTCAAATTCCATTGCTAATACCGACGACTTCAATTCTTACCCAATTGGAAAAGCCAAAGCTTTGACAAACTTCATTAGCTTTAGGCCCACTGATTTTGGGTTCCACAAGACCTACAATCATGGGGTGATTGGTGATGGGTATTAATCAAAGTCTTTTAGGATGTGACGAAACTTCTCGCTTCCTGCACCTTGACAATTCCAGAATAAAAGAGACAAAAAAAATGATGTTAATAAACATAAAAAACAAAGAATAATAACACAAAGGATATAAATATCCTCAATTCAAAGTTAGCAACATGCTCCTTTTGATCCATCCAATCTTCAAACTCATCATAGTCATCTCCCTTGACATCATCATCTCTGTTAGGATAGTACTTCTCATCATCTTCCCCATCAGGCCAGTCCTCTTCATCTTTTTTAGGAGGTTTATCATCATAAAGAATGTTAGGATTCCTCTTGCATTCTAGAAAAATCCAAATTCCCATCCAAATTCTTTAACGCATGAAGGCCTAAATTTGTCTCTTGATTAACCACTGTGGAATTAACATCCTCTCCTTTTTTGCCTCCCATAACAACTGTATATTCTGTTTCAATAGCTGCTTTCTTGCTATTTTTAGAACTACTACCCTTTAATGTAGGTCTATTATTTTTACTGTGAGGCTAGTCCACTACAGCCATAGTCATAGCCATAAGTCTGTCTAGTCCATAAAAGTTATTTGTGCTTCTATTATCTTTGTTCGATTTCTCTAAATGGAACTGGACATTGGATCATTTTCCTCTTTGTTTAAATGGGCCATCCAACCATTTGCTTTTAGAAGAAAATTCACTAATGATATCTATATTGTTTTTACTATTACCCCCTTGATTGCCTCCTGTTTCCTTATTTAAAATGACATCTTCTCCATTATCCTCTCCCACCTTACCAAATCTGTTATGATTACCAAAGTGAAAATTATTTCCATAAGAATCAATCCAAGTTTCGTTTTTTCGATTCATATTCCTAGTTTTTCTCTGAAGCAGCATCCAAGGGCCAAAATTATTGGCTTTAGATGATTCAGTTTCCTTTTCTAGAGTTTTACCATTATCCTTGTCATTACTGGTTAGATTGGCAGTGTTTTTCGGTAAAGGGGGAGGAGGGCGGGCATCAGATCGATGTCCATATTTCCAACAGCCAAAGCACACAAGATGGATACCTTCATATTCCACATTTCATAGTCGTTTCCTTAATTTGAATCGAGAAACTAATGGCTTTGTTAAATCTACTTCTATACAAATTCTGGAAAAATTTCCCCTTGCCACATTCCTAATCATAGAATCAATTTTAATAGGCTTACCCAAATGTTCTCCTAATCTCATAAGAAATTGTTCATCATAGTATTCTATCGGTAAACATGGGATTCTTTTACCCAAATAAGGGTATGATCAATGGTAGCCTTTAAGGGGTCAAATTCTGGAACCCAACCTTTAACAGTAAGATAGTGATTGAGTATCATCCAAGGGCCACCCTCAAGACCATATTCATAGTCATCAAAGGAATTGAAACTTACAAGAAAAAAATTGTTCTCCATGGCAACAATAGAAATAGGAGATTTTGGTTGCCACAGATCTTTAATTTTACACACCATCAAATTGTAACCTATGTTCTTCCCCATCAATTTGATGATTAGAGTTTTACTCTATTTTCTTCTCAATATGAAGCATTCTTCCTTTGAAACCCTGATCACTGGAATGCCATCAATTTTCTCCATAAAATCATCTTCATCATCTAACATGGCCTCCAATTTTAGATCATCTTCATCATCAATGTTTTCTGAAGATTTATTCAAAAGTTTATCCTCGAAGGATACTTTCTGAACATATTTGTAATACCCAAGGTTTCCATAGCTCATCAGAGTTATAATAATACCATAAAATATAAATTTTATGAGTATAGTATCAATGACATAGTAATAGGATGACAAAAACTCTTGTTAGTGCTAAGTGCATGATTGTATATTTTTTTGAAATATGGATGCTTATTTTATATTTTATTGAATTAATTTTAGGCAATATATCTTAGTTTAAGCTTATTATGACATAGGAAGGTAAGATTTAAAATAACAAGTGAAAGAGAAGGGAAAAAGTTACAAAAAATTTTTAAGTTCGGGAAACGTGTTCGGGTGGGCTTATTGATGAGCTTTTGGACTCAAAGCCCAAGCCCATGGAGTGGCTGGCCCATTAAGGCCTTTAAATTGGTGGAGCTTGATTAAATTAGGCTTAGAACAAGTTAACCAAGGGTTAGGGTAAGAAGGAGTTAGATTAGTCACCTTTGTTGACTTATGTCAACTTTAACACCTAAGCCTTTCACTTTCCCATCACCATGTCTATATTCATTTTGGTGATTATGGGATTCATTATTATGATAATAAGTTACCATATAGCTAAGGGCCATCTCAACCATCCACCTTGATCCATCTTAGCCCTCCATCTTAAGCAAAAATGTGACCATTGATCTTGTACGAGTAAATCACCACCATTGATTCTATTTATATATAAAGTGAAAATATGTTGAACCATTTCATTTGTAACCTACACCAAAATTACACCCTCACCAAAGACTAAAAACCTCTAAACTTTTTCATCAACCTAGAGCTAAATTTGGAGCATTTCAAGGTGAGATTTTATGCTTAAGCGATTCCTTCCTTGTCTTAGCCTAAGTGTGATAGATTGTTAGCAACTACTTCTTTTCTTTTAATTTTTATGATTGGATTTTGGTGGAGTGATTTAAAGAAGAGTTAGTTTGGCATGTTAATTGATGAAATATGAGGATGGGGATTAAGGATTTGGGGTCTAATAAGTGAATAATAACAAAGGAAGCATGAAAAATCAATGAGAAGGAAATTCAAGGGGGGGTTCAGCCAAACAAGGGTTTTTAGGGGAAATGTCCAAAATTTTTTAACACTATCTAAGGTTATTTGGGATGTTGAAAAGTGGTTTAAAAATATAAAATTTAGATTTAGAGATTTTATTCAAAAATTGAAATTCTTGAAGACATAATGCACAATATAAGGGAAGTGTATAATGTGAGGTGTATTTTGATGTTTGATTATTATTGTAGGCTTTGCATGACATTAATTTCATCTTTGAAAGATCAATTTAAGATTTGATTAAGAAATTTTGGGTTTTCGCCAAATCATCCCAATTTGGTAAAGTTAGGGTTTATGGGAATTGAAAGAGATTAATTTCAATTGGAGGATGAATGTTGATTGTTTAAGTATTAATTTGGTAAATCCATGTTTAATTTGAAGTTTGAAAATGAATTTGATAATTTTTCCTAAATCTTAGAGTTTTGAGTCACATTGGGAGTTTCAAGATTTAAACTTGGATTTTTAAGATTAATTGGTTAAATAAGCTTGTAATTGATTCAATTTGATGTTTATAAAGTCAATTTGAAATGTGGTTGACGAAAATGATTTTTTTTTCAAATCTAATTGGAATACACAAAATTAGGGATTTCGATTTGTGAGTTTTGTTAATTCCACTAAATGTTAGAAAATTAATTGCATTGGTTCCCATTGATGAATATAGGATTTAATTAAGGAATTAGAAAAGAAAAGGAACCTAATTGTTTTAATGAAAGGATTTGGACAACATGGGATTTTGGAATAAAGTGATTAAATAATTAATGTGTTTAAGTATGCTATTGTTTAATATGTTGGAATATGTTTTGGTGATTAATAGTAGGAAGTTGATGTTAAGTTTGAGTTTAGAATTAGATTAGAAAGTTAAAGATGTAGTGATTAATGTACAATTGTTTGGGTGTATCTATAGAATCGAAAGACAAAGGCATTGCTCGAGATACCGAGGAACCTCGTTATAACCTATGTTAGTACTATTGGTATAGGAGCTAAGGAGCAAGAGGTGAGTACCTAATAATATTATATCACTTGTGCTTTAAATATAAGCATGAATGTTGAATCATTTTCCTAATTGAAATGCATTGCAATTCTTTGGCATGCATGATCTGCTTTACCGATTATCGAATCAAATGTCCTTTATGGCACTTGGCCAAATGAGCCTTATTGCTTAATCTCATAACATGATCAATGATGGGAACTTGATTACTTATTGGTATATTATCCATTGAATCATTTCATGGATAGAAAAATAAAATGTTATAATGATATCATGATAAGCAGAATATCCCTCTGATGTGGGGTAATACATCAGACCTTATGCACAATGGTAATGAACCCACGGATAGGGTAAAGATTATCTGAACCTTAGCTGGGAAGGGTTTAAGGTCCCCAGTATGTACGGCCTAATCAGTTGTACTTGTGACTAGGAATGTGGGAGTGAGTAAGGCGTATGCCGCCACTCGATTGATTATGGGGGAAACATACTGTTTCTAAGAAAGGAAATGTTCTGCTAAAAATACAATATTTATTATATATGGAAAATTATTCCATAAGAATAACTCTTGATCCATTTTACTTTATTGCTATAAGAAATCATCATTAAATCACACACCATTTGTTTATTCTATATAGTATTATTTTGTACTCACTGAGTTTTATCTCACCCCATAGTTATTTATTTTTAGGACCAATTGATAGTTCGATAAGGAAAATTCCAAGTTCTACGTCTTTGCTTGGAAATTGCATTGTTAGTTTTGGTATCATAATGTACATATTATGTTATATTTTGGAGGTTTCACTCTAGAGCTCCATGGTTTTGTTAAAGTTTGTATTAATGGTATAACTTAGAATATTATTAGTCATGTGTGGTTGGATACTACATTAGTACAATTCAAATGCATAAGTAATATTCAGTTGAGTTGCAATTAAATTACTAAAAAATAGAGTTCAAAAGCGATAAGCAAACGATAAATGACTATCACATAGGTAATTAACATGGTAACCGGTAATAAGGAATAGAAAGTATGGTTTTGATCTTGGGCTAAGGATAACGTGATAGTAACAGCTTATAAATTATAAGTTGTTCTACGGGTTTAGGTGACCTTATGTCTCCCTATACCCTAGGACAGTCATGGCTCAAAGATAGGTCATGAAAAAGGTGGTATCGCAGCGAAGATTTGAGTCTTTTTGCCTATTTCTAGTTATAAGTTAAACCATGGAACATAGGATTCATTATTGTCAGTAAAGTATCTTGTTAAGTTAGATCCGCGTCAATATTATAAATTAAGTTATTGTCCTTCTGTGATATTTGTGGAATTTTATATGTTGTTATTATATGATATTCATGAGTTGTGAAATGTTGCTTTTGCCTGGTAATGTGTAGATGCAGATGATTCATAACCTTGTTGAGGAGAGGGATGTATCTGATGCAGCCTCAGTTACTTATCTTGATTCGTAGGAGACTGATCCATAGGAGGATCCTAATCCTGTTTGGGTAGTTGAGATGAAGACTAAGAATGAAGAGATTATGAGAGAGCTTCATATGTTGCGGAATGAAGTACTTAACCTGAGGAGGATAGTGAGGGACTTGAAGTGGGAGCTGGCAAGGATTAGCAATATGTATAGGAATCCAAAGGCAGAACTGATTCCACATCTTAGAGATTTGATGCTTGGATTTCGTAAGCATCTGTGTACTGCATGTGGAAGATTTGACCACTATGAGGAGAGGTGTCCTGTGAGGAGATGTTTGCTATCTTCATCTATGATGTCTATAGCTCGTAGGCAAGTGGGGCCAAGGGAGAGAGAGGCCTCTACTGAACAGAGGGAATCTAAGGAGTAGGGGATAGATTATAGGTAGGTAAACCATGATCACATTTTGGGCATAGTATGCTTTATGTGTATAAAAAAAAAAAAATGTTAGGGATGATCTAAGCTTATGGTGACTAAAAGAATGCTATAGTTATGTAGTACTTGTACATATGTATGTATGTTTGTAGAATAAAGAAACAATAATGAATATTTTATAATGTTTATATGGAAATGGTTATTATATGATAATGATTTTGCTCTGTGAATTATATGCAATGGACAAATGGTATATGTATGATTAATAAGATGATGTGAGTAAAGTGAATTGATGATTAATGTGTATATATAATTTTTGCATATTTTGAATATCAAAATTTTAAAGTGTGAATGACACTATGCATATTGTTTCGGCATAGATGTTGCCTTATAGGATCGCTAGCCTCATTCCAGATGTAGCATCTGATGCTGCATCTATTTAGAATACTGATCAGGAACCTTCCCGATCAAGGCAGCGTGCCGCAAGTGGAGGAGGACCAAGACCACTAGAGAATATGGAAGCATTACGACAAGAATATGAAGCGATGAGGTAGGAACTTTTGGACTTAAGGCGACAACATCAGGAAGTTCCACCACCACCTATGGTGCCACCTGCACCACAAGGGGATGACGCACCTCCCATCTTACCATGAGCACCACGTAGGGTGAGGAGACAAATGTTATCGAAGGAAGGAGTTACGATGCATGATTTGAAGAAATTCAAACCACCAGAATTTTTAGGAGAAGAAGGAGAGGATCCCCATAAATTTTTGGAGGAGATGAACAAAATAGCCTAAAGGATGACGTGCTCTAATGAGAAGTTGATCGAGTTAATAGGAGTCCAACTTCAGAGTGAAGCATGGAGTTGGTTTCAAAGAAACATAGAAGAACGACTGTATGGAGATGATCCACCTACCTGGGAAGAGTTCAAATGAGAATTGATGAATGAATTTCTATCTGAAGGTGAGAGACATAATCGGGCACTTCAGTTTGAACAATTGAAGTAGAGGCCCGGGATGTCGATTTTGGAGTATGCCTTAGAGTTCAAAAGGTTAAGCAAGTACACCACTCACATTGTACCAACTGAAGCGAGTAGAGTTAACCGATTTTGCCAAGGATTGGTAGCTCCGTTATACCATATTTTAGTGGCTACTAAGTTTTCCACCATGGCTAAGCTGATTGATAAGGCTAAGCTTATGGAGGCGAGACATAAGGCAAAGAGAGCAGAACGGATGGAAAGGGATCAAAAACAGAAGAATAAGAACAAGGGACAGGGTAGTCAGCAGCGTGGTAATTTTGGTTAGAATAGAGGTTTAGAGCAGGCTTTCACTGTTTCCACCCCCTATCAATCGTGAGGAAGTGGGCAGAATCAGTTTTGAACTGGTGGTAATTTGGCGACATCTACGCCGGATAATGCAAGTAATTTTTGATCCGGACAACAAAGCCAATTTATTCCCATATGTACTTTGTGTGGAAGATCACATAAGGGGGAATGTAGGAGAGCCTCGGGAGCATGTCTGAGATGCGGTCAGATAGGACATTTCATTAAAGATTGTCCGCAGACAGTCAATCCAAGGATAGTGACAGCAGTGTCACAACCTGCTGACCAGATGTATAGACCTAAAAACCCCAGCCAAAAAGGATGAGGAAGAGGAGCGGGGCAATCCTTGAATGATGTCAAAGCTATAGAGAGCAAGGGTCGAGGGAGAGTGTACGCTCTCAATCAGCAAGAAGCAAGAACTTCCAATAATGTTGTTACAGGTACTGTTTTTGTTCAATCAGTAAGTGCTAATTGTTTGTTTGATTCGAGTGCGACACACGCTTTTGTTTCACCTCATTTTGCTAGAAGGTTAGGAAGAGATAAGGAAGTTATGCATGAACCTTTGATTATAAGCACTCTATTAGAAGATAAGGTGATAGTAGATCAAATGTATGCAGACTGTGTTGTCAAAATTAAGAGTAGAAAACTTCCTATGAATTTGATTGAATTAGAAATATTAGGATTTGATGTTATATGAGGTATGGACTGGTTATCCCAGCATAATGCTAGAATAGACTGTCAGGGTAAAAGAATAGATTTTAAAGGAGGATATGGGCAGAAGTTTAGATTTCAGGGGAATCGGGGTAATTTGCCTATGAATCTCATTTTGGCTATAGGAGTAAAAAGAATGTTAAGGAAGGGATGTCGAGCATATTTAGCATAGGTAGTGGATGTTAATAAGGAGGGTAGTGATCTTAAGAAGATACCTGTCGTAGAGGACTTTTCTAATGTCTTTCCTGAGGAGTTGCTCGGAATACCATTAGATAGAGAAATTGAGTTTTTGATTGAGCTTCTACCTAGAACTCAACCAATATCGATACCACCTTACCGGATGGCACCTTCAGAGTTAAAGGAATTGAAAGTTCAACTGCAAGATTTACTTGATAAGGGTTTTATTAGACCGAGTAGTTCTCCGTGGGGCACTCCAGTCTTGTTTGTCAAAAAGAAAGATGGATCCCTTAGATTGTGTATTGACTATAGGCAGTTGAATAGGGTGACTGTGAAGAATAAATATCCTTCGCAAAGGATTGATGATTTATTTGACCAGTTACAAGGGGCTAAATACTTTTCAAAAATTAATTTACAATTAGGATATCATCAGTTAAAGATTCGAGGCGAGGATGTTTGTAAAATTGCATTCAGAACGAGATATGGTCATTATGAGTTCATTGTGTTGCCATTCGGATTGACCAATGCCCTAGCAGCTTTCATGGACATGATGAATCAAGTATTCAAACCTTTCTTGGATAGGTTTGTAATCATGTTTATTGATGATATCTTAATCTACTCGAAGAGTAGGGAGGACCATGAAGAACAATTAAGAATGGTGTTACAAACTCTAAGGGAACATAAGCTTTACGCCAAGTTGTCAAAGTGTGACTTTTGGCTAGAACAAGTATGTTTCCTTGGACACGTGGTGAGTAAAGAAGGAATCAAAGTAAATCCTAAGAAAGTGAAAGCGATAACGAATTAGCCTCGACCCACAACGGTTACGGAGGTGAGGAGTTTCTTAGGGTTGGCAGGTTACTATCGCTGATTCATAAAAGACTTCTCCAAGATAGCGGCACCGTTAACAATGCTTACTAGGAAGCAAATTAAGTATAAGTGGGATGAAGCTTGCGAAGATAGTTTCCAAAAGCTTAAAGATTTCTTGATTTCAGCTCTAATATTAGCCTTACCTGATGGGAATGAAGGTTTTGCTATATACTGTGATGCCTTAAGAGTTGGCTTAGGGTGTGTACTAATGTAGAATGGGAAGGTTATTGCCTATGCATCTAGGCAATTGAAGAGACATGAGGCGAACTATCCTACTTATGATCTAGAAATGGCAGCGGTGGTCTTTGCTTTAAAAATATGGAGACATTATTTATATAGGGAGAAGTGTGAGATTTATACTGATCATAAGAGCCTTTAATATATTTTAAAGCAAAGGAATTTAAATTTGAGACAGCGGCGATGGGTAGAGTTACTTAAGGATTATGATTGTCAAATCTTTTATCACCCTGGTAAAGCCAACGTTGTTGCAGATACTCTTAGTAGAAAATCTATGGGTAGTCTTTCTCACATAGAAGGATGAAGGAGCCTGGTGGTGAGGGAAATAAAGCGAATGTTTGATGAAGGCTTGCGATTGGAGGCAAGTGACTCACAACTACTGTTAGCTTACTTCCAAGTGAAGCCGAAGCTTATGGATGAAATCAAGACTTTTCCAAGTCGAGATCCTCATTTGGTGAAGATCACGGAAGATTTAGAAAAGGGGCAAGCTCCAGAGTTTAGGGTGGAAGAAGACATTCTAAATGTAGCAATCGGCTTTGTGTGTCGAATGTAGAAGGTCTAAGAGAGAAAATTCTGAAAGAAGCACACCAGACTCCTTATAGTGTACATCCGGGTGCCACCAAAATGTACCATGACGTAAAAGGTTCGTATTGGTGGCCGGGATTAAAGAAGGACATGGCGAATTTTGTTGCCTCTTGTCTTAGCTATCAGCAGGTGAAATTTGAACATCAATGACCTTTTGGATTACTTCAGGAGATAAAATTGGCAGAGTGGAAGTGGGAATGTGTTACTATGGATTTCGTAGTAGGACTACACAAGACGAAGAAAGGTTATGACTCTATCTGGGTCATTGTGGACTGATTGACTAAGTCAGCACACTTTATCTAAGTGAAGACCACGTATATAGCAATTGATTATGCTCGTATTTATGTTGATAACATCGTAAGATTGCATGGAGTTCCACTTTCAATTATTTCGGAATGAGGTACTCAATTTACTTTGAGATTTTGGCAAAGATTACAAGAGGCATTGGGAACACAACTCAACTTCAGCATCGCTTTCTATCCGCAGACAGATGGGCAGTCTGAGAGAATAATTCAGACATTGGAGGATGTGCTTCGTATGTGTGTTATGGACTTTGGAGGTGGCTGGGATAAGCACCTTCTACTCATTGAATTTGCATACAATAATAGTTATCATTCTTATATAGGAATGGCACCTTACGAAGCATTATACTGTAGAAAGTGTCGATCTCCAATATATTGGATGGAGATTGGTGATAAATATCTGGAAGCCCTGACATGGTAAGAGAAGCCACAGAAAAGGTGAAGGTTATCTAGGAGAGACTGAAAATTGCTTTTAGTCGTCATAAGAGCTATTCCGATCTTCAGAGGAAGGATATTTAATTTGCCATAGGGGACCATGTATTCTTGAAAGTTTCACCAATGAAGGGAGTAATAAGATTTGGCAAGAAGGTAAAGCTATCTCCTCGATTTGTCGAACCTTTCGAGATTCTCGGTAGGGTTGGAGAAGTTTCGTATAAGTTAGCACTACCACCTATACTGGAACATGTACATCCAGTTTTTCAGTGTCGATGTTAAGGAAGTATGTATCTGATCCATCGCATATATTACAACCCCAATATATTGAGATTGACAGAGACCTTTCTTATGAAGAAGTTCCAATTGCCATTCTGGATCGATAAGTAAAGAAGCTGAGAAACAAAGAAGTACCAACAGTGAAAGTGCAATGGCGTAACCACAATGTGGAGGAATGCACATGGGAAAGCGAGAACGATATGCTACTACGATACTCGCATTTGTTTCAAATAATGGGTAAGTTTTAAAATTCGTGGATGAATTTTTTTAAGGGGGGTAGAATGTAATACCCAAGGTTTTCATAACTCATCAGAGTTATAATAATATCATAAAATATAAATTTTATGAGTATAGTATCAATGAAATAATAATAGGATGACAGAAACTCTTGTTAGTGCTAAGTGCATGATTGTATATTTTTTTGAAATATGAATATTTATTGTATGTTTTATTGAATTAATTTTAGGTAATATGTCTTAGTTTAAGCTTATTATGATATGGGAAGGTAAGATTTAAAATGCCAAGTGAAAGGGAAGGAAAAAAGTTACGAAAAATTCTTAAGTTTGGGAAACGTGTTCGGGTGGGCTTGTTGATGGGCTTTTGGACTCAAAGCCCATGCCCATGGAGTGGCTGGCCCATTAAGGCCTTTAAATTGGTGGAGCTTGATCAAATTAGGATTAGAACAAGTTAACCAAGGGTTAGGGTAAGAAGGAGTTAGATTAGTCACCTTTGTTGACTTATGTCAACTTTAACACCTAAGCCTTTCACTTTTCTATCACCATGTCTATATTCATTTTGGTGATTATGGGATTCATTATTATGATGCTAAGTCACCATATACCTAAGGGCCATCTCAACCATCCACCTTGATCCATCTTAGCCCTCCATCTTAAGCAAAAATGTGACCATTGACCTTATAAGAGTAAATCACCACTATTGATTCTATTTGTATATAAAGTGAAAATATATTAAACCATTTCATATGTAATCTACACCAAAAATTACACCCTCACCAAAGACTAAAAACCTCTCAACTTGTTCTTCAACCTAGAGCTAAATTTGGAGCATTTCAAGGTGAGATTTTATACTTAAGTGATTCCTTCATTGTCTTAGCCTAAGTGTGATAGATTGTTAGCAACTACTTCTTTTCTTTTAATTTCTATGATTGGATTTTGGTGGAGTGATTTAAAGAAGAGTTAGTTTAGCATGTTAATTGATGAAATATGAGGATGGGGATTAAGGATTTGGGGTTTAATAGGTGAATAATAACAAAGGAAGCATGAAAAATCAATGAGGAGGAAATTCAAGAGGGGGGGAGGGGGGGGGGGGGGGGTGGGTTCGGCCAAACAAGGGTTTTTAGGAGAAGTGTCCAAAAATTTTTTAACACTATCTAAGGTTATTTGGGATGTTGAAAAGTCGTTTAAAACTGTAAAATTTAAATTTAGAGATTTTATTCAAAAATTAAAATTCTTAAAGGCATAATGCACAATATAAGGGAAGTGTATAATGTGAGGTGTATTTTGATGTTTGATTATTATTGTAGGCTTTGCATGACATTAATTTCATCTTTGAAAGATCAATTTAAGATTTGATTGAGAAATTTTGAGTTTTCCCCAAATCATCCCAATTTGGTAAATTTAGGGTTTATGGGAATTGAAAGAGATTAATTTCAATTGGTGGATGAATGTTGATTGTTTGAGTATTAATTTGATAAATCCATGTTTAATTTGAAGTTTGAAAATGAATTTGATAATTTTTCCTAAATCTTGGAGTTTTGAGTCATATTGGGAGTTTCAATATTTAAATTTTTAAGATTAATTGGTTAAATAAGCTTGTAATTGATTCAATTTGATATTTATAAAGTCAATTTGAAATGTGGTTGATGAAAATGATTTTTTTTCAAATCTAATTGGAATACACCAAGTTAGGGATTTTGATTTGTGAGTTTTGTTAATTCCACTAAATGTTAGAAAATTAATTGCATTGGTTCTCATTGATGAATATAGGATTTAATTAAGGAATTAGAAAAGAAAAGGAACCTAATTGTTTTGATGAAAGGATTTGGACAACATGGGATTTTGGAATAAAGTGATTAAATAATTAATGTGTTTAAGTATGCTATTGTTTAATGTGTTGGAATGTGTTTTGGTGATTAATGGTAGGAAGTTGATGTTAAGTTTGAGTTTAGAATTAGATTAGAAAGTTAAAGGAGTAGTGATTAATGTACAATTGTTTGGGTGTATTTGTAGAATCGAAAGATAAAGGCATTGCTCGAGATATCGAGGAACCTCGTTATAACCTACGTTAGGACTATTTGTATAGGAGCTAAGGAGTAAGAGGTGAGTACCTAATAATATTATATCACTTGTACTTTAAATGTAAGCATGAATGTTGAATCATTTTCCTAATTGAAATGCATTGCAATTCTTTGGCATGCATGATCTGCTTTACCAATTATCAAATCAAACATCCTTTATGGCACTTAGCCAAATGAGCCTTATCGCTTAATCTCATAACATGATCAATGATGGGAACTTGATTATTTATTGGTATATTATCCATTGAATCATTTCATGGATAGAAAAATAAAATGTTATCATGATATCATGATAAGCAGAATACCCCTCTGATATGGGGCAATACATCAGACCTTGTGTACAATGGTAATGAACCTGCGGATAAGGTAAAGATTATCTGAACTTTAGCTGGGAAGGGTTTAAGGTCCCCAGTACGTACGGCCTGATCAGTTGTACGTGTGACTAGGAATGTGGGAGTGAGCAAGGTGTATACCGCCGTTCGATTGATTATGGGGGAAACACACCATTTCCAAGAAAGGAAATATTCTGCTAAAAATACAATATTTATTGTATATGAAAAATTATTCCATAAGAATAACTCTTGATCCATTTTATTTTATTGCTATAAGAAATCATCATTAAATCACACACCATTTGTTTATTCTATATAGTATTATTTTGTACTGACTGAGCTTTGTCTCACCCCATAGTTGTTATTTATTTTCAGGAACAGTTGATAGTTCGGCAAGGTAAATTCCAAGTTTTACATCTTCGCTTAGAAATTGCATTGCTAGTTTTGGTATCATAATGTACATATTATGTTGTATTTCAGAGGTTTCACTCTAGGGCTCCATGGTTTTGTTAAAGTTTGTAATAATGGTATAACTTAGAATATTATTAGTTATGTGTGGTTGGATACTACATTAGTACAATTCAATTGCATAAGTAATATTCAGTTGAGTTGCAATTAAATTACTAGAAAATGGAGTTCAAAAGCGATAAGCATGAAAATGAATTTAGATGATAAATGACTATCACATTGGTAATTAACATGGTAACCGGTAATAAGGAATAGAAAGTATGGTTTCGATCTTGGGCTAAGGATAACGTGATAGTAACGGCTTATAAATTATAAGTTGTTCTATGAGTTTAGGTGACCTTATGTCTCCCTATACTCTAGGACAGTCACTGCTCAAAGATGGGTCGTGACAAAGGTTCTTCTTGTATGGGCAAATCCACCTCTACTCCTTCCATCTCATCAACAACAATCTCATCTTCTTTACCATCTTCATGTGCTCTTTTTTTTTTTTTTTAATTTTTTTTATTGCTCCTTGCAATATGATCTTCTTCTTTAGTAGAGGAAGGGCCTCGGGGAGCTAGAGAATTATCGTCCATTAGCTGCGATTGCAGGTGGCGGAGAGAGACCAAAGAGGGAACTACGGCGGCTGGGCTCTCAAAATTGCAATTATATAATCTTTTTTAAATAAAAAAAATCTTTCATTAATAATAATTAATAAGTACAACTTGAAATAAAAAAGTAAAATTGATTGCGTTCAAAAAACACATACAAGTCTTATTATAAATATGCAATTTTCTTTTGAGTCTCGTTGATTGTATTGACAAAGCAATTATATATAGCACCTTGACTTAAATAATGACATTAAATAATTTTTAAATAATGACATTAAATAATTACATTAAATTTTACAATCTTTTTTTATCAATTAAATAATGACATTGAATGAATGTCAGGGATCGTTTGAAATTTTTCCAAATCAATCTAAAAATTACAAAAGAGTAAATAAATAAAAAAAAATGAAATCGAAATCTAAATTGAAAATTGAATGTCCCAAATTTTGGAATGCTATTCTTATTTAATTTTTTATTTTTCATAAACAGTAGATTTTATTTCATAAACAAAAATATGAAGCATTATAATTTATAAACAAGGGAACAAAAGGTTAACAATCTTATCAACACACAAGAAAATTTGATAAAATAAGAGTAGAGTTATTTTCCGAGCAGAAATTGTTAGGATGAGAGCAAAATTTGTTAATTATTTATCAATTGGCAAAATTATCTTTTTATTTAATATGTTAAAATTACTTTAAATAAGAAAATTACAACTTTTAAAAAATTATAAATTATTAAAATTTAAAAATAAAAAATAAGCTATATATAAATTAAAATTAAGTTAATATATGGAAAAATTTCATAACATTTTATATGTATATTTTAGTTAAGACTTGCAAACAAAATAAAAGCATTTTTTTTATATATTCCTATAATATTTTGTAAAAATTATTAAATACATAGTTTTTAAAAGTGATTATAATAAAAGTTGTTATAATATCAACTAATTTTTTTTTTTTAGAAACACAAAAAAAAATATATATATAGCCCACGAAAAATTGAAATTTTAAATATTTTTTAATAAATATAGAAAAAAAAAGATGGTAATTTTTGAAGAAAAAAAATGTGACATTTTAATATGTTATCTAATACTTTATTTTAATTTTTACCCTAATTTTAATAATTTATTAGTAATTAATATGATGAAATTAATAGATATTATATTATAATTATTATATATTTATAAAAATAAATATATTATTTAAAATTTACAAAAAGAAATTGATATAAAAGGGAAGAATATAATTGAAATTAATAAATGTGTAAAAGGAAAGTAAAATAATATTGACAACTATAAGGATAATTTTAACAATTAAAAAATTACTAACAGCTTTGGTCTAATATTTTTTACTCTGCAAGTAACGCTACCCTAAATTTAATAATTTTATGATTATGAACCCTTGTATTTTCTATATGTATTATTTACTGCTTCAATTAAAATTAACATTTAAAAAAAATCAACAACAACTAATTTGTAAAGTGTGTTATAATATATTATAGGATTTGATTAATGTCTTTCTATATACATGAATATTCTAGTTTCCATATTAATATTAACTGTATTTTCCTTATTAGAAAAACTTCTTATTTCTTTCACTTTTGTACTCTATATAAAGGGTTTAATACTAGAAAAACTATTCTCTTCTCTATATTCTTTATTCTTATTCTTCTACATTATATTTATAACACGTTATCAGCACGAATCGTTCTAAAATATTGTTCATAATTTTAGATAGCTTGTGGTTTGTTATAACCCAGCTAAAGGTGAAAATTTTAAAAAAATAAAATTCAAAATTTATGGTAAAAAATTTTTGTCTAATTAATTGCTATTATTATTAATATTTATGTATCAAATACATTTTTTTTAAGAAAAAAAAAATTTTTTTGTTTTAGAAATCGTTTGAACATATTGGACTAATTAATTTGAAGAAATCGTTTTTTTTTTCTCTCTTATAATCATTTACCTCAAATCATTTTTTTTTTAGATTTATAAAGATTTGATATACTATTTAATGATTAATCAATTAAACTCTAATTTTTGAAAAACTAGCACTATATTTTAAATTTTAGTTCCTGAAAAACTAGCATTATATTTTACATACTAGTTCCTGAAGAACTAGTATTATTTATAGTTCCTGAAAAATTAATTAAATAAATAACTAAGCTATGAGTTTCTAAAGAACTAGTATTATATTTTAAATTTTAGTTTCTGAAAAACTAGTATTATTTATAGTTCTAGAAGAACTAATTAAATAAATAACTAAGTTGTGAGTTCCTAAAGAACTAATAATAATTACAGTTTCTGAAAAACTGATATTCTCTATAGTTTCTAAAGAACTGATATTTTTTACAGTTTCTGAAAAACTGATATTCTCTACAGTTCCTGAAGAACTAATATTCTATATAATTCCTGAAAAATTAATCAAAATAAACAAATATAAATTCATTAAAAAATTATTTAATGTTCCTGAAGAACTAAATGCATTATCTACAAGTCTTTAAAAAACTGATTTTATTATGATCTTATATTAGACAATGTTAATTGATGGCTCTCAACATCACGAGCAAGAATTATTTATCATGGATACTACATACTAAAATTCTTGAATTAGTCTTAACTAATTATTTATCTTATGGAATTCTCATACCGTGTTGTCGTAGTAGTACAATTTATAGTTCTAGAAGAACTAATTAAATAAATAACTAAGTTGTGAGTTCCTAAAGAACTAATAATAATTACAGTTTCTGAAAAACTGATATTCTCTATAGTTTCTAAAGAACTGATATTTTTTACAGTTTCTGAAAAACTGATATTCTCTACAGTTCCTGAAGAACTAATATTCTATATAATTCCTGAAAAATTAATCAAAATAAACAAATATAAATTCATTAAAAAATTATTTAATGTTCCTGAAGAACTAAATGCATTATCTACAAGTCTTTAAAAAACTGATTTTATTATGATCTTATATTAGACAATGTTAATTGATGGCTCTCAACATCACGAGCAAGAATTATTTATCATGGATACTACATACTAAAATTCTTGAATTAGTCTTAACTAATTATTTATCTTATGGAATTCTCATACCGTGTTGTCGTAGTAGTACAATTTGTAGATGTGAAATTGAGAGTAGCAAACTAATGTAGCATATTGCCCATTAATTTTGATTTTGTTGAATATGAAATTAAGTCTAACAAGATCTGCATTAACTAGTGTCACTCTTTTGGGTATTGAAAATCTAATGCTACTAAAAATTTTTAATTTTTTCGAAAATTGTTTGACAGGTTTATTACTCTAGTTAATCTTTGTAGGGTGAACTTCTTGTTTGCTATATTTTTTATCTTCCTTTAACAATACTTCAATGGGTTACAAATTACAACGGATTTTTGAAATATTTAATTGGTTAATCTATTATATATATACTCCTGATGATTTTGTTTTAATAAATAAATAATATTATATATATGACATATAAATAGAAAATATGTGTTTTTCTTTTGCATTTTTGTTGGGCATGATTGAAGATGATTGCTTATGAAAAATTTAGTTTATATATTATATAGTAAACTCTACTTATAGTAGAATTATAGAATGGTTATAGTGTACACTATTTATTTTGAAAACCTAAACCTATGTAATTTACTAATTTTTGACCAATTAATACATTTAGAGTTTCAAAAATCTTGTAAAATTGATAATTAGCTCAAATTTATTTAAGAAAGGTCTTCACTTATACTCAAGGTATCTATATCCTAAATTTCTTAGTGGAATTATAAATATGCCATGATAAATATGTTGTATATATATATATATTGGTTTCTCTAATTAGCAAGTATAATTTGCTTGTATTATTGCATATTATTTTTTTTTTATTTTTAACTAGAATTATAGTATAAAGATTATTGTGCCTTATAATCAATGGCTAATTTGTCCTCAATTATGCAAATATATTTTATAGTAATTGCCCTAATTTGACTTTTGAGTATAAAATTCATATTGTTTATGTATTTGGTTTTAGTATGAAATTTAAAATAATTGAAATTTTATTACTTCATTATAAACATGAATTTATTGTAAATGGTTGGATTGATTTATAAATAATTGGAGTTTTTATATGAAATTAGTTCAAATTTCTTCATTTTTCTCAAAATCGATTGAGTTATAGATTTTTAAGAAAATCAAACATAAAGACTTTGATCATATTTATAATATATTTAAAAATAGTTTAATGGATGAATATCTCACTATTTAAGATTTCTGTATTATTTAGAAGAGTTTTAAAGTTCGACATAATCACTTAAAAGATGTGATATTACTACAAACTCAATATGATTGGCTAAATCTACGCCTACAAGACTTGAAGTCTATTTTAGAATATAATTCAATCCTGCTTAAAATTACTTCACGGATGAAATTGTGCGGTAATAAAGTTACATACTCTTATAGTAGCAGTATAAAAAGTGAAAATTTATAAATATTGTTTGTCTTCTAGTAATTGCAAAAAATAATTGCTAATGAGAAATCATCAAACAATGCCTACTAGTACAATTGCATTCCCTGAAGTGAATATTATAAATCATTTGGTAGATCATGAGATTCTAAAAGAGGAACTGCCTATATAGAGGACACAACTCAATTCAATATTGATGATTTTATGTAAACTCTCTGAAAGAGTAATTTGTAAGGATTTTACAAGTTGTGCATTATAATAATTTATTTCATTATTGTTTTATCCCCAGTATACATGCACAATATATTGCATTGAACTTGCAGTTCAAGCATTAAACTTATAGTTTAATAATTAAACCTTGAAGGTTTGGTATAAATGCCATTATATATATGATATATACTCTCCTTTGAAACTTGTACAAGGACATAAGTCGCAAATTTTTAGTTGTGCGATGAATATATTAGTATCATTATCTCAATATGTGAAAATGGGTCTACAAAAAAAAAAGACTAAGAATTTATTTTGATGAGACATATTTCTCAACTTTAGGGGGAGGAAAAGTACCTATAGTACTAAAGAATGTCGATGAATTTATTGGAAGAAAAACTCTTTAAATGATTTTGATCCACGTACAAGTTAGAGTGAACCAGAAGTTCACAAAATAACATAGTTGTAACAAATTGCAACTTAACTGCCAAATGCATTTATAGATACTAAAGAGTGGCAAAGTCTCATATTACAGCCGTTAATACCCTAGTAAGGATTGTGGTTCTAATTACAAATAGAAAATCAATCAATCTCACCACACGCTAGAAGCATAGATAGTAAATTGAAACTAAAAATAAAAATTTATGGAAAAGAAAAGCAGCATCACTTATAAAATTTCCTGAAGAGAAACCTCCTGAAGAGGAAGATCTCAGTCAAAGAGCTATAGCCAATTATGAGACAGATTGAGACAATGGAATAATTAAATCCTCTAGATATGGCTTCTAGAGTTGATGATCTTATAAATGAAAACTATGAAATCTCAATTATTTTTGTGATATAAGAGAAAAAGTTGATAGAAATTTAATTATCGTTGATGATGAATTTGCCTCAACAGTAACTCTTACTGTTTCAAGAGAAAATCTGGATCCATAATCTATAAATATAACTGAATAGTAACATAAATATGATTGATCATCATGGAAAGAGCCAATTAAAGTAGAGCTACACTTGTTCTATTATTAACTATGAGAAAAATAATTCTCTTATTATGTAAATGATCATGTTCCGTTATTTGATTAGTATGGCAGTTAAAGAAAGGCTTCATTTATGCCTTATGAAAATGATATTTATATGAGATTCCCAGAAGGACTAAAGATATCAGAAATGAATAAACATTAAACAAGTAACATGTATTTCATCAAATTGCAAAAATCCTTGTATGGATTAAAGCAATATGCATATGTGGTGTAATTATTTGAGTAAATTATTATTGAAAGAAAGATATGTGAATAATACACTATGTCCTATGTCCATTTATATTCATAAAAGACTATAGAATGGTAAATATTATTGCAATATATATTGATGATTTAAATGTCATTATGACTCATAGAAAACTCAAAAAAGCATATTTCTATTTGAAGGGTGAGTTCGAGATGAAAAATTTAAAGAAAATGAAATTTCATATCGCCCTGCAGACTGATCATCAATGAGTCATAATACACCAGTCTACTTATGTGGAAAATGTATTTAAGCAATATTGTATGGATAAATATTTTTCCTTAAATATACCAATGGTGGTCCTCTCACTTGAAGTGAAAAGCTACCGTTTTAAACCTAAATAAGATAACAAAGAGCTATTTGGTCTTAAAGTACCATATATAAGTATTATAGGGGCACTCATGTATATTGGAAATTGCATTAGGCCTGAAATTGCATTTGTAAGAAAAATTCTTACTTAGGTATAGCTCTGCACCTACTAAGAGATATTAGAGTGGTATAAAAAGTTATCTTCAATATACTATTAATATTATAATTCATATTTAAAATTGGTTTATATGCAAATATTGGTTATTTGCTTAGTCTCCATGATGGTAGATCTTAGACTGGCTATGTATTCACTTATGGTAATACTGCAATTTTATAAAAGTTTTTATGATCTTGAAGTACCTCACTAACAAATACTTCTATTGTATTTTGAGAATAATGCAATTTCCATTGCACAAATTAAAGGTGGTTATATCAAGAGTAACGAAGTAGATATAAAATTCACCCAAATTCTTATATATACATAAGCTCCTGAAGAGAAATCCACCAAATTCGCTTGAGTGACAACTTAACAGACTTATGTACTAAGTCTTTACCTAATGTGATATTTAAACGACATTGTTTCATCAATTAGTATACGCTGTGTTAAAATCTGTCCTCATCAGAAGGAGCGAATTAGTATATGATTGTGCTCTTTTTTCTTAGTGAAGTTTTTATCCCACAAAGTTTTCTTGGACAAATATTTTAATGAGATAATATGTGCAATGACAAAATAACGCATGAAATATACTCTTTTTCTTAACTATATTTTTTCCCACTGGATTTTCTAGCAAGATTTTTAACAAGGCATATTCATAGCGCAAGTGATATGTTAAGGGAGTATTATAAATAAATTATTATATGTGGATATTATTTAAATATTATTAAGTATACGGTTTGACAACTTGATAGATTTCTTTACAAAGACACTCCCTACAACCAAATTTGAAAAGTTAGTCAACAAAATTGGAATGCACCGATTAAGAAATATTTGATAGAAATCATGTTTTCATGAGGGGGAGATTTTGGTATACTGTACTCTTTTTCCCTTAGCTTAAGTTTTGTCCCATTGGGTTTTCCTGGTAAGATTTTTAATGAGTTAGTGTTATGCGCAAATCTTTACAATAAAAATGTACTCTTTTTCTTTTACTAGGATTTTTTCCCACAAGGTTTTTTTTAGTAAGGTTTTGACGTGGCATATTCTTTGTAAAAGACATCAATGAGGAGTGTTATAATATATTATAGGATTTGATCGATATCTTTTCATATACATGAATATTATAGTTTCCATATTAGTATTAATTGTATTTTCCTTATTAGAAAAGTTTCATATTTTTTTCTCTTATGTACTCTATATAAAGGGTTTAATACTATTGAATGGAAGTACTAGAAAAACTATTCTTTTCTCTATAATTTTTGTTCTTATTTTTCTCCATTATATTTATAACAAAGTGTACAAAAAGCTCAATAATTTAGTGTGAATAGGATAGGACCACCTCGAAATGATAACTCCTATCGTCTAACATACCAACAAGCAGATTACGCATCTTTCCATAATTCCGTTATCACATTCTCGTCACCGGCACATCTGCAACCCAAAACAATGAGCTGGTGGTGGTCAAGAGCCATAAGTACAGCAAAGGCAAGTAACAAATTTAGTCCCTTATTATATATCCAATTCATTTCACTAATCTTGTCTTCTAAAGATATAATAACAAAACTTTTCCTGCTTTTCCATTTGATAAAATACAACAGAAAAGATTTGAAGACGGCGATGAGGCACCAGCAAATTACCAAAGTGTGGCCCTCGTCATTGGGGTAACTGGCATCGTCGGCAATAGCCTGGCTGAAATCCTACCCCTTGCAGACACCCCAGGTGGTCCATGGAAGGTCTATGGTGTGGCACGCCGGCCACGACCAATCTGGCAAGCTGATCATAGAATTGAATACATCCAGTGCAATGTCTCAAATGAAGAAGAAGCCCTTGAAAAGCTCTCCAATCTTATAGATGTAACCCACATCTTTTATGTTGCTTGGGCAAGCAGACCTGTAGAAGAAGAGAACTGTGTTGTCAATGGTACCATGCTAAGAAACGTCCTCAAAGCAGTAATCCCAAATGCCGCAAATTTGCAGCATGTTTGTTTGCAAACTAGACGTAAGCATTATATGGGTCCTTTTGAGTCCTTAGGAAAAATTCAGCCTCATGATTCTCCATTCCATGAGGATCTACCAAGGCTTAATGTATTGAACTTTTATTATACACTTGAGGATGTGTTGTTTGATGAGGTGAATAAGAAAAAGGACTTGACATGGTCAGTTCATAGACCTGGCATGATATTTGGGTTTTCTCCGTGTAGCTCGATGAATACAATAGGGACTTTATGTGTTTATGCAGCAATATGTAAGCATCAGGGGCTTCCATTAATCTTTCCAGGTAATCGTGCAGTCTGGGATGGATATTGGGATGCATCAGATGCAGATTTAATTGCAGAGCAGCAGATATGGGCAGCAGTGGATCCACGTGCAAAGAACGAGGCATTCAATTGCAGCAATGGAGATGTGTTCAAGTGGAAGCATTTATGGAAGGTGTTGGCAGAGCAGTTCGAGATTGAGAATTATGGGTTACAAGAAGGCAACAAGAGAATGAGCTTTGCTGAGAATATGAAAAATATGGGGCCAGTTTGGGATGAGATTGTAAGGGAGAAGGAGTTGGTGCCTTCTGAAGTTGACGATGTTGCGATATGGCAGCTGCTTGATATGTTTTTCCAAGGGACATCAAATTTGGATAACACGAACAAGATGGAAGAAAATGGATATTTGGATAGCATGAACAAGAGCAAAGAACATGGATTTTTGGGGTTCAGAAACACAAAAACAACTTTCATATCTTGGATTGATAAAATGAAAGCTCAAAAAATTGTTCCTTGAGATGATGACTGATTGGAGTGTTTTTTATGTTGGTTTATAATAAGCTCTTGTTTTGCTTGATCTTTCTGTCTTTTATTATCTAAATATTTGTACTTGATGTTGGAGAATGAGATCTTTTGCTTATTTTAATGTTTTGATGCAATAGTTTAAGTGTGTGGTATACCTTATTTTAAGCATAAAGCTAGGACAGCAGGTATGGGATAACAATAGCTGCAGTGGAATGCGGTGATTGCTTAGAGATTTAAGCTACCTTTTGTACTATTTATTTTTTGGAAGAAAAGAAGTACAGGGAAGAAAAATTAATGTAATGAATTTCTATGTTGAAGACGAAGAAGAAAAGAAGAAAAAAAAATGTTGTTTTCAGAATTAAATCTTTTGTTTTTCCTCTGCTTTGTTCATCCTCTGATTTTCTTTTCTTTGTTTTGTGTGTTTTATCGAGTGAGAACTTCCAACAGTTGATAATGGTTTAGTCTCTCTCTCCTCCATGTTTCTTTCTAATGTTTACTAACACAAGGTAATTCATTCCCAATTTGTTAAGAACATTATTTTCGTTTGCAAGGGTTCAGTTTATCTACTTCATCAGTTTGATATTTTCCCTTTGAGTAATAATTCCATCGACTCAAAGCTAAAAGCTAGAAGGAAACTGTAGAATAGTATCTCATAACATTAAAACACCATTTCAACAGAAAAACTTTAGATTCAGAATGCTATTAAGCAATCTTTTTCGTTTTTTATCTCTGCTTTACAATGTTTTCCCCTTGCTGGAATAAGAGGAAAGTAGAAGTACAACTAATTAAGCCACAATTTTATTTGATAATAAAAAAGAAAGATGTGGCCGAGTTCTTGACTTAGTTTGGTGCATCAATTGGACAAGGAAAAAGCCATGACTACTTTTGGAGGCTATATATAGCACATGTAATATCATTTGGATGTTGGTTAGAAAAAATTTCATAAGTTTAGTAAAGAAAGCCAGGTTTCCTTGTGTGAGAAAAATAAAGAGAGTTTGAGTGATTATTTTCTTTTATTATAAAAAGAGAATTTTTTATTGTTTTCTTCTTTAAAACTAAAAAGATTGTAACTCCTATTATTTTGATAGTCAAATTCTTTTATTCTTACTCGTAGTTTTTACCCTAATTTATTTAGGGGTTTTCTATGTAAAATGTGTGCATTCAATCTTTTCAATATTATTTTCTTAGTCTAATTTTAGCTATGTTTTTGCTCTATTTGTTCTTTATTGCGATCCTATTTTCATAATAAGTGGTACTAGAGTATTAGTCTTAGTGAATTGTGATAGAAGCTATGGCGGAAAAGTTTGAGATTGAGAAATTCAATTGGAGTAATTTATTATTGTGGAAGTTAAATATAAAAGCAATATTAAGAAAAGATAATTGTCTTGTGGCTATCAGTGAAAGGCCGGAATGACTCATAGATGGTAAGTGGAATGAGATGGACGAAAATATTGTTGCAAACCTTCATCTAACAATAACATATGGGGTTTTGTTAGGTGTAGAAGAAAAGAAAATAGCAAAGGAGATCTGGGATCATCTCACAAAACTATATGAGGTGAAATCACTCCACAACAAAATTTTTCTTTAGAGAAAACTTTATGCTGTTCGGATGTTAGAATCTATTTTAGTGATAGAGCACATAAATACTTTGAATGCTTTATTTTCTCAATTTACATCGTTGGGATATAAAGTAGAGTTAAATGAATGTGCTGAACTTCTTTCAAAGTCTACTTGATTCATATGATCAACTCATCATCAACTTAACAAATAATATCCTCACAAATTATCTAGTCTTTGATGGTGTTATAGCTGTTGTTCTAAAGGAAGAAAGTCGATGTAAGAACAAGAAAGACAAATTGATAAATTCGCAACAAACAGGGACCTTGGTAGTGACGAGAGGGAGATCAACGAAACGTGCCTTCAATCGGAGTTAGAGTCGTGCTAGATCAAAATCAAGGAGGAAGAAGAATATGAAGTGCTACAACTATGGCAAAAGGGATCACCTAAAGAAGAATTATTGAAATTTGAAAAATTCCAATCCTCAAGGAAATGTGGTAAGTAGCTCGAATGATGGTAATGCTTTATATTGTGAAGCAACAATGACTAATACGAATAGAAAGAAATTTTCTAATGTTTGGTGTTTTGACTCAATAGCTACTTGGCATATGACCTCTCAAAAGAATGTTTTTTTCATTATGAACCTATCTCAGAAGGATTTGTGTTCACAGTTGACGATCATGCCTTAAAGGTCATTGGTATTAGAACCATCAAGCTAAAGACGTACAATGGTACAATTTGCACTGTTCAAAATGCACGGCATGTGGAGGGCTCAAAGAAAAATCTACTATCTTTAAGACAGTTAGATGATTTTGGTGCAAGGTTGAAATAAAAAATGGGAGAATAAAAATAATCCAAGGCACGTTTGTACTAATGAAGTGACAAAAACTAGCTACAAACTTGTATATGCTGATGAGAAAGACTATGCAAGAAGCAGAAGCATCCATTATTTCAAATTATTCAAGTGAAAGATCTGTGATGGTGTGGTATTGCAAACTTGGACATATATCTGAACAAGGAATGAAAATTCTAGTTATGGAAAAGCTATTCCTGGTCTCACAAAGGTATCTTTACCCTTTTGTGAACATTGTATTACAAGTAAGCAGCGTCTTTTGAAGTTTAGCACATCTAATTCTAGAAGGAAGATTGTTCTAGAATTAGTTCACTTTGATATGTAGTAAGCATATGTACCATCCTTAGGAGGAGCAAAGTACTTTGTGTCCTTTATTGATGATTATTCTATAAAATGTTGGGTGTACCTTATCAAGAGAAAAGTTGATGTATTTGAAGTCTTCAAAGTATTCAAAGCGCGAGCGAAATTTGAATTTGGAAATAAGATCAAGTGTTTGAGGATGGACAATGGAGGAGAATATACCATTAATGAGTTTTCTAAATTTTGTAATCAATAAGGCATCAAAAGACAATTCACTATGGCATATATTCCTTAGTAGAATGGATTGGCAGAGCGAATGAACATAACCTTGTTGGAAAGAACAAGGGCTATGTTAAGAGCTACAGGTATGGGAAAAACTTTTAGGCAGAAGTAGTCAATGCCTCCTGTTATATGATCAATTGGTCATCATCAATTACAATTGAGTTGAAAACATTGATGGAGATATAGACAGGAGAGCCTATTGATTATTCAAACCTCCATATATTTTAAAGTCATGTGTACATGATGTACAATGCCCAAGAAACTACCAAGTTAGATCCAAAATCTAGAAAATGCATATTTCTAGGTTATATTAATTAAGTAAAAGGGTATTGCATATGGGATCCCATTACCCATAAGGTTGTCATCAGCAGGGATGTGATATTTACAAAAGAGAAACTACAAGAAAAAGGTGACAGTAGCAATTTGAAAGAAGGACCAAAAACTACTATGGTACAGGTGGAATAAGAGTGTGATTCAAAAGATTCTTCTAAAGCAACAGTAGGACTTAAAGAATGAGAACTAGTTGAGTTTGAAACTATAGAAGTTTGGTGATCATCTCATGAAAGAAAAACACCAGCTTGGTAGTCAGATTATTTTATGGAGAGCAATGTTGCATACTATTTTCTAACAAAAGATGGTAAACCATCAAATCTTCAAGAGTCGATGAATAGTTTAGATGCATATTAGTGGATGGTAGTAATGTAAGAAGAAATTGAAGCTCTTCATAAGAACAAGACTTGGCAGCTTATGCCATTACTACAAGGAAGAAAGCTAATTGGTAATAAATGGGTTTAAAACAAGCATAATAGCAATGATCAAGTGGAGCAGTATTGTGCAAGATTAGTGGTAAAAGGATATGCTCAGAAAGAAGGCATTGACTTTAATGAGATATTTTCCCCTATGGTTCTACTTAATATAGTTCGAGTAGTTCTAGCAATATATGCTACTCTTAACCTACACTTAGAGCAGGTAGATGTAAAAACCACATTTCTTCATGAAGATCTTCAAAAAGAAATTTATATGCTCTAACTAGAAGGATTTAAAGAACAAGGGAAAGAGAACATGGTTTGCAGGTTCAATAAATCTTTGTATGGTTTAAAACACGAGTCGAGATGTCGATATAAGAGATTTGATTTCTTCATCATGAGCCTTCAATGCAACAGACTTAATACAGACCCTTGTGTATATTTTAAGAGGTTTGGTGAAAATGATTTCATTATCTTATTGTTATATGTTGATGACATGTTGGTAGCAGGCCATAACAAAGATCATATCAAAGAACTGAAGGCACAATTGGCTAAGAAGTTTGAAATAAAGGACTTGGGACTAGCAAACAAGATTTAGGGATCCAAATTCATCGAGATAGAAATAGTAGTAAGATTTGGCTACTCCAAAAGAATTATTTGAAGAAAATCTTGCAACGTTTCAATATGTAAGATTATAAGCCAATTTCTACCCCACTTCCTACTAATTTCAAGTTATCCTTTAGTATGAGTCCTGGAAGTGAAGTAGAGAGGATGGAGATGTCTCGAGTACTGTATGCATCAGTAGTGGGAAGTTTGATGTTCATTATGAGTTGTACAAGACATGATGTTCCACATGTAGTGGGAGTGGTGAGTTGGTAAATGGCAAATCTTGGTAGAGAGCATTGAAATGCTGTGAACAGAATCCTAAGATACATATTTATAGATGATTTATTTTATTCACTCTTTAATTTTCTCGTGCATCCATATTATATAATGTTTATGCATTTTACTTATAATTATCATCTTATGCATTTTAAAGTCAAATTAATTTAAGAGCCAAATTGTGATTATTTAATACCAAAAAGGTAGTCCCCGAGCTCAATCTAGTTTGAGGCTAGTGATTTTATCATTAGGTAAATTAATTGTAAATTAATATATTTGAGTCAAATTAGATTTTTCCTTAATTTTTCTATTTAAAAATAAATTAGGATGGTGACTTCCAAAATAATTTTCAAGATCAACCAATCCGAATATGAGAGTTCCATCTTGAGTCTAAACCCAAATGAGTATCTTGATTCCTTCTAGCAGATTCGACCGATGCTTGGGCAAGGCCTCACATAATGAAAAGGAGATCCTGTGAGAGATTAAATCTGTTATTAAGGATATAAAATTGTTAGTTAGGAATTTTGTATCTTGTGATTTTATTTTTGTTCACAGGGATATAAAGTTTAGTATAGGCCAAAGTGGGGATAATGAGGGAGTTTGCTTGGATGGAGTGGCATTACCCCAAAGCACCAATTTTAAATATCTAGGTTCAATCCTTTAAGGAGTTGGAGGTTGAAAGGAGGATGTTGACCATAGGAGAAAAGTTGGTGGTTGAAATGGAGGCTTGCCATAGGAGTCCTATGTGGCAATAAGATTCTCAATAAAGTGAAAGGAAAATTCTACTGTACAACCATTCGACCAACTATGTTATATGGTAGTGAATGTTGGACAATTAAGGGACATGTATCGAAGATTAAGCCCTATGTTGCTACTTGTTATGGTCCTAAAATTAGTCTTTTTTCGTACATAAAAATAGAATTAGGACTTGTTAAGAGAGAAACCTATAATTTCTTAGAGTTCATTTAAGAGAATGCTTAAGATCTTTGAGTTCTTCTTTGAGTTTTAGAACTTGAACCATTTTGAAAATTATGCTCAATTCATTAACAAAGCCTTTTAAACAATTGAATACAATAACCACAATTCACAAAGAAGAAACTTAATAACTATCCGCTAACAAAAACAACTGACTTTCATATTTTTATCTACACATGGAAAAAATGAAAAATAAAACTGCCCTAAATAGAGCAGCTTCCCAATATTACATTCCCCCACAACAAGGCACTTTTCCCCATGCATAAAGGATGGATAGAAAGCTGCCTTCAACTTATAATGTAAAGGAAATAGAATCCTTTCTAACCTCTATTAGTGCTGTAGATAAGAAGTTATTTGATTGTACTTAGAATTCTTCATACCATGCAATTTAGTAGCCTTGCCATTCTTTTTAAACTTCATTATTATTGAGTGGAAATTCCACCCTCGAACTTATATTATTCTTGGAGAGGAAACCCCAATAATGACATAAATTGACATAAATTGAAATTCCTAATTCTAGTGGCTCAAGTGATAGTTTGGTTGCTTCATTAAATGATTGCTTTTCATCAACCCCTCACAACAACAAAGACAACTTTCTACTTGATCTACCCATAACTATTGGCTCTAATACCATATGCTATGGTCCCAAGTTTGGATCTAGTTATGAGTCTATTTGATCTAACATAAAAATAAAATTAGGAATCATTAAGAGAGAAACCTACAATCTTTTAGAGCTCATTCTAAAGAACTCTACAATCTCTAAGTTTTCGGAACTCAAATCTTGTTGAAAGTTTTGCATAATTCCTTCCTTCAAACATAACATTTTAAGCAATCGAATACAATAACTACTCACTATAATAAAGAAACTTAATAACTACCCACTAATAAACAAACATATATTTATATTTTTATCCAGACATGAGAAAATAGAAAAATAAAGCACTAAATAAAACTACTCCAAATGGAACAGCTCCTTAATAATGCCACTAGGGAGAGCTATTGCAATTATACGAAGTACTTTTAAAAGATATTTTTTTTCAACCATTTAGCTTCTTTTTAGTGTGTTGGAGTTAGTATAGTTGGATCATAAGAGGAGATTATTTAAATCCACAATCTTAGTTGTCAAATTGATATTTGATATCCTTTTTTTGTGAATCAAGAATTGAATAGAATTGTAGGATACAGTACAAATTTTCAAAATCAATAAAAAAATATTGATGTAAACCAAACAAAATACATTAAAATATTAAGTAATCATATGGTCTCGAGAAATGTGTTTGCTTGTAAAGCAAGGAATGTGGGTTTGAGTCCTCCCATTATCAATTCTTACACATAAAATACATTAACATTAAAAGGTACATCTCATATGCATTTGTTAAAAAAAATTCTTTAACCATTAATTACTATTGTAGCGTGTTGAGATTTTTGTATACTTTAGTGATATCTCATTGATGTTAATGGTTGTAGTTGGAAATGAATGATAAACCTTGTTTTAGGGAGAGTTAGTATGGTCAGAAATTATGTTAGGTGAAGTTGTTGTTGACTTGTTTAAGTATTATCTGCCTATAAAATGGACTGCTATAACTTGCTAAAAATATATGAGAAATGTAAAAAAAAAAAAAAAAAAAAAGGGGAAGGAAAGAAGAAAAAAGATTTCTAGTTTTTTGTCAAATTTTTTTGCTCTTTTTTTCTGCCACAATTTTTCTGTGTTTTATGCATGTTTTGAGTTTTTATGTTTAAACTTCTATTCTTCCCTTCAAAAAAATCAACAAGATATCAGAGCTTCAATAATCTTTGAGGGGCCTGTGTTAATCTTTTTGAGTTTTTAAAAGAGATTAATAGTTTAATTGATCTTTGATGGATCTATTTTTGTCAAAAATCAGTTGTTGGGATTTGTTTTAGTGTTCTTGAGGGATGTGTCTAAAAGTCAATTTCAATATTTCAAGTTTTTTTTAGTTGAAGTGAGATTTACAAAGTTTTTTAGTTTCTGATGTTTGTATGAGGTCAAAGTATTTTCTTTGAAGGTTTTTCATTTTACGTGAGAGTTTGAGTTTAAAAAAAATGAATGAAAAAAATGATGCTTTTGCTGAAATGTTTGCTATGTTTTCTCAAGAAAGAATGAAGTTGTTATTGTTTTATACTGATCAAACAAAGAATGGAAAGGACCATCATGTCATAAACTGAATAAGAATGTATGAAAGGGACCAGCAAGTCTATAAAGCTGCAAATGTGATCTTTGTTGGAGGGACCGACATATCCAAAAACTATGAAATCATGAACTTTGAATAGACCATCAAGTCTTTAAACTAAAATTTGATAAATTTGAAGGGATTATCATGTCCATAAACTGAAATGTTGAAGGGACCTCTGCAAGTCCATAAACTACTGAAAAATTTCTATTTATGTTAATTTTCTATTGTTGATGATGAAGGGACCAAAGGAATGTGAAGAAAAGCAAATGATGAGCTTATAATTGCAATCAAAGAAGAAGTTTTTTCTCTTACGGATGAGTTTCTAGCTAGCTGGTAATGATAAAACAAGAAAAATTTGTTGTTTTTTATATTGTTGATGAAAAGAAGAAACTGGTTTAGATGAGCTTTGAATGTTCTCATAGAGTTAATACATCGAAGGAGCATTGCTGGTGAGAAGTCACAAGAAAAAAAATGAAATGAATATTGAAGAAAAAATAAAGAAGATCAAGAGATGCATGAACTCTAACAAAAATCTTATCAAGCAGGAGTATTGGAGTGTGCTGAGATTTTTGTATAATTTAGTAATATTTCATTGATGTTACAGATTGTAGATAGAAATGAATGATAAATCTTGTTTTAGAGAGAATTAGTATGGTTAAAAATCATGTTAGATGAAGTTGTTGATTCACGTGGGTGGGGTTTAGCTAAGCATTTTGAGTATTATTTTGCTTTAATCAAGATTGATAGAGGTTATAGGTTCCTTGGTCTACTCTATTTAAATGTTTGCAATTTTTTTTTTTTTGGGCATTGTATCTTATTCAATATTTGATACTAAATTTGATATTGGCATGCTTTTTACTGTCTTTGCAATTGAATCTCCATTATGAAAACAATTGTGTTGTTTTATTTGGTTTTGGTGTTTATCAGGCAAAAAAGTATGTGATTCTTGTTCTAATCCTTATCACTCTGTGTTCACTTTTATTAAGGTGTCATTTTATTTTTCTAGCTTTTTATGTAAAATATTGCATTTGGGTTTGCTGGTTGAGAAGTTATAATTTTCAATTACTGCATGAGCACATGTATCAAATTCCAATTGAGATAAGAATGGTGAGGAGGTGATCGTCTTTGGATTTCCAAAAGTAATTGGCAAAGCCAGGTTTCTATGATTTTATTTAGGTTTTATTTTAAATTTAATTTGTTAAATTTGATTTATTGATTGATTTCAGGTTTAATTTGTAGAGAAAGAGAATGATAATTGATTGAAGAAAGATGGTTTAAATAGAAAATTTTGATTGTAAATTAAGGGTATTTTAGACTTTTCATAATATTTTGACAGAAAAAGTAACAGAAGGATTTTTTTATTGTAATGGAATGAAATCTTAGGGACTAAATAGCTCATTTTTCAAACTGCAAGAACCAAGTTACTATTTAAGGCAAATCTTAGATATTAAATAATACTTTATCTTTTTTATAATATAATATTTATTAATTTCATCATATTAATTAATAAGAAATTATTAAAATTAGGTTAAAAATTAAAACTAAGTATTAAATAACATATCAAATTGGAAACTTCAAAATTTCACATTTTTTCTTAAAAAAATTACTATCTTATTTTTCTATATTTATTTTACTTATATTTATTGAAATATTTAAAATTTCAATTTTTTTGTGGACTATATTTTTTTTTGTTCAGAAAAAAAAATTATTTGGTATTATGATAACTTTTATAATCATTTAAAAAACTGTGTATTTAACTATTTTTACAAAATATTATAAGAAAATATAAAAAAATGCTTTTATTTTATTTGCAAGTGCTAACTTGAATATACATATAAAATATAATGAAATTTCTTGATATAATGAATTTAATTTTACTTTAAAGATAAATTATTTTTTATTTTTAAATTTTAATAATTTATAATTTTTTAAAAATTGTAATTTTCCTATTGTATTTAATATTAACGATTTTTTGCACATTAATAATATCTCTCATTTTAAAAAATAATATATTAAAAAGGAAAGAATCCAATTGCTAGATATTGATAATATTCAAAGATATATAAGATAATTTTAGCATATTAAATAAAAGGATAATTTTGCTAATTGATAAAATAATTATTAAACTTTGCTATGATCCCAACAATTTTTGCTTTGACAATAACACTGCTCTCATTTTATCAAATTTCTTTGTGTGTTGATAAGATTGTTAACCTTTTCGTCTTTTATTTATAAATTGCAAAATATTGTCTTTTTGTTTATGAAATGTAATCGATTGTTTAAGAAAAAAAAAATAATAAAGTTGGAGTAGCATTCCAAAGTTTTGGAAATTCATTTCATTTGGGTTTCAATTTTAATATGAATCAAATAAGCTATAAGTGTTTCATTTTTTTTTTTTTTTTATAATTTTTCAAAACTTATAATTTTCTTATTTTATTTAATATTAATATTTTTTGCACGTTAATATCTCTCATCTTAAAAAATTTAAAATATATATGGAATGTAATATATTAAAATGCAAATAATCTAATGGCTAGTAATTGATAATATTCAAAGATGTATAAGATAATTTTACCATATTAAGTACAAGGATAATTTTTTCAATTAAAGAAAATTTAACAAACTTTGTTCTGCCCTTGCAATTCTGCTCTGGCAATAACCTACTCTTTTCTAATTTAACATACATGAATTATTATTATTATTTTTTATTAAATTCAAATATTGATTTTTGATAATTTTGAATATTAATATAAAACAAAATATATGAATAGTTGAAAAATAGTAAAAATATTATATATATTTATTTAAATAATTTTTTAAATAAAAAAAATCTTTCATTAATAATAATGATTAATAAGTACAATTCAAAACAAAAAAGTAAAATGGAGTGCATTCAAAAAATATACACAAATTTTGTTATAGATATAAACTTTTCTTTTGAGTTTCATTGATCATATTGATAGAATAATTGTATACAACACCTTGACTTAAATAATTACATTAATTAATTTATAGATAATTATATTAAATTTTTAGATAATTATATTAAATTTTGTAATCTTTTTGTCAATTAAATAATGACATTGAATTAATGTCATTACCAAAAAAAAAAAAAAAGTAAATAAACATTACCAAATCAACTAAACATTACCAAAAAAGTAAATAAATAAAAAAAAGATGAAACACTTATAGCTTATTTGTTCATTTTGAAATTGAAATCCAAATTGAAAATGAATGTCCCAAATTTTAGAATGCTATTCCAATTTTATTTTTTATTTTTCTTAAACAATAGATTTTTTTTCATAAAGAAAAAGATAAAACTTTAAAATTTATAAACAAGAGACAAAAGTGTAAAGAATCTTATCAAAACACAAGAAAAATTAATAAAATAAGGGTAGAGTTATTGTCAGTGCAAAAATTGTTATGATCAAAGCAAAATTTGTTAGTTATTTTCAATTGGCAAAATTATTCTTTTACTTAATATGCTAAAATTACCTTACATATCTTTGAATATTATCAATATCTAGCAATTGGATTCTTTCATTTTTAATATATTAATTTCTAAATATATTTTTTAAAATGAGAGATATTAATGTGCAAAAAATCACTATTATTAAATAAAATAAGAAAATTACAGCTTTTGAAAATTTATAAATTATTAAAATTTAAAAATAAGAAAAAGATATATTTAAAGTAAAATTAAGTTAATGTATGAAAAAATTTTATAATATTCTATATGAATATTTTAGTTAAGATTTGCAAATAAAATAAAAGCATTTTTTATATATTCTTATATTATAAAAGTAAATATAATATCAACTAATTTTTTCAGAAACACAAAAAAACATGGTCCACAAAAAAATTGAAATTTTAAATTTTTTTAATAAATATAGGTAAAATAAATATAGAAAAAAATAAGATAGTAATTTTTTAAGAAAAATGTAAAATTTTAATAGGTTATCTAATAATTTATTTTAATTTTTAACCTAATTTTAATAATTGATTATTAACTAATATGATGAAATTAATAAACATTATATTATAATTGTAATATTTTTGTAAAAATAAATATATTATTTAAAATTTACATAGAAAAATTGAATAAAAGAAAAAGAATATAATTGAAATTAATAAAGGTGTAAAAGGTAAGTAAAAAATATTAACCACCATAAAGATAATTTTGTCAATTGAAAAGTTGCTAACAACTTTTGCTCTGACCCTAACAATTTCTGCTCTGAAAATAAAGCTACTCTAAATAATTAACAAAGTGCGAATGCGCGACTATTTTCAATGTAAAAATCTCTTTCCTTTTTTTTTTTTTTTTTTAAAGAAAAATATAAATCTTATATGAAAGCATATTTTGAATAATTAATAAAAAAAAATTATAAAAGCATACATCAAAAAATAATAAAACAAGAAATTAGCTTGAATTTGTGTTTCAAATTCATGCCTAAAAATAAAAACACTGAAAATAAGAAATAAATTCATGCCTAAAAAATACATAGATTAATCGATATATGTTATAAAATAAGGAATAATTATAGAGAATAAGAGAGCATAGAAGAGAGAATAAATTTCTGTGTATATTTCATTGACTATAGCGTTTATTTATAAGTGTAAAAAGTCATAGAGATAAGATCAAAAATAGAGTTTTATTTACATAATAAAACTATTTATAGAGATAGTAATAGATATCCAATCATATCATACTGCTCATATATTATCATCAATATTATCACAACAGTCCCCCTTATATGTCTATTACAAAGAATATGCCTAATTAAAATCTTATTAAGAAAAAACTATGTGGGAAAAAATCTTAGTGAAAGAAAAAGAATACATTATTCTTGCAGAACTTGCATCATAATACTATCTCATTAAAAATCTTTGTAAACAAATATGTTAAGTTGTCAAATTGTATACTTAATGATGTTTAAGTAATATCTACATATAACATATAATAATTTATTTATCGTACTCTCTTAGGATATTATTTATGCCATGAATATGTCTGGTTAAAAACATTACTAGAAAACCCAGTGGAAAAAAAATAGCTAAAGAAAAGAGTATATTTCATGCACTATTTTGTCATTGCACAGATTATCTCATTAAAATTTTTATCCAAAAAAACTATGTGGGATAAAAACTTGACTAAGGAAAAAAAGTATAATCATACAGTAATTCGCTCATCTTGATGAGGATAAATTTTAACACAGCGTATACTAATCAATGAAACAATGTTGTTTAAATGCCACACTAGGCAAAGACTTAGTATATAAGTTTATTAGACTATCACTCGAGCGAATTTGGTAGATATCTCTTATGAAGCTCATGTATAAGAATTTGGGTGGAGTTTATATATTTACTTCATCACCCTTGATATATCCACCTTTAATTTGTGCAATGCAAATTGCATTATTCTCAAAACACAACAGAAGTATCTTTAGCAAGGTACTTCAAAACCATTAAAATCTTTATAAAATTACAGTATCACCATAAGTAAATATATAGCCAGTTTAAGATCTACTATTATATAAATCAAGCAAATAATCAATATTCTCATATAGACCAAATTCAGATCTGAATCAAAATATGATCATAATATTAATAGTACATTGAAGATAACTTTTTACACTACTCTAATGTCTTTTAGTAAGTGCGGAGCTATACCTAGCTAGAAAATTTTCTTACAAATGCAATTTCAGACCTGATGCAACTTGCAAAATACGTGAATGCCCTTATAACACTTATGTATGGTACTTCAAGACCAAATTAATAGCTCTTTGTTATCTCCTTAAGTCTAAAAAGGTATCTTTTCACTTCAGGTGAGAGGACCACCGCTTGTATGTTTAAGGGAAAAAATTTATCCACTTAAAATTACTTAAATATCTTTTCCACATAAATAGACTAGTGTATTAGGACTCCTTGATGATCAGTCTATATGCCGATATAAAATTTTATTTCCTTTAAATTTTTCATCTCGAACTCACACTTCAAATAGGTACATACTTCTTTGAATTCGTTAAGAGTTACATTGATATTTAAATCATCAACTTATACTGCAATAATAACATTTACCATTCTATGGTCTTTTATGAATATAAATGGATATAGTGTATTATTCACATATCTTTCTTTCAATAAGAATTTACTCAAGCAATTATACCACATGTCCGTATTGCTTTAATCCATATAAAGATTTTTGCAATGTGATGAAATATATGTCATATGTTTAATGTGCATTCATTGATGATTTCTGTAGTCCTTTTGGGACTCTCATATAAATATCATTTTCATAAGGCGTATATCAAGTTTTTCTTTAACTGCCATACTAATCAAATAACGGAACATAATCGTTTCCATAATAAGAGAATTATTTTTCTAATAGTTAATGATAGAATGAGTCTAACTCTACTTTAATTATCTCTTTCCATGATGATCAATCATATTTATGCTAATATTCAGTTATATTTATAGGTTTTGGATTTAGATTTTCTCTTGAAACAATAAGAGCTATTACTGAGGCAAATTCATCGTCAACAATAATTGAATTTCTATCAACTCTTTCTCTTATATCACAAAAACAATTGAGATCTCATAGTTTTTATTTATATGATCATCAACTCCATAAGTCATATATGGAGAATCTAATTATTCCATTGTCTCAGTCTGTATCTCATAATTGGTTATAACTCTTTGACTGAGATCTTCCTCTTCAGGAGATTTAATGAGTAACACTATTTTTTTTTCACGGATTTTTATCTTTAGTTCCAATTTACTATCCACGGATTTTTATCTTTAGTTCCAATTTATTATCCACACTTCTAGCTTGTAGTGAGATTGATTGATTTTCTATTTGCAATTAGAACCACAACTCTTGCTAGGGTATTAACAACTGTAGTATAAGACTTTGTCACTGTTTTAGCATCTACAAATGCATTGACAGTTAAGTTGCAATTTATTGCAAATGTGTTATTTTCTAAACTTCTTATTCACTTTAACTTGTATATAGATCAAAATTATTTAAAGGGTTTTTCTTCAAATAAATTTCTCGACATTTTTTAACACTGCATGTACTTTTTCTCCCCCTAATATTGACAAATGTGTCTTATCAAAATAAATTCTTAATCTCTTTTGCGTACCCATTTTCACAAATTGAGATAGTGATATTAATATATTCATGGCATAACTAAAAATTTGTGGCTCATGTCCATGTACAAGTTTCAAAGGAAAGTATGTATTATATACATAATGGCATTCATGCCAAACCTTCAAGGCTTAATTATTGAACTATAAGTTTAATACTTGAACTACAAGTTCAACGTAGTATGTTGTGCATATATACTAGGAAATAAAACAATAATGAAATAACTTATTATAATGCACAACTTATAAAATTCTTACAAATTACTCTTTCAAGGAATTTATATAAAATCACCAATATCGAGTTATGTCTTTTATATGAGTTGTTACTCTTTCAGAGTTCTTATCATCTACCAAATAATTTATAGTATTCATTTTAGGGAATGGAATTGTACTAGTAAGCATTATTTATTGATTTCTCATTAGTAATTATTCTTTGCAACCACCAGAAGACAAACAATATTTGTTAATTTTTACTTTTTATACTACTACTACAAGAGTATGTAGTGTGTCATAATTAAATCAGTCTTTTAAAAACTTATAGACAATATATTCAGTTCTTGAAGAACTAGTAGGAACTGTAAAGAATACTAGTTCTTCAAGAACTGTAGAACTATAATTATTATTAGTTCTTCGAGAATTATAGATAATACTAGTTTTTTCAGGAACTAAAATTTAAAATATAGTGCTAGTTCTTTAAGAAGTAAAATTTAAAATATAACACTATTTATTCAAGAACTAGAATTTAATTAATTAATCATCAAATGGTATATCAAATCTTTATAAATCTCAAAAAAAAAAAAAAAAAAGATTTGGCATTCTCTTAAAAAAAATTGCTATTTGCATACAATTTGGTATAATTTCTTCAAATTTTTTTTTCTACAAAAATTGTATTTGATACATAAATATTAATAATAATAATAATTAATTAGACAAAGATTGTTTACCATAAATATTGAATCTTTTTTTTTTTAATTTTTCGCCTTAGTTAGGTTGTAGCAAACCACAAGTTATCCAAAATTATGAATAGTATCATAAAACGATTTGTACTGATAACGTATTATAAAATAAAGAACAATTATAGAGAATAAAAAAAAAAGAATAAAAGAGAGAATAAATTTTTGTGTATATTTATAGGTGTAAAAGGTTACAGTGATAAAATAAAAAATAAAATCCTATTTACATAAGAAAACTATTTATAAAGATAGTGATAGATATCTCATTATATCATACTATTCATATATTATCATCAATATTATCATAACAATATAAATATATTTGTGCTCATTGAATAAGAAAAACTAAATAAAATAAAATAAACCATTGCTAACTAAGGAGGTGTATTTGATGGATTTGCACTCAACGACAGATCCAACATTACTAAAAGGTTTACTTTATTATTATTAAATCCAACATAAGAAAAATATTTAATATGGTTTAATTTATTTTTTATAGTTTTAAATTATTTGATAATCATTTTTGTCATTTATTTTCTAAGCGCATATTTATTTTCTTTAATTTCTTGAAAGATTTTATAGCATATTTATTTTCTTTAATTTCTTGAAAGATTTTATAGCGTTATTGTCAGGGCTAGAGTAAATTTTGTTAGTTATTTTTCAATTGACAAAATTATCCTTATACTTAATATGTTAAAATTACCTTATATATCTTCGAATATTATTAATAACTAGCAAATGGATTATTTCCTTTTAATATATTACTTTCCATATATATTTTTTAAAGTGAGAGATATTAATGTGTAAAAATACTAATATTAAATAAAACAAGAAAACTACAACTTTTGAAAAAATATAAATTATTAAAATTTTGAAATAAAAAACAAGTTATATTTAAAGTAAAATTAAATTAATTATACTAAAATATTTTATATGAATATTGTAGTTAATACTTGCAAATAAAATAAAAATATTTTAGATCGAAGGAAGAGTTCATCCCCTGTGGATTTTGAAGGAAACAATGGCCAAAGCAGTTAATTAAGTCGGCCCAGTTTAGATGAGAAAGTGTCCCTGAACAATTCTGCCAAAGGACCTTCTCCCGTCCTTTCAAAGAAGCCACAGCGAAAGTCCCTGCCTGAACTACCTTCTCAGAAGACCAGTTTATCCAATGCAACAAATGATGAAAGCACTTCATCATCTAAAGCAACAAATGAGGAAAATCCAACCTCCTCTAATCAAATGACTGGATTAAATTTTCTTTTTCTTTTTCTATTTATTTTCCTTTCCAATCTTCAGTTCTAAATTTATTAATCAAAACTATGAAATTTATTAAACATTTGAAGATGAATTTCTATTAATGTTAAGAAGAAATTTAATTTTTGTGTTTTTGTAAACAATAAGTTGATTAATAATAAGAAAGTATTATTATTATTATTATTATTATTATTATTATTATTATTATTGGTTTGTTTTGGAGCTTTTAATATTCTTTTTTTTTGTAATTTTTGTACTAATTTGTGACAATAAAGTTTGTCACAATAATATTATAGATTATAACTTCACTCATATTTATGACAACTCTAATTGTCATATGCTAAATTCGATGACAATATAATATCATCACTAAACATATTTAATGTGACAACAAAATATTGTCACTAGATATTTTATATGTGACATAAATAATAAAATGGGTGATGATTAATATTGTCATTGATTATATTTTTTGTGACATAATTTGAAGTTGTCATGATTTTTTATCACCTAATAAATTATAAGTGATGGTAGAACATGTCACTAATGATTTTAACATGTCATAAATAACATGATTAGTGACATTTATATTGTCACCAAAACATATTTTTTTTGTGACAACAAATTAAGTTGTCATGGCAATTCATTAGTAAATATAGTTTAGGCAACAATAGAACATGTCACTATTAATACTATCATAGATAACTTATCAAATTCATGACAATTAATATTGTCACTAATTAAAATTTTTATGACAATTACTATTGTCACAAATTAACTAATTATATTTTGTGACAATTATTATCGTCATTAATGATATTTTTTTTGTGACAACTATTGAAGTTGCTATGATATTTTAGTGTGTCTATTAAATTATTTGTGACAACTTTACTACTTAGGTGAGAACTTATATATTTATAGTCACAACAATAATTGTCATTGAAAGTATTTTTTGCGATGACACATTTATTGTAACAAATGCTATATTATTAGTCTCAATTTTTATTGTCACAAATTACGATCACTTTTAGCGACAGGGTATTAGGTGACAACACCGTGATAATTTTTTATTGTGACTGAAAATTTTTTGTGACAATATTTATGTTTTTGTGGCATCTTTAATTATCACAAAATACATGATTTCTTGTAGTGCATGCTAAGAAATGTCCTCAAACAGTAATCCCAAATGCGGCAAATTTGCAGCATATTTGTTTGCAAACTGGACGTAAGCATTATTTAGGTCCTTTTGAGTCTTTCGGAAAAATTCAGCCTCATGATTCTCCATTCCATGAGGATCTACCAAGGCTTAATGTATTGAACTTTTATTATACACCTGAGGATGTGTTGTCTGATGAGGTAAACAAGAAAGAGGGCTTGACATGGTCAGTTCATAGACCTGGAATGATATTTGGGTTTTCACCGTGTAGTTTGATGAATGCAATAGGGACTTTATGTGTTTATGCAGCAATATGTAAGCATCAGGGGATTCCATTAATCTTTCCAGGTAATCGTGCAGCCTGGGATGGATATTGGGATGCATCAGATGCAGATCTGATTGCAGAGCAACAGATATGGGCAGCAGTGGATCCATATGCAAAGAATGAGGCATTCAATTGCAGCAATGGAGATGTGTTCTAGTGGAAACATTTGTGGAAGGTGTTGGCAGAGCAGTTCGAGATTGAGAATTATGGGTTAAAAGAAGGCAACAACAGAATGAGGTTTGCTGAGAATATGAAAAATATGGGGCCAGTCTGGGATGAGATTGTAAGAGAGAAGGAGTTGGTGCCTTCTGAAGTTGAGGAAGTTGCGATATGGCAGCTGCTTGATATGTTTTTCCAAGGGACATCAAATTTGGATGACACGAACAAGATGGAAGAAAATGGATATTTGGATAGCATGAACAAGAGCAAAGAACATGGATTTTTGGGGTTCAGAAACACAAAAACAACTTTCATATCTTGGATTAATAAAATGAAAGCTCAAAAAATTGTTCCTTGATATGATGACTGATTGGGGTGTTTTTGATGTTGCTAATAAGCTCTTGTTTTGCTTGTTCTTGCTGTCTTTTATTATCTAAATATTTGTACTTGATGTTGGAGAATGAGATCTTTTGCTTATTTTAATGTTTTGATGCAATAGTTTAAGTGTGTGGTATACCTTATTTTAAGCATAAAGTTAGGACAGCAGGTATGGGATAAGAATAGCTGTAGTGGAATGAGGTGATTGCTTAGAGATTCAAGATACCTTTTGTACTATTTATTTTTTGGAAGATAAGAAGTACAGGGAAGAAAAATTAACGAAATGAATTTCTATATTGAAGACGAAGAAGGAAAGAAGAAAAAAAATGTTGTTTTCAGAATTAAATCCTTTTGTTTTTTCTCTGCTTTGTTTCATCCTCTGATTTTCTTTTCTTTGTTTTGTGTGTTTTATCGAGTGAGAATTTCCAACAGTTGATAATGGAAGTTCTAGTCTCTCTCTCCTCCATGTTTCTTTCTAATGTTTACTAACACAAGGTAATTCATTCCCAATTTGTTAAGAACATTATTTTCGTTTGCAAGGGTTCAGTTTATCTACTTCATCAGTTTGATATTTTCCCTTTGAGTAATAATTCCATAGACTTAAAGCTAAAAGCTTGAAGGAAACTGTAGAATAGTATCTCATAACATTAACACACCATTTCAACAGAAAAACTTCATATCAGAATGCTACTATGAATTTTTTTTTTTGTTTTATATTTCTGCTTTACAATGTTTTCCCCTTGCGGGAATAAGGGAAATGTAAAACTACAACTAATTAAGCCACAATTTTTGACAATAAAAAAGAAAGATGTGGCCAAGTTCTTGACTTAGTTTGGTGCATCAATTGGACAAGGAAAAAGCCATGGCTACTTTTGGAGGCTATATATAGCGTATGTAATATCATTTGGATGTTGGTTAGAAAAAATTTCATAAGTTTAGTAAAGAAAGAGAGGTCTCCTTGTGTGAGAAAAATAAAAAGAGTTTGAGTGATTATTTTCTTCTATTATAAAGAGAGAATTTTTCATTGTTTTCTCCTTTATAACTAAAAAGATTGTAACTCCTATTATTTTGATAGTCAAATTCTTCTATCCTTGCCCATGGTTTTTACCCTAATTTATTTAAGAGTTTTCTACGTAAAATATGTGTGTTCAATCTTTTCAATATTATGTTCTTAGTCTAATTTTAGCTATGTTTTTGCTCTATTTGTTCTTTATTCTAATCCTATTTTCATCATAAGTGGTATTAGAGTATTGGTTTTAGTGAATTGTGATAGAAGCTATGGCGGAAAAGTTCAAGATTGAGAAATTCAATAGGAGTAATTTATCATTATGGAAGTTAAAGATAAAGGTAATATTAAAAAAAGATAATTGTCTTGTGGCTATCAGTGAAAGGCCGGAATGACTCATAGATGGTAAGTGGAATGAGATGGACGAAAATATTGTTGCAAACCTTCATCTAACAATAACATATGGGGTTTTGTTAGGTGTAGAAGAAAAGAAAATAGCAAAGGAGATCTGGGATCATCTCACAAAACTATATGAGGTGAAATCACTCCACAACAAAATTTTTCTTTAGAGAAAACTTTATGCTGTTCGGATGTTAGAATCTATTTTAGTGACAGAGCACATAAATACTTTGAATGCTTTATTTTCTCAATTTACATCGTTGGGATATAAAGTAGAGTTAAATGAATATGCTGAACTTTTGCTTCAAAGTCTACCTGATTCATATGATCAACTCATTATCAACTTAACAAATAATATCCTCACAAATTATCTAGTCCTTGATAATGTTATAGATGCTATTCTAGAGGAAGAAAGTTGGTGCAAGAACAAGGAAGACAGATTGGCAAATTTGCAACAAACAAGAGCCTTGGTGGTGACGAGAGGGAGATCAACGAAAACGTGCCTTCAATGGGAGTTAGAGTCATGCTAGATCAAAATCAAGAAGTAATAAGAATATGAAGTGCTACAACTATGGCAAAAAGGATCACCTGAAGAAGGATTGTTGGAATTTGAAAATTTCCAATCCTCAACGAAATGTGGCAAGTAGCTCGAAAGATGGCAATGCTTTATATTGTAAAGCGGCGACGACTAATACAGGTAGAAAGAAATTTTCTAATGTTTGGTGTCTTGACTCAACAGCTGCTTGGCATATGACCTCTCAAAGAGAATTTTTTTTTTTTCATTATGAACCTATCTCAAAAGGATCTGTGTTCACAGTTGATGATCATGCCTTCAAGTTCATTGGTATTAGAACCATCAAGCTAAAGATGTACAATGGTACAATTTGCACTATTCAAAATGCATGGCATACGGAGGGCTCAAAGAAAAATCTACTATCTTTAAGATAGTTAGATGATTTTGGTGCAAGATTGAAATAAAAAATGGGATAATGAAAATAATCCGAGGTAGGTTTGTACTAATGAAGGGACAAAAACTAGTTGCAAACTTATATATGCTGATAGGAGAGACTATGCAAGAAGCAGAAGCATCTATTATTTCAAATGATTCAAGTGAAAGATCTGCGATGATGTGGCATTGCAAACTTGGACATATATCTAAACAAGGAATGAAAATTCTAGTTGAGGAAAAGCTACTTCCTAGTCTCACAAATGTATCTTTACCCTTTTGTGAACAATGTATTATAGTGTCTTTTGAAGTTTAGCATAGCTAATTTTAGAAGGAAGATTGTTTTAGAATTGGTTCATTTTGATGTGTGGCAAGCACAAGTACCATCCTTAGGAGGAGCAAAGTACTTTGTGTCTTTTATTGATGATTATTCTAAAAGATGTTGGGTGTACCATCAAAAAGAAAGTTGATGTATTTGAAGTCTTTAAAGTATTCAAAGTGCAAGCGGAATTTGAATATGGAAATAAGATCAAGTGTTTGAGGATAGATAATGGAGGAGAATATACCAGTAGTGAGTTTTCTAAATTTTGTAATAAAAAAGGTATCAAAAGACAGTTCATTATGGCATACACTCCTCAATAGAATGGACAGGCAGAGCGAATGAATAGAACCCTATTGGAAAGAACAAGGGCTATGTTTGGAGCAGCAGGCCTAGGAAAAACTTTTGGGCGAAAGTAGTCAATATCACCTATTATGTGATCAATTGGTCATCATCAATTGCGATTGAGTTGAAAATATCAATGGAGATGAGGACATGAAAGCCTGTTGATTATTCAAACCTCCATATAATCTGAAGTAATGTGTACATGATGTATAATGCCCAAGAAACTATAAGTTAAATCCAAAATCTAGAAAATGCATATTTCTAGGTTGTACTAGTTAAGTAAAAGGGTATTGCCTATGGGATCCCATTACCCATAATGTTGTCATCAACAGAGATGTAATATTTGCAAAAGAGAAACTATAAGAAAAAGGTGACAGTAACAGTTTGAAAGAAGGACCAAAAACTACTATGGTACAGGTGGAAGAAGAGTGTAATTCGAAAGATTCTTTTGAAGCAACAGTAGAACCTGAGGAATGAGAACTAGTTGAGTTTGAAACTACAGAAGTTTGGTGATCATCTCATGAAAGAAAAACACCAGCTTGGTAGTTAGATTATCTTATGAAGAATAATGTTGCATTCTATTTTCTAACAGAAGATGATGAACTATCAAATCTTCAAGAGGCGATGGATAGTTTAGATGCATCTGAGTGGATGGCAGCAATACAAGAAGAAATTAAAGCTCTTCATAAGAACAAAACTTGGCAGCTTTTGCCATTACTACATGGAAGAAAGTCGATTGGTAATAAATGGGTTTACAAGATCAATCATAATAGCAATAATCAAGTGGAGTAGTATCGTGCAAGATTAGTGGTAAAAGGGTATGCTCAAAAAGAAGGTATTGACTTCAATGAAATATTTTCCCCTATGATTTTACTTAATATAATTCAAGTAGTTTTAGCAATATATGCTATCTTGACCCACACTTAGAGCAGTTAGATGTGAAAACCATGTTTCTTCATAGAGATCTTCAAAAAGAAATTTATATGCTCTAACCAGAAGGATTTAAAGAACAAGGAAAAGAGAACTTGGTTTGCAGGTTCAACAAATCTTTGTATGGTTTAAAACAGGAGCTGAGATGTCGATATAAGAGATTTGATTTCTTCATCACGAGCCTTTGATACAATAGCCTTAATACAGACCCTTGTGTATATTTCAAGAGGTTTGGTGAAAATGATTTCATTATCGTGCTATTGTATGTTGATGACATGTTGGTAGTAGGCCATAACAAAGATCATATCAAAGAACTGAAGGCACAATTGGCTAAGAAGTTTGAAATAAAGGACTTAGGACTAGCAAACAAGATTCTAGGGATGCAAATTCATCGAGATAGAAATAGTAGTAAGATTTGGCTACTCCAAAAGAATTATTTGAAGAAAATCTTGCAACATTTCAATATGCAAGATTGTAAGCCAATTTCTACCCCACTTCTTACTAATTTCAAGTTATTCTTTAGTATGAGTCTTGGCAGTGAAGCAGAGAGGATAGAGATGTCTCAAGTACCGTATACATCAGTAGTGGGAGGCTTGATGTTCATTATGAGTTGTACAGGACTAGACGTTGCACCTTCAATGGGAGTGATTAGTTGGTAGATGGCAAATCCTGGTAGAGAGCATTGGAATGCTATAAAGAGAATCCTAAGATACATATTTGTAGACGATTTACTCTATTCAATTTTTAATTTTCTCATGCATCTATATTATGCAATTATCATCTTATAAATGTCATCTAAGAAATTAATTTTCAAAGTCAAATTGAATTTAAAAGCCAAATCATGATTATTTAAGATCAAAAAGGCAGTCTCCGAGCTCAATCTGGTTTGAGGCTAGTGATTTTATCCTTAAGTAAATTAATTGTAAATTAATGAATTTGAGTAAAATTGGATTTTTCCTTAATTTTTCTATTTAAAAATAAATTAGGATGGGGACTTCCAAAATCATTTTCAAGATCAATCAATCCGAATCCAAGGGTTCCATCGTGAATCTAAACCCGAATGAGCATCTCGATTCCTTCTAGTGGATTGGGCTGGTACTCAGGCAAGGCCTCACATAATGAAAAGAAGATCCTATGAGTGATTAAATCTATTATTGAGGATATAAAAATTGTTAGCTAGGAATTTTGTATCTTGTGATTTTATTTTTGTTCACAGGGATATAAAGTTTAGTGTAGGCCAAAGTGGGGATAATGAGGGATTTAGCTTGGATGGAGTGGCATTACCCCAAAGCACCAATTTTAAATATCTAGGCTCAATCCTTCAAGGAGATAGAGGTTGAAAGGAGGATGTTGACCACTGGATAAAAGTTGATGGTTGAAATGGAGGCTTGCCACGGGAGTCCTATGTGGCAACAAGATTCTCAATAAAGTAAAAGGAAAATTCTACTGTACAGCTATTCAACTAGCTATATCATATGTTAGTGAATGTTGGATAATTAAGGGACATGTATTGAAGATTAAGCTCTAGGTTGCTACTTGTTATAGTCCCAAAATTAGTCTTTTTTTTACATAAAAATAGAATTAGGACTTGTTAAGAGAGAAACCTACAATTTATTAGAGTTCATTTAAGAGAATGCTTAAGACCTTTGAGTTCTTCTTTGAGTTTTAGAACTTGAACCATTTTGAAAATTGTGCTCAATTCATTAACAAAGCCATTTAAACAATTGAATACAATAACTACACTCCACAAAGAAGAAACTCAATAACTATCCACTAACAAAAACAACTGACTTTTATATTTTTATCTACACATGGAAAAATAGAAAAATAAAACCGCCCTAAATAGAGCAGCTTCCCAATATTACATTCCCCCCACAACAAGGCACTTTTCCCTAGGCATAAAGGATGGATAGCAAGTTTCCTTCAACTTATAATGTAAAGGAAATAGAATCCTTTCTAACCTCTATTAGTGTTATAGATAAGAAGTTATTTTATTGTACTTAGAATTCTTCATACCATGCAATTCAATAGCTCTGCCATTCTTTTTAAACTTCATTGTTATTGAGTGAAAATTCCACCCTCGAAATTATAGTATTCTTGGAGAGGAAACCCCAGTAATGGCATAAATTGAAATTCCTTATTCTAGTGGCTCAAATGACAGTTTGGCTGCTTCATTAAATGGTTGCTTTTCATCAACACCTCCCAACAACAAAGACAACTTTCTACTTGATCTACCTATAACTATTGGCTCTAATACTATATGCTATGGTCCCAAGTTTAGATCTAGTTATGAGTTTATTTGATCAAACATAAAAATAAAATTAGGAATTATTAAGAGAGAAACCTATTTGTGGCATATTTGTATGTTTTTATTTGTGATAAATTTGGCATTTTGTGTGTAATTCGTGTCATATAGGTTAGATTGTGTTATTTTATTCACCTTTTTAGGTTTGAGGAAAGTTAGTCTTGTTTTGCAGAAAATTAGAGTGAAAACAGAAAGTTCGGTGAAATGTCACAAGACGCGGTAAGAGGAATGTCACCGCAGCAACCACAGCGGCTCGCAGGAGCAGTAGCACGTCTTCAGCACCACACTGCTATGTTGTGCCTGCTACCGTTTCTTCCCCAGCATCCCGCCAAGGGCTGCAGCGTGACGCAACAGCAAGCAGCTTGCTGCTTACCTGTCCCAGCAAATGCCCCAGCGTTAGTCGAAGCCCTCCAGTGCCACGCAGTAGGAAGCCCCTTGTTGCCTCCAGCGTCGAGCTACCAGTTCCGGCACCCGTTACATCTCCTATGAGCAAATATGGAAGATTTTCCAAGATTTTCAAGGATTTTCATTCCTAAATTATTTTAGGAAAGTAGAAACTAATAAGTGTTGTTATAAATAGGGCCGTTTGGAGGAAGAAAAGCATCTTGAATTTAATATGAATTTTGGAAGGATAGTGTTTTTCTCTTCCAGTTTTTTGTTTTCTTTAGTTTGGAGATTTCAATACTTAGATTATAATTTTGTTCTTGGGGAATTTGTTTGTGAAGATTCAAGAGATTGAATCGAATAAACTGGATCAATCAACTTGGTTTACTTTAATATAATTCATTTTAGGGATTATTGAATTGATATAATCAATTCAATGGATTCTTTTGGTTATAATAAAATTATGATGAATTCTTTATTTCCCATGAGCTAATTTCATCTTTGTCTAGGGTTTGTATGGTGTGTTCATGATATGGAATTGAATATAATTTTATTTGATTATTTTTATTATCTCTAATTGAATTGATTAATTGTTATTGAATAATTGCTTAGCTACCAATTGTTTGACTTAGGTTTTGAACGAAGGAACGAGAGTTGAAGTTCAATTCTAAATTTTATTCCTTTAGGATCTTAAAACGAACTATAAATATAAGTTTTAAAATTAGGTTTTAGTTTTTGATATATAATTTGATAGAATGATTTTTATGAATGCGATTGCTAATAGATTGATTTCTATTCTTTGAATTGTTAGAAATTAAAACTTTAGAATAATCAATTGGGTATATTCATGATCATATATGATTGATAAACTAAATACAAACCCTAGGCATCATTCATTTATTGTTTTAAAACTTATTGCATTTTAATCTACATTTTCATTTAATTTCCTATTTTGAGATTATTTCTTCTCAAATCATTCAAATTCTTTTTATTTAATTTGCTTTAAATTGAGATAAATATTTCCATTTGTAATTTCTTGAGAGATATGAGCTTGGATGCTTCCTATGTACTACAATTGCCCCGTATACTTACAGGTCGCTTTTAGACAGGTTATTTCAAAGCGAACAAGTTTTTGGTGCCATTGCCGAGGAACTGCAAGGTGAATTTGTTTGTTTCATTGTGAATATATTTACATTTGTTTTTTGAGATTTTTATGCAAGGGAGAAGATCTTTGGAAGAAGAGCTTGCCCCTTTTATCGATAACATTCACAGGTTAGGTGGAGAAAAAAGAAGATTGGAGCTAAATGAGGACCAAGTTGATCCAATAGATCCCCATAATCTAAAGATAGAAAACCAAGAAGAACAACCACACATCATGGTGCAAGAAAGAAGGCCTATAAAGGATTATGCTAAGCCAATCATCGGCACCACAACATCGTGCATTAGACTTAATGTGGCTACTAGATATTATGAATTAAAGAACATCCATTACAATATGCTTCCATCCTTTTATGGAGTGCCAAATGAAGATTCCCTCAATTTTACCAGGGAATTCTACTCCACCATACAGACCTTTCCTTTATAAGGTCTAACTGAAGATCAGTTGAGGATGAGATGCTTTCCTTAAACCTTGAAGGACAAAGCTAAGTCTTGGTTGATGACACTTGCTCTCGATTCATTGACCACTTGGGAGGAGGTTGACAATAAATTCATGAGGAAATTCTACTCTCACCAAAAGACAGTTGATTCGAGATTGAAGATTGCAACCTTCACACAAATGGAAGGAGAACTTTTTCATGAGGCATGGGAAAGATTTATATATAATTCAGTGCCCTCATCATCACTATCTCATAGTCTATTGTTGCGCGATTTCTGCAAGTGCACAGGTTGTGAACAAGTAATATAGTAGTGAAATAAGTGTCGATCCCACGAGGAAGGGTTGACAAGTACCAAAACTATTGAATATTCTATATGCAAAAGTAGCAGGGGCATTACACAAACCAAAGGGCATTCTTCTATATGCAAAAGTACCATAAGGACATGTAAAAGTGGTCTTTTCCTGATCTTGAGGAGCAATAGGAATTTGAAAATACCCTGAATAACCATCTAAAAAGAAAAAATATGCATTACCTGCAAGCCTTTCTAACATTTGATCAATAAAAGGTAAAGGAAAGTGATCCTTTCTGGTAGCATTATTCAGTTTCCTATAGTCAATGCACATTCTCCATCCTGTTACAGTCCTAGTGGGAATCAATTCATTATTATCATTTTTCAAAACAGTCATCCCACCTTTTTTAGGTACTACATGCACAGGACTAACCCAAGAGCTATCAGAAATTGGATAAATTATTCCTGCATCTAATAACTTAGTAATCTCAGCCCTAACTACTTCTTTCATGTTTGGATTCAACCTACGTTGATGTTCAATTACAGGTTTATGGTTATCCTCCATCAAAATTCTATGCATGCAAATAGTTGGACTAATCCCTTTAATGTCAGAAATATTCCAACCTACTGCTGATTTAATTTCCCTCAAAATTCTCAATGTTTTCTCAAGTTGAACATCATTCAAGTTTGCATTCACAATCACAGGTAAAGTATCATTGGGACTAAGAAATGCATACCTGAGATGTGCAGGAAGTGGTTTCAACTCAAGAACTGGTGCTTGCTCAATTGATGGTGGAGGAAGTGACTTACCTTTTTCCAATTCTTCAAATTGTTGTCTCCTATAGAAAGGCATAGGTGAACTCTCCTCAAAAAGATTAACAATTGTGGCAACCTCATGATTTTCATTCTTGCTAGTTGCTCCATTAACCAAGCATGTTTCTAGGGGGTCCGCAAAATGCTTTTCCTCCAAGACTTTTTGAACTTCCTCATCAATGACATCAATTTGAAAGCAACAATCCATGATGGCAGGTTGTTTTTCTGCTTTAGTAATGTCAAACTCAATCTCCTCATCACCTACTCTCAAAGTCAATTTGCCATGTTTTACATCAATTAAGGCTCCTGCTGTTGCTAAAAATGGTCTTCCAAGAATCAACGGGATCTCAACATCCTCATCCATGTCCAATACCACAAAGTCCACAGGTATATAAAACTTACCAATTTTTAACAAGACATTTTCAATGATACCTACTGGATACTTAACAGAACGGTCAGCTAATTGCAAGGTCATTGTGGTTGGGGTTAACTCACCCAACCCTAATGTTTTACAAATAGATAAAGGCATAAGACTAACACTAGCTCCTAAATCACATAAAGCCTTTTTAAATTCAGTGGTACCAATTAGACAAGGGATAGAAAAGTTACCTGGATCTTTGAGCTTTTGTGGAAGTTCGTTCTGAATAATTGCACTGCACTCCTCAGTAAGTGCTACCACAGCATGCTCCTCAATCTTCCTCTTGTTAGACAGTAAATCTTTAAGGAACTTCACATAGGATGGCATTTGTGCCAAGGCTTCAGCAAACGATATGTTTATGTGAAGTTGCTTAAAAATTTCTAGAAACTTCTCATATTGTTTGTCTAACTTCTGCTGCTTCAATCTTTGAGGATAAGGAATGGGTGGTGCATAAGGCTTGACTTGTGAAGGTTTAGATACCTCCTCTCTTTTTTCTTCTTCAGCTTGATTCATTGGGGTATCTTCTTTTGAAACTTCACCACTATATTCATTTGTTTTCTTTGGTATCATTTCTTCAAGTTGCTTGCCACTTCTCAAAGTAATTGCCTTGCATTGTTCTCTAGGATTAATTTCAGTTTTGCTAGGCAATGTACCTTGAGGTCTTGCATTAAAAGAGTTAGCCATTTGTCCCATTTGAAACTCCAAATTTCTATTTTGGCTAGCAATTTGATCGACTTTCATCTCCAACTTGTCATATTGTTTCTCCAATTTGTCAAACCTTTCAAAAGTGGCTCCAATGAATTTCTCCAAAGCGGTTTCATAGGAAGGCTTGATTTCTTGTAGTGTTTGGGATGGAATTTGATTTCTCCCTTGAAAGTTGGATTGGTATGGTGGCCTTAGATTGCTTCCTTGATTTCCTTGATTTCCCCATGCTAAGTTGGGGTGGTTCCTCCATCCTGGATTGTAAGTGTTCGAGTAGGGATTATTTTGTTGTCTATTGGGGTTAGAGACAAATTGGACTTGCTCTACTCCATGGCATTCAAAATTATGATGATTACCCCCACATGAGTCACAAACAATTAGATGACTACTTGATGGGGCATTAATGTTTACTTTCTCCAATGACTTGGCAATTGCATCAACTTTTGCTGCAAGAAGAGAATACCCATCATCTTGTTGAACACTTGCAACCCTCCTTGTTATAGTCCTTTCATTGGACCAATGGTAGTTGTTAGTCGCCATTTGCTCAAGAAGATTATGAGCCTCGATAGTACTTTTGTTCATAAGAGCTCCTCCGGCTGCTGCATCAATTGTGCTCCTTATTTGATTTGAAAGACCATTATAAAAAGTTTGCACTATCATCCAGTCTGGGATACCATGATGAGGACACTTTCTTTGTAAATCTTTAAACCTTTCCCATGCTTCATATAGTGTCTCTCCATCAAATTGAATGAAACTAGTAATATCATTCCTTAGCTTAGCAGTCTTTCCAGGAGGGAAATATTTTGCCAGAAAAGCACTTGTGAGTTGATCCCATGTAGTGATTGACCCTGGGGCTTGAGATATCAGCCAAGTTTTTGCTTTATCCCTAAGAGAAAATGGGAAAAGCCTCAGTCTAATGGCATCATCAGTAACACCATTCATCTTGATTGTATCACAGATTTCTAAGAAATTTGCCAAATGAGCATTGGCATCTTCCATGACTCCTCCTCCAAACTGGGACTGTTGAACCATCTGAATGAGTGAAGGTTTGATTTCAAAATTGTTGGCTGCAACAGTGGGTCTTTCTATGCTGGATCGCATAACTGAGTTTGGCATAGCAAATTCGCGCAGTGCCCTATTAGCTCCATTGTCCGCCATTTCTTCCTCTGCTCCTTCAAGTCTTTCCTCAAAAGTTTCTTGCTCAAATTCTTCTCCTTCTTCCAAAGCCTCTTGCTCGTTGGCCTTGTCTGCTTTCTCTTTTCTAAGTCTCTCCTTTTTGGCTTTGGTTAAAGCCTTACACCTTCGCTCAATTTCAGGATCCAATTCCTCTAAAATTGCTTCAGGATCGTTTCTCATAAACACCTATACGAGCTGTACAATAAAAAAAATTCAATTTAAAAATAAATCAAGGTGTCTAAAGTAATAGAATATATCAATTATATTAATATTGTCAAAATTGCCTTCCCCGGCAACGGTGCCAAAAATTTGTTGCGCGATTTCTGCAAGTGCACAGGTTGTGAACAAGTAATATAGTAGTGAAATAAGTGTCGATCCCACGAGGAAGGGTTGACAAGTACCAAAACTATTGAATAATCTATTATTTAGAAAATCAATTATGAAAAGTCGTATTTTAAGCTAAAGTAAAGTTCAAGTGAATAAATGATGATAATATGAAATAAGATTAAAGGCCTAGGATTTAGAATTCATCAATTAATTACCTATGATTACTTTTTATATTTTTTAGATTGGATTATTTTTGCTGGAATTAATGATTAAATTTTCCTAAATTATATGATGTTCTTTCTCAAGATACAACATGTGTGTTTATATTAACCTTACGTCTACTCTCGTGATCATAAGCAATTAACACAAACCCATTAAGTTTTATGGAAATCCTTTTGAAAATCACAAAAGAGTGTTCTTATCTCTAAGCAACACATACCCTAGGTCTAATATCTTAATGAACTAATATTATATTTCCACTCTCGCTACTTCACACAATATCTTAAATCATGCAATTAATGGCCAGTTAATTACAAGCATTAAGTTTTAAGATAAAAGATTAATTCCAATAATCAACCCAATCAATTAAATATAAATAATCATATGCAAATCAAAAGATTACATCTAAATCCTAGAAAAATAAATTTAGCTATTCATAATTAAAAGAGAACAAATAATTAAATTAACAATAAAAATAATAAACATAATAATAACTTATAATTAAATTCAAGAATAGAGTTTAGAGAGAACTTGTTTTGTGATACAATCTTTGATGAACTCAAGCTTCCAAAAACTCCTCCTCTTGATCAAAATAAAAAATAAAACTAATCTACTCTAAGAAAACATATAAAAATCTCTCTACATATATTTTTTATGGATTTTCTTTGATGCCATTTCCCTTTGCCAAGCATGGTATTTATAGACATGTTTGGTGGAAGAATTCAAGTTCCATTAAAATTCTTACATCAAAAATTCAACATTGATGGTTAGGTTGGCCACCAACCATTGAATTCCTTCATCAATATTCAAAAATGGTTAGGTTGGCTACCAACCATTGAATTTTGGCCACCAACCATTGAATTTCTTCATCAATATTCAAAAATGGTTAGGTTGGCTACCAACCATTGAATTTTGGCCTCCAACCATTGAATTTATTTCTCATGGATTGAAAACTTGAATCATTGCTTGCATCTTTATTTTTACTGCATCATTTTGATCTGCAAAAATAAAATAAAAATACTTAAAATATGTTATAATTTATTTATAAATTGTAGAACTATTTATTTCTAAAAATAAGTAATAATATTATTGCATTCTCGAGAATTGAGCTAAAATTTAAGTTTAAACAATTAAAATAACTCTAAAAATATAGAGTTATCATCTATATATATATATATATATATATATATATATATATATATATATATATATGTATATATATATATATATATATATATATATATATATATATATATATATATATATATATATATATATGTATATATATATATATATATATATATATATATATATATATATATGTATATATATATATATATATATATATGTATATATATATATATATATATATATATATATATATGTATATATATATATATATATATGTATATATATATATATATGTATATATATATATATATGTATATATATATATATATGTATATATATCTATATATGTATATATATATATATATGTATATATATATATGTATATATATATATGTATATATATATATGTATATATATATATATATATGTATATATATATATATATATATATATATATATATATATATGTATATATATATATATATGTATATATATATATATATGTATATATATCTATATATGTATATATATATATATATGTATATATATATATGTATATATATATATGTATATATATATATGTATATATATATATGTATATATATATATGTATATATATATATATATATGTATATATATATATATATATATATATATATATATATATATATATATATATATATATATATATATATATATATATATATATATATATATATATATATATATATATATATATAATAATAATAATAATAATAAGGTTTTGTTTTGTTCTTTTTAATATTTATCTTTTTTGCTTATTCTTAGTAGTTTTTAGTTCGGGTTTATGTGTTGGTTTGGTTGTGCTTTTTGTGGCAATTAGGTCTTAGAAGTTGTATAAGGGATTTAAGAGTCCAGCAGCGGCTAACAAGCCTGCCTTGGCGTACGCATGAGTCCACAGGCCACCAAGACGCTACCAGCAGTGCCTAAAAAGCTTGCCTTGGCGCATGCCATAGAAGCTGCCACTAGATAAACCACCAGGATGCTACTAGCAGCGCCTCGCAATGAGTCTTGGCACGCGCCATGCTAGGATGCCTTGGCGCTAGCAGCAGAGGCCATTACATCTAGCTTGAAGGCATTTTATGAAGGGCATTTATGGGATTTCAGACACCATCACTTCCATTTGAGCTTATAGCTCACAAAAACTTGTTCATTCTCTCCCAAATTTCCCATCCCAAAACTTCTACCTTTGAACCCTAATTTTTTTACTTTTTTTTAGCTTTGTCTCATAAGCCCATCTTTCTAATTCATTTTCCTCTTTAAACTTCTTCAACACGGTCCCTACATCTCCTCCCCAACTCCAAATTTCTCACTTTAATTCTCTTAATTACGCCAATTATGTCTCAGAAAGTCAAGAGTGTGGGGAAGAAAGGTTCCAAAACTAAAGGCAAAGAAAGGAAAGAAGCGAAGGATTTGAGAGAGCATTATGGAGCCCCATTTCGCATTCTCACCAAAGTGGATGGAGAAAGGTATGAAGCTCTCACTCGCATTAATCGTATTTTTAAACCTTGCTGGTACCTTGATTTTGGTGATTTGAAAACTTTGGGTTTAGATGGTGAGATTGAAAGTTTGAGTGCAATTTTAGGTTGAGAAGAGTTTATAAAGATTGATTATGATGTATACCTTAAGATTGCACTTGAATTTTTTACCTCATATTGTCTAATGGATAATGATGAAATTTATTTTAGAATCCATGATAAGGAATATAGACTTGGGCATGAAAAATTCTATGAGGTTTTTGGTTTTCCTATGGAGGGTGAAGATTGTATAGAGAGTAAGTTTAATGCCAATTAATTTTGGGAACAATTGACTGGGCTTAAGAATTTTGATACCAATAAAGCTCCTAATGGGTTTATTAAAGATCATGCTACCCTCATTTTGCACAAGTTTATATGCCATGCTGTGTTTGGAAAATCAAAAAGTAGTAAGGTCTCGCATAAGGAATTGTGTGTTTTATGGTGCTTGGCCAATGGGAAAAAGATTAACACAACCTCTTTATTGCGTCACACAATGATGGATATGATCACTCATAAGAGGTATAATTTGAATATGGGTCACATTGTTTCTGCAATAGTGCTTCTAGATGATCTTCTTGATTCCAACTCTAAAGAATTGCAACTACTACCAACATGGAATTTCACTATGGAGTCTTGGATTCAATCCAAGGTGGTTGCTGCAGAACGCTGTTTGAGGGCACTAGAAACTCGAAAGTGTTGCCAGGATCACCGACTCAAGAACCCACCACCATATTTGCTTTATAAAGGATCTTCTTTGAGTAATCCTGAAAGTGAGCGCATTGCTGAGGTAGATCCTCCTGCTATAAAGCCAACAAGTGAGGTGGCTGGGTGGCAACTAGTCTTGCACAAACTTGACTCGATGGAAGAGCAAAAATGGACCTGAATTGCTAAGATACACTAAAGATTTGACAAGGTGGAGCAAGAACAAAAATCTCATCGGCACAAGTTTGCTCAGTTTTGTCAACAGTCTAGCATTGTATTGGAATCACCCCCTCCTTCGCCATCTGCGGTGAATGAATGAGGTAACCTTTCTCTCTCAGTTATCATTTGTACTTTTTTTTTAGTTTTTAGTTTTTAGTCTTAGAATATGAATATCTGCATACATTTCCACATTGAGGGCAATGTGGAGTTTAAGTGGGGGGGTGGGAGTAATTTCGTGTTCTATTTTGTGTAATATTGTGCATACTATAAGTAAATCCCTTTGTTTTGTCATCTTTTGTTGAAGTTTACTTGACTATTTACTTAGTTTGGCACAAGGTGTTAATTTTGGAATTAAAATTTATGTATGGCCAATGATATAATAAGATTGTGTTTGAATTAGATTATATTCAATTGTTTTGGATACTAAATTCTTTTTGCCCTTAATCATTGCTTTGAAACTGAGTTGATATTTGCTTAAATTATTGGAGAAGTTTTTGCATGCTGTACTTAAAGAGGCCTTATGCAACATGTTATCATTGAGTAATTTCGCCCACTTTAGAACATGCTAGCCAATTAGTTGAAGCGAAATTTTAAGTCCACTTAGGGAAGGAAGAAATGATTAAGACATTTCTTTATTTTAACCAAATCCTTATAACCACCTATTTTAAATGTTTACCCCTAGTTCATCCTTTGAACCAAATAAATGCATTAACATGCATATTTTAAACTTGACTTCTTTGTTTAATTAAACCACATTGTCACTACCCTTGTGTTTTCTTTGAACAATGATGCAAAGTTAGTGAAGATAGTAACCTCTTAAAAAAATTATTTACAATTGAGTGGAGTGATGGAAAATTAATAGAACTTTTGCACAAACATAAGTGTGGGGGAAATACAAAAAAAAAAAAAAAAAAAAAAAAAAAAAAAAAAAAAGGAGAAAGAAAATTAAATAAAATAATTATTTCCTCTTAGACAATCTAAAGTTTAAAATGCTTATTACTTTGTTATTAAAAAAGAAGAATGGCTACTATTGAGGTTAATTTGTGTTTTGTTTGGCATCATTTTCAAAGAAAATTTTTGTTCACGTTAACTTGTTTCTTGATTAACCCATTACCCTTTAAACCCCATTACAGCCTTAGTAAAAACCTTTTGATTCTTTTAACCTTTGTGGACTCCATTAGTAGAGATGAAATTGGTTAATGTGCCTATGAGGTGGATGAACATGCTCATATATGAATCCTTTGAATATAAATTCTCTTTGATAATAGTGAGTGCATATGCCTATCATGAAGTGCAACAAGTTTTCTTCTTAGTAATCTTTGCAAAGATTTGATTAATACTTGGTGGATTTGTAGTGATTTTGGGTAAATTATGTTGAGTATTCGGTAATTGTTGCTATACTCTTATTCAAACATTTATCTTTTAAGGCACACTATGTTTTCTTAAGTATATAAGGTTCTTATTGCTAACTAAGTAAAATTGTTGAGTATGGTTTTGCTTGAGGACAAGCAAAAGGGTAAGTGTGGGAGAAGTTGTTTATCGCTTAATGTTTTTATTTGTGATTAATTAGGCATTTTGTATGTAATTCATGTCATATAGGTTAGATTGTGTTATTTTATTCACCTTTTTTAGGTTTGAGAAAGGTTAGTCTTGTTTTGCAGAAAATTGGAGTGAAAATAGAAAGTTCGGCGAAATGTTGCATGACATGGCAAGAGGGATGTCACTGCGGTAGCTACAGCACATCGCAGGAGCAGCAACATGTCTCCAGTGCCTTGCTAGAAAGTCTAGTGCCATGCTGCTGTGATGTGCCTGCTGCTGTTTCTTCCCCAGCGTCCCGCCAAGAGCTGCAGCACAATGCAACAGCAAGCAGCCTGTTGCTTGCCTATCCCAGCAAATGCCCCAGCGTCCGCCGAAGCCCTCCACTACCACGCAGCAGGAAGCCCCTTACTGCCTGCTTGTCCCAGCACCTAGCTTCCAGTTCCAGCGCCCGCTACGTCTCTTATAAGCAAACGTTGAAGATTTTCTAAGATTTTCAAGGATTTTCATTCCTAAATTATTTTAGGAAAGTAGAAACTAAATAAGAAGTTTTGTTGTTATAAATGGGGTCGTTTGAAGGAAGAAAAGCATCTTGAATTTAATCTGAATTTTGGGAGGATAGTATTTTTCTCTTCTAGTTTTTTGTTTTCTTTAGTTTGGAGATTTTAACACTTAGACTATAATTTTTTTCTTGGGGAATTCGTTTGTGAAGATTCAAGAGATTGAATTGGATAAAACGAATCAATCAACTTGGTTTAATTCTCATTACTTTAATATAATTCTTTTTGGGGATTATTGAATTGATAGAATTGATTCAATGGATTCTTTTAGTTATAATAAAATTATGATGAATTTTTTATTTCCCATGAGCTAATTTCATCTTTGTTTAGGGTTTGTATGATGTGTTCATGATATGGAATTGAATATAATCTCATTTGATTATTTTTATTATCTCTAATCGAATTGATTAATTGTTATTGAATAATTGCTTAGCTACCGATTGTTTGACTTAGGTTTTGAATGAAGGAACGAGAGTTGAAGTTCAATTCTGGATTTCATTCCTTTAAGATCTCAATACAAACTAGAAATATAAGTTTTAAGATCAGGTTTTAGTTTTTGATATATAATTTAATAGAATGATTTCTATGAATGTGATTGCTAATAGATTGATTTCTATTCCTTGAATTGTTAGAAATTAAAACTTTAGAATAATCAATTGGGTATATTCATGATCATATATGATTGACAAACTAAATACAAACCCTAGGCATCATTTATTCATTGTTTTAAAACTTATTGCATTTTAATATAAATTTTCTTTTAATTTCCTGTTTTGCAATTATTTCTTCTCAAATCATTCAAATTCTTTTTATTCAATTTGCTTTAAATTGAGACAAATATTTCCATTTGCAATTCCTTGAGAGATATGACCTTGGGCGCTTCCGATATACTACAATTGCCCCGTATACTTGCGGGTCGCTTTTAGACAGGTTATTTTGAAGCGAACAAATCCTATGATCTCTTAAATCTCATTCCAGAGAACTCTATAATCTTTAAGTTTTAGGAACTCAAATCTTGTCAGAAGTTTTGCTTAATTCCTTCCTTAACACACAACATTTTAAGCAATCGAATACAATAACTACTCAATATAATAAAGAAACTTAATAACTACCCACTAATAAACAAACAGATATTTATATTTTTATCAAGACATGAGAAAATAGAAAAATAAAGCACTAAATAAAACTACTCCAAATGGAGCAACTCCCTAATATTGCCACTAGGGAGAGCTATTGCAATTATACAAAGTACTTTTAAAAGATACTCTTTTTCAACGATTTAGCTTCTTTTCAATGTGTTGGAGTAAGTACAGTTGGATCATTAGAGGAGATTATTTAAATTCACAATCGTTGTTATCAAATCAATATTTGATATCCTTTTTTTTTTTGTGAATCGAGAATTGAATCGAATTGTAAGATACAATACAAATTTTCAAAATCAATAAAAAAATGTTGATGTAAACCAAACACAATACATCAAAATATTGAGTAATCATATGGTCTCAAGAAATGTGCTTGCTTATAAAGCAAGGAATGTGGGTCTGAATCCCCCATTATCAATTCTTACACATAAAATACATGAACATTAAAAGGTATATCTCATATGCATCTGTTAAAAAAATTCTTTAACCATGCATTACTGTTGTAGTGTGCTGAGATTTTTGTATATTTTAGTGATATCTTATTGATATTAATGGTTGTAGTTGGAAATGAATGATAAAACTTATTTTAGAGAGAGTTAGTATGGTTAGAAATTATGTTAAGTGAAGTTGTTGTTGACTTATTTAAGTATTCTTTGCTTATAAAATGGACTGCTATAACTTGCTAAAAATATATCAGAAATGTGAAAAAAAAAAAAAAAAAAGGAAGAAAAGAAGAAAAAAGATATCTAGTTTTCTATCAAACTTTTGCTCTTTGTTTCTGCTACAATTTTTCTGTGTTTTATGCATGTTTTGAGTTTTAATGTTTAAACTTCTATTATTCCTTTCAAAAAAATCAACACCATATCAAAGCTCTAATAATATTTGACAGGCCTATGTTAATCTTTTTGAGTTTTTAAGAGAGATTAAGAGTTTAATTGATCTTTGATGGATCTATTTTTGTCAAAAATCAGTTGTTTGAATTTGTGCTAGTGTTCTTGAAGGATGCGTTTAAAAGTCAGTTTCAATATTTCAAGTTTTTTTAGTTAAAGTGAGATTTACAAAGTTGTTTAGTTCCTGATGCTTGTACGAGGTCAAAGTATTTTCTTTGAAGGTTTTTCTTTTTATGTGAGAGTTTAAGTTTAAAAAAAAATGATGCTTTTGTTGAAATGTTTGCTATGTTTTCTCAAGAAAGAATGAAGTTTTTATTGTTTTATGTTGATCAAACAAAGAATGGAAAGGACCGTCGTGTCCATAAACTGAATAAGAATGTATGAAAGGGACCGGCAAGTCTATAAAGCTATAAATGTGATCTTTGTTAGAGGGACCAACATATCCAAAAACTATGAAATCATGAACTTTTAAGAGATCATCAAGTCTTTAAATTGAAAATTTGATAAATTTGAAGGGACTATCATGTCCATAAACTAAAATGTTGAAGGGACCTGTGCAAGTCCATAAACTGCTGAAAAATTTCTGTTTATGTTAATTTTCTATTGTTGATGATGAAAGGACCAAAGGAATGTGAAGAAAAGCAGATGATGAGCTTATGATTGTAGTCAAAGAAGTTTTTTCTCTTAAGGATGAGTTTCTAGCTAGCTAGTGATGATAAAACAAGAAAAATTTGTTATTTTTCATATTGTTGATGAAAGAGAAGAAACTGGTTTAGATGAGCTTTGAATGTTCACATAGAGTTAGTACATTGAAGGAGCATTCTTGGTGAGAAGTCACAAGAAAAAATGAAATGAAGACTAAAGAAAAAATAAAGAAGATGAAGAGATGCATGAACTCCAACAAAAATCTCATCAAGGAGGAGTGTTGGAGTGTACTGAGATTTTTGTATATTTTTGTGATATTTTATTGATGTTAAAGATTGTAGTTAGAAATGAATGATAAATCTTGTTTTAAGGAGAGTTAGTATGGTTAGAAATTATGTTAGATGAAGTTGTTGATTCATATGGGTGGGGTCTGGCTAAGCATTTTGAGCATTATTTTGCCTTAATCAAGATTGATAAAAGTTATAGGTTCCTTAGTTTACTCTGTTTCAATGTTTGCATTTTTTTTTTCTGGGATTGTATCTTATTCAATATTTGATACTAAATTTGATATTGGCATCCTTTTTATTGTCTTTGCAATTGAATCTCCATTATCAAAACAGTTGTGTTGTTTTATATTTGGTGTTTATCAGGCAAAAAAGTATGTGATTCTTATTCTAATCCTTATCACTCTGTGTTCACTTTTATTAAGGTGTCATTTTCTTTTTCTAGCTTTTTATGTAAAATATTGCATTTAGGTTAGCTGGTTGAGAAGTTATAATTTTCAATTACTGCATGAGCATATGTATCAAATTCCAATTAATATGCGAATGGTGAGGAGGTGATCATCTTTGGATTTCTAGAATTATTGGCAAAGCCAGGTTTCTATGATTTTATTTAGGTTTTATTTGTAAATTTAATTTGTTAAATTTGATTTATTGATTGATTTCAGGTTTAATTTATAGAGAAAGAGAATGATAACTGATTGAAGAAAGATGGTTTAAATAGAAGATTTTAATTGTAAATTAAGTATATTTTAGACTTTTCATAATATTTTAATAGAAAAAGTAATAGAAGGATTTTTTTTATTGTAATGGAATGAAACCTTAGGGACTAAATAGCTCATTTCTCAAATTGTAGGGGCCAAATTACTATTTTAGGCAAATCTTAGAGATTAAATAATACTTTATCTTTTTTATAATATAATATTTATTAATTTCATCATATTAATTAATAATAACTTATTAAAATTAGGTTAAAAATTAAAACTAAGTATTAAATAATATATCAAATTGGAAACTTCAATATTTCACATTTTTTCTTAAAAAAATTACTATCTTATTTTTCTATATTTATTTTACTTATATTTATTGAAAATATTGAAAATTTCAATTTTTTTGTGGACTAAGTTTTTTTTTTTGGTTCTGAAAAAAAAAATTATTTGATGTTATGATAACTTTTATAATCATTCAAAAAAAAAAAACTGTGTATTTAACTATTTTTACAAAATATTATAAGAAAATATAAAAAATGCTTTTGTTTTATTTGCAAGTGTTAACTTGAATATACATATAAAATATAATAAAATTCCTTGATATAATAAATTTAATTTTACTTTAAATATAAATTATTTTTTTTTAAATTTAATATTTTTTAATTTTTAAAGAATTGTAATTTTCTTATTGTATTTAATATTAATGATTTTTTGCACATTAATATCTCTCATTTTAAAAAATAATATATTAAAAAGGAAAGAATCCAATTGCTAGGTATTCATAATATTCAAAGATATATAAGGTAATTTTAGCATATTAAATAAAAGGATAATTTTGCTAATTGAAAAAATAATTATTAAACTTTGCTATGATCCCAACAATTTTTACTTTGACAATTCCTTGTGTTTTGATAAGATTGTTAAACTTTTCATCTTTTACTTAAAAATTACAAAGTTTTGTCTTTTCGTTTATAAAATGAAATCGATTATTTAAGAAAAATAAAAATTAAAGTTAGAGTAGCATTCCAAAGTTTTGGAAATTCATTTCATTTGGGTTTCAATTTTAATATGAATCAAATAAGCTATAAGTGTTTCATTTTTTTTTTTTATTTATTTACTTTTTGGTAATATTTATATTGATTTGAAAAAAATTCAAATGATCCTCGACAATATTAATGCAATGTCACTATTCAATTGATAAAAAATATTACAAAATTTAATGTCATTATTTAATATTATTATTTAATTCAATGTGCTATATAAAATTGTTATGTCAAGATGATCAATAAAATTTAAAACAAAATTTTATTTTTATAACAATATTTTTTAAATGCCATCAATTTAACTTTTCTATGTTAAGTTGTACTTGTTAATTATTATTAAAGAAATATTCCTTTTATTTAAAAAAATACATATATATATATATATATATATATATATATATATATATATATATATATATATATATATATATATAATATTTTTTATTATTTTTCAATTGTTGATATATTTTCTCTATATTAATATTCAAAATTAAAAAAAAATAATATTTAAATTTAATAAATAATAATAATTGTAGTTCACGTACGTTAAAATATTTTAAAAAATACAAGTTAAATTAAAAAAGAGTAGTGTTATTGTTAGAGCAAAAATTGTTAGGATCAAAGCAAAATTTGTTAATTATTTTTCAATTGATAAAATTATCCATGTACTTTATAACATGCTAAAATTATCTTTTGGTAAACATTTTCCAGCTTTAGAGATTGATGTAAGGCTTTTACTAATTCAACAAACAACTAGTTACGGACATATTCAATCACTAAAAACAGCTTCTATACCCAAGGTAAAGATCATAACCCATCTCGCTTGTTACATAATCAAACCATCCAAAACAAGAGCAAAACATAAATTGAACTTGCTATTATAGTAGAAACAACAACCAGCAGAGCCAATCTCAGTGCAAAACAAAATATCATGACAAGATATAGACCAGACTATAGACTCTTTTAATAAGCAACTGATAGGTTAAAAATATTCTAAAATCGGGATCAAATTACCTAAAATAGGCTTAAAACTCAATAAAACATGCAAAACCAAATGGTACAAAAATCTTAGGAAAGGAACGAATGTAGAACAAATTATAGAAAGAGAACTCAAACACATAAAAATGTGCAAAAATAAAAAATAAAAATTCAAGACCAAAATCCCAATTTTGTGAATATTTAACCAAAATTTGCTTGAATGAATAGCAGAGAAAAAAGCTTAGACTTGAAAAAAAGAAATAGCGTTTTGATGGAAAAATTAAAAAGTAAAAAAGACTTGATTTGGAGGAAAGAAAAATGGAAAAACAGAGAAGATGATGGGAAAAGAGACATGCAAGAGAAAATCCGATAAGGTCCAATACATAAAAATCTAATACACTACGTATAAATAAATGAAAAAATAGACAATGACAACTGCAAATGAAGTCCAATTCTAAGAATATATTCAATAATTGCATTAATGCATGGCAATAACCATCAATTCCAAAGATGAAACCATTTTAAATTATAAGTGAAAAACAAAAAAAAAAAAAAAAAAAAGTGCACCACTAGGTCCATAGCAGCAATGGTTTAACCCTCCCAAGGCAAAAAACACGAACTCAAAATAAATTTTGGCATAGTAAAGTGCCATTTGAAGAACAAAAGTAATAAAAAAATTATCTCAAACCACAAGATGAAAGTAATTCCTAAATACCCATAAACTAGAGAACCAAATCTCACAAATGTTGCTCTAGATGAACCTCATAACTAACTTAAAGTGCATAAATTGTGAGGAAAAATATAATCAGATATAAATAAACAAATAAAAGAAGAAAAAATTACCAAACATGATGTGATTGGGAGAGGCAGCAATAGAAGGCAAAGAAGGAAATGAAGATGGATTGAAAAGCCAAATGGTGGGTAACAGTAGTGAAACTTAAAGATTACTTGAACAAAGCAGCGTAGCATATGGATCTTAGTAACACCATCTTCTTCATTTTTCCTGATCTGTTCTAAACAAGTGATGGGTATTGTACGAAATGAAAGAGTGGAGAGAGAGGTAGAGAGAGTGAAAGACTAAATAGAGTGAAAAATTGGGTTGATATAGGTTTTTTCTTAATTAAAAATATGTTTAATTTGGTGGGAGTCCTTGGCGCCAAAAATTTTTACTCTATAATGAGGGTGTCTTTTTCTTTGTTTTTTTAGCAAGCTATAATGACGGGATTAGATGTTAATAGTTAGAAAATTACAAACTTCTCACTAATTATCAGGTCTTTAACTACAAAATTGTTATACCTCACAAAAATTATACATAACTATTCTTTTAATGAGGAACTAGCTATGAGCGTTGCATGATTTATTTAAATTTTTTTATACAATATAAATTTTTAATTATTTTAAGCTATATAATATAATACTTTTATAATTTAACTAATATATTTAAAAAATTAAAAAGTATTAAAAATTTTATAAAAAATATAAATAAGTAAATAAGTATAACTAATTATCAAATCATTTATTAAAAAATTATCTTTTTAATTTTTCATTTATAATAATATTTCAATTTGCTCTCAATTAAATATTATCTTTTTAATATTTTAATTTATAATAAATATTTTATTTACAACAATATTTTAATTTTTATATTTAATTGCTCATAAACACATAAAGTCATAAAAAAAATATATATGTTAAAGAAAGTTATAGAAGAAAAAAATAATTGGATAAAAATATATGATAAAATATTCAAACATTAATAAAATAAAAATTAACCTCTTTATTATAAAATTAAATATTTCTTTTGAAAAATATAAAAATTATATCATTTCACTTCACATTCTTTTTTTGCATACAAACAAACATTCAGACACACATATATATGAAAAAATCATAAATATATGTTATAAATAGGTAGATAATTTAGGTTTCAAATATTATTAATCAATAATAATTGTAATAATTGAAAATTAAAAATTTAAATTTTGAAAGTTGCAACTCATATAATTATAATTGATTAATAAAAGAATATATAATTAAAGAATATATAATTTTAAAATAAATATATATAGAAAATCATAAATGTTTGTTTTAAGTAGGTGTTTTAGGTTATACCTTTTTTTTTTTTTAAATTATGCCAAAATTTAAATTTAATTTTTTTTTTATTTAGATTACTCATCATAATTATATTTGTAATATATGTAATTGTCATAAAATTATTTTTATGCTTTAGATTTCAAATTTCTTCAAATAATAATACAATTACAAGTATAAAATCATTATATATATATATATATATATATATATATATATATATATATATATATATATATATATATATATATATATATATATATATATATATATAATTAATAAAAAAATAATTCAACAAAAATTTATGATAAAATATTTAAAAATTAACAAAAGAAAAACTAATCTCTTTATTATTAAGTTGAATATTTTATTTGAAAAGTATAAAAATTATATCTATTCATTTATCATGTCCTCTTTTTATATATAAAAACACGCACATATATAGATAAAATCATATATACATATATGTACACCTAATTTAGATTATAAATCTTATTAATTAATAATAGTTGTATTAATTAAAAAATAAAAATTTAAATTTTGTAGGTTATAACTCATAATTAATTATATATGTTTTTAATACATTTAGTAGTCATAATGATCATTAAAATTATTTATGAGTTACAAATTTTTTTTTTTTTATAATAATTACTCATAACACAACTATATGATGATATATTGATTAATAAAATATATATATATATATATATATATATATATATATATATATATATATATATATATATATATATATATATATATATATATATATATATATATATATATCATAAATGTATGTATCATAAATATATGTTTTAAATTGATAATTTATGTAACATATTACATATCATAATTACATTTATAATATATTTAATTGTCAAAATGATTTAAGTTACAAATTCCATTAAGTAATATTAATTGATTTTAAGGCTTATTTTATATACAAATAAAAGGAAAAATATATATATACTTGTCATAATAAAAGCTAATTATTAGTAAATATTAATATTATTAATTAATTCATTTTTTCCATGTGGACCAATAAAAATCAAACACATAATAAATATATGTCACGTGTCAAATTCTAAAACATTCTAAACCCGCTTTTTATATATATATATATATATATATATATATATATATATATATATATATATATATATATATATATATATATATATATATATATATATTAGATTTGTTATATTGTCAATAAAGTTTCGTCATTAAAAATTGCTTTTCTTGTAGTGATCTTTGAATATTATCAATAACTAGCAATTGGATTATTTCCTTTTTAATACATTGCTATACATATATATTTTCAAAAATGAGAAATATTAATGTGCAAAAATCCTGATATTAAATAAAATAAGAAAATTAGAACTTTTGAAAAATTATAAATTATTAAAATTTAAAATTAAAAAATAAGTTATATGTAAAGTAAAATTAAATATTAATTATACTAAAAAAATTCATAATATTTTGCATGTATATTCTAGTTAATACTTACAAATAAAATAAAAATATTTTTTTTATATTTTCTCATAATATTTTGTAAAAATAGTTAAATACATAGTTTTTAAATGATTATAAAAGGTATTATTATATCAACTAATTTTTTTTAGAACGTCAAAAAAAATATAGTCCACCAAAAAAAAAATAGAAATTTTAAATATTTTTTAATAAATATAAGTAAAATAAATATAGAAAAAAATAAGATAGTAATTTTTTTAAGAAAAAATAATGTGAAATTTTGAAATTTTTGTTTTGATATGTTATTTAATGCTTAATTTTTATTTTTTACCTAATTTTAATAATTTATTATTAATTTATATGATGAAATTATTAAATATTATATTATAATTATTATATGTTTACAAAAATAAGTATATTATTTAAAATACATTGAAATTGATGTAAAAGGAAAAAATATAATTGAAGTTAAGAAAGATATCAAAGCTAAGTAAATATCAAAGCTAAATAAAAAATACTAACTATAAAGATAATCCTAACAATTTATGCTTTGGAAATAATGTTATCCTAAAAAATATGATTAAAAATTGCTAGGGCCAGAAAAAAAATTGTTATTAATTTTTTAATTGACAAAATTATCCTTATGATTGTTAATATTTTTTACTTACCTTTTACACCTTTATTAATTTCAATTATATTCTTTCCTTTTATAACAATTTTTTATGTAAATTTTAAATAATATTTTTATTTTTATAAATGTATAGTAATTATAATATAATATTTATTAATTTCATCATATTAATTAATAATAAATTATTAAAATTAGGTTAAAAATTAAATTAAGTTTTAAATAACATATCAAATTAAAAATTTCAAAATTTCACATTTCTTCTTAAAAAAATTAGTATCTTATTTTTTTATATTTATTTTACTTACATTTATTAAAAAATATTTAAAATTTCCATTTTTTTGTGGACTATAATTTTTTAACTTTCTAAAAAAAATAGTTGATATTATAATTAACTTTTATAATCATTTAAAAAATTATGTATTTAACTATTTTTACAAAATATTATGAGAAAATATAAAAAATAATTTTATTTTATTTTTATAATTTTTCAAAACTTATAATTTTCTTATTTTATTTAATATTAGTATTTTTTGCAAGTTAATATCTCTCATCTTAAAAAATTTAAAATATATATGGAATGTAATATATTAAAAAGCAAATAATCTAATTGCTAGTTATTGATAATATTCAAAGATATATAAGATAATTTTACCATATTAAGTATAAAGATAATTTTTCAATTTAAGAAAACTTAACAAACTTTTTTAATTTAACTTGTCTTTTCTTAAAATATTTTAACATACATGAATTATTATTATTATTTTTTATTAAATTCAAATATTACTTTTTGATAATTTTGAATATTAATATAAAACAAAATATATGAATAGTTGAAAAATAGAAAAAAATAATATACATATTTATTTAAATAATTTTTTTAAATAAAAGAAATCTTTCCTTAATAATAATTAATAAGTACAATTTGAAATAAAAAAGTAAAATGGATTGTATTCAAAAAATATATAAAAATTTTGTTATAAGGATAAACTTTTCTTTTGAGTTTCATTGATTATATTGATATAACAATTATATACAACACCTTGACTTAAATAATGACATTAAATAATTGAAAAATATTATACAATTCAACATTTTTATCACAACTGATGTGTCATTATCTTATTTATTAAATTTTTTTAAAAGTGTATTATATAAAATATTTTCAAATGCAATGATGTCACATAAGTTGGGATAAAAATGTTGGGTTGTATATCATTGTTGTAAATAATTTATAGATAATTACATTAAATTTTGTAATCTTTCACTACAAAAAAAATACAATTTACTGACTAAAATTTTTGTCGGTAAATTATGTTTTTTTAGTCGGTAATATATATAGCGACTATTTACCGACCAAAAAATTTAATCGGTATTTAACTTGTTAGTAACACAATTTACTAACTGAATATAAAATTGTCGGTAATTATCGACGAAATTTTGATCAGTAAATTATTTTTATATTGTCAATAAAATAACTTTATATCGTTAGAATTTTTTTTTTGGAGACAATTTACCGACTAAATTTTTAGTCGATAATCTGTCGGTAAATTTTTATTTTTTTAAAAATAAAAAAATAGTTGGTAATTCATTGGTAAAGTTTAAATAAATATTTTTCAAAAGTAAATATTTTGTCGGTAATACGTCGGTAATTTTGTAAATTAATTTTAAAAAAAAATATTTTATCCATAATCCATCGGTAAAATTCTATTTTTTAAAAAAAATACATATTCTTCAAAAAATAAGAATAATAATTTAAAAAATTAAAATTTTTAGAGTGAACATGAAAATTAAGTAATAAAAAGTTATAAAATAAATTAGGAAGCTTAAAGAATATAAAAATGACTAAATTAAAAAAACTAAATTAAAATTATATTTCAAAACTATAAAAAGAATGAAATGAAGCTAAAATTAAGAGAGAAAATAATAAGAGTAAAAACGAAAAGGTAAGATAAATAATTTATTAAATTTATTTTTTTGTTTACTAAATTTATATAAAAAATTTAATAAAAAAATAAATTTAAGATAGCAAATAATTATTTTTTAAAAAATCACATTAACACTTTTTTATGCTATAAACAATTTAAAAAATATAAATAATAAATTATAAAAACTAAAAAATAAAAAAAATTGAAATAAATTTATTAGATTTTTTGTATTGAAGGGTTTGAAATTTAAGAAATAAAATAGAAAAAAATAAAATATGAAACAAAGAGTATATAAGTATTAAAGAGTATGGAAATATTAAGTGATGAAAAAGAAAATAAAGAAATAGTTAAAAGAGAAAGAAAAAAAAATAAATTTTATTTGTGAGAAATGGAGAGAAGAAATTGAGAGAAAGATAAGAAAAAAGAAAGATAAGAAAAGGGAAAGAGAAGAAGTGTGAGAAAAAATGATGAGAATAAGCCCTTTTATACTTTTTTTATGTCATTTACCGACTAATTATTAACTAAATTTTCGTCAGTAAATTTTTCAAATGAAAATTTGGAGAGAAATTTCCCTCTAAAATTTTCATTTACCAACAGATTACTAACTAAATTTCTATCGTTAATTTATTTTTTATTTTTTAAAAATCAAATGAAAATTTTGGAGGAAAATTTTCCTCCAAAATTTTCATTTACCGACTGATTACCGACTAAATTTCTATCAGTAATTTTTTTTAAACATCAAATAAAAATTTGGAGGAAAATTTCCCTCCAAAATTTTTATTCACCGACAAATTATTTTGTCAGTAAATTAAAAAAAATTCTTTATAATTTACCAACTGAAATTTTAGTTGGTAAATTTAGTGACAAAAATTTTTGTCTGTAAATAGGAATTTTTTTAATTAAATCAAAGAAAATTTTGCTTTTTAATTTACCGACTAAAATTTTTTGTTGGTAAATTAAAAAATATTTTGTTTTTCAATTTACCAATTGAATAATGTTGTCAGTAAATTAGAAAGTTTTTATAATTGAATTAAAAAAAATTGCTTTTGAAATTACCGACTAAAATTTTGGTCGGTAAATTAATTTTAGTCGGTAATTTCAAAAAAAAATTCGGTGAATTAACAAATATTTTGTTTTCTAATTTACTGACTGAATAATATTGTCAGTAAATTAGAAAAATTTTGTAATTGAATTAAAAAAATTGCCTTTTAATTTACTAACTAAAATTTTGGTCGGTAAATTTACTGACCAAAATTTTAGTCAATAATTTCAAAAATTTTTTCGGTAAATTAACAAATATTTTGTTTTTAAATTTACCAACTGAATAATATTGTCGGTAAATTAGAAAGCTTTTATAATTGAATTAAAGAAAATTTTGCCTTTTAATTTACCAACTAAACTTTTGGTCGGTAAATTTACCGACCAAAATTTTAGTCAGTAATTTCAAAATTTTTTCAATTTACTAACAAAAAATTTGGTTGGTAAATTTACTGATGGAAAAATATTATTGGTAAATTAGAAAGCTTTTATAATTGAATTAAAGAAAATTTTGTCTTTTAATTTATTGACTAAACTTTTGGTCGGTAAATTTACCGACCAAAATTTTAGTTGGTAATTTCAAAATTTTTTTAATTTACCAACCAAAAATTTGGTCGGTAAATTTACCGACAGAATAAGATTATCGGTAAATTAGAAAGCTTTTTTAATTGAATTAAAGAAAATTTTGTCTTTTAATTTACCGACTAAAATTTTAGTCGGTAATTTCAAAATTTTTTAATTTACCAACCAAAAATTTTAGTCGGTAATTTCAAAATTTTTTTAATTTACCAACAAAAAATTTGGTCGGTAAATTTACCAATGGAATAAGATTGTCGAAAAATTAGAAAGCTTTTAGAATTGAATTAAAGAAAATTTTACCTTTTAATTTACCGACTAAACTTTTGGTCGGTAAATTTACCGACCAAATTTTAGTCGGTAAATTGTTGCTAATTTTTTGCGCCCTTTTTTTGCATCTTATTTAGCGACGAAATTTGATATTCGGTAATTTTTTGTTAGTAAACCATTAGTAGTTTGTTGGTAATTAAAAAAAAAAAATTTCATGTGTCATCAGTATTCTGTCGGTAATTTAATAAATTTACTAACGAAATTATTTCTCTCGATAAATTTTGTCGGTAAACTATGATTTTCTTGTAGTGTTTATGTTAATTAAATAATGACATTGAATTAATGTCATTACCAAAAAAAAAAAAGTAAATAAACATTACCAGATTAACTAAACATTACCAAAAAAGTAAATAAATAAAAAAAAATGAAACACTTGTAGCTTATTTGTTCATTTTGAAATTGAAATCCAAATTGAAAATGAATGTCCCAAATTTTAGAATGCTATTCCAATTTTTTTTTTTCTTAAACAATAGATTTTATTTCATAAAGAAAAAGATAAAACTTTATAATTTATAAACCAGAGACAAAAGTGTAAAGAGTCTTATCAAAACACAAGAAAAATTGATAAAATAAGGGTAGAGTTATTGTCAGTGCAAAAATTGTTATGATCAAAGCAAAATTTGTTAGTTATTTTCAATTGGCAAAATTATTCTTTTACTTAATATGCTAAAATTACCTTATATATCTTTGAATATTGTCAATATCTAGCAATTGGATTCTTTCATTTTTAATATATTAATTTCTAGATATATTTTTTAAAATGAGAGATATTAATGTGTAAAAAATCACTATTATTAAATAAAATAAGAAAATTACAGCTTTTGAAAATTTATAAATTATTAAAATTTAAAAATAAAAAATAAGATATATTTCAAGTAAAATTAAGTTAATGTATGAAAATTTTTTATAATATTCTATATGAATATTTTAGTTAAGACTTGCAAATAAAATAAAAGCATTTTTTATATATTCTTATATTATAAAAGTAAATATAATATCAACTAATTTTTTCAGAAACAAAAAAAATATGGTTCACAAAAAAATTGAAATTTTAAATTTTTTTAATAAATATAGGTAAAATAAATGTAGAAAAAAATAAGATAGTAATTTTTTAAGAAAAATGTAAAATTTTAATGGGTTATCTAATAATTTATTTTAATTTTTAACTTAATTTTAATAATTGATTATTAACTAATATGATGAAATTAATAAATATTATATTATAATTGTAATATTTTTGCAAAAATAAATATATAATTTAAAATTTACATAGAAAAATTGAATAAAAGAAAAAGAATATAATTGAAATTAATAAAGGTGTAAAAGGTAAGTAAAAAATATTAACCACCATAAAGATAATTTTTTCAATAAAGATAATTAGTAACTTTTGCTATGACCCTAACAATTTCTGCTCTCAAAATAAAGCTACTCTAAATAATTAACAAAGTGCGAATGCGCCACTATTTTCAATGTAAAAATCTCTTTCCTTTATTTTTTTAAAGAAAAATATAAATCTTATATAAAAGTATATTTTGAATAATTAATAAAAAAAAATTATAAAAGCAGACATCACAAAATAATAAAATAAGAAATTAGCTTGAACTTGTGTTTCAAATTCATGCCTAAAAATAAAAACACTGAAAATAAGAAATAAATTCACGCCTAAAAAATACATAGATTAATCGTATATGTTATAAAATAAGGAACAATTATAGAGAATAAAGAAAAAAGAGAGTATAAGAGAGAATAAATTTCTGTGTATATTTCATTGACTATAACACTTATTTATCGGTGTAAAAGGTTACAGAAGTAAGATCAAAGATAGAGTCATATTTACAAAAGAAAACTATTTATATAGATAGTAATAGACATCTAATCATATCATACTACTCATATATTATCATCAATATTATCATAACACTCCCTCTTAGATGTTTATTATAAAGAATATGCTTAATTCAAACCTTATTAAGAAAAAATCTTGTGGAAAAAAATCCTAGTAAAGAAAAAAGAGTACATTATTCTCGCAGAACTTGCATCATAATACTACCTCATTAAAAATCTTTGTAAACAAATCTGTTAAGTTGTCAAACTGTATACTTACTGATGTTTAAGTAATATCCACATATAACATATAATAATTTATTTATCGTAATCCCTTAGGATATTACTTGCGCGATGAATATACCTCATTAAAAACCTTGCTAGAAAACCCAGTGTAAAAAAAATAGCTAAAGAAAAGAGTACATTTCATATTTTATTTTGTCATTTCACAGATTGTCTCATTAAAACCTTTGTCTAAGAAAACCTTGTGGGATAAAAACTTGACTAAGGAAAAAGAGTACAATTATATACTAATTCGCTCCTCCTGATGAGGACAAATTTTAGCACAGCATATATTACTCAATGAAACAATGCCATTTAAATTCTATACTAGGCAAAGACTTAGTATATAAGTCTATTAGGCTGTCACTCGAGTGAATTTGATGGATATCTCTTCTGAAACTCATGTATAAGAATTTGGGCGGAGTTTATATGTTTACTTCATCACCCTTGATATATTCACCTTTAATTTGTGCAATGCAAATTGCATTATTCTCAAAATACAATAGGAATATCTTTAGCAAGGTACTTCAAGACCATAAAAATCTTTATAAAATTGCAGTACCACGATAAATGAATATATAGCCAATTTAAGATCTACCATTATAAAAATCAAGCAAATAATCAATATTCTCATATAGACCAAATTCAAATATGAATCAAAATATGATCATAATATTAATAATATATTGAAGATAACTTTTTACACCACTCTAATGTCTTTTAGTAAGTGCAGAGCTATACCTAACTAGGAATTTTTCTTACAAATGCAATTTTAGGCCTGATGCAATTTGCAAGATACATGAGTGCTCTTATAGCACTTATATATGGTATTTTAAGACCAAATTAATAGCTCTTTGTTGTCGTCTTAGGTTTAAAAGGGTATCTTTTCACTTCATGTGAGAGGACCACCACTTGTATGTTTAAAAGAAAAGATTTATCCATACAAAATTACTTAAATATCTTTTCCATATAAATAGACTAGTGTATTAGGACTCCTTGATGATTAGTTTGTAGGCCGATACAAAATTTCATTTCCTTTAACTTTTCCATCTTGAACTCACTCTTTAAATAGATACATACTTCTTTGAGTTCATTAGGAGTCACACTGATATTTAAATCATTAACTTATATTGCAATAATAACATTTACTATTCTATGGTCTTTTATGAATATAAATAGACCTACTATATTATTCACATATCTTTCTTTCAATAAGAATTTACTCAAACAATTATACCACATGTCCATATTACTTTAATCCATACAAAGATTTTTGCAATATGATGATATATATGTCACATGTTTAACGTGCATTCATTTATGATTTCTTTAGTCCTTTTGGGACTTTCATATAAATATCATTTTTATAAGGCGTATATCAAGCCTTTCTGTAACTGCCATACTAATCGAATAACGGAACATGATCATTTCCATAATAAGAGAATTATTTTTCTCATAGTTAATGATAGAACGAGTCTAGCTCTACTTTAATTATCTCTTTTCATAATGATCAATCATATTTATGCTAATATTCAGTTATATTTATTGGTTTTGGATTCATATTTTCTCTTGAAACAGCAAGAGCTACTATTGAGGCAAATTCATCATCGACAATAATTGAATTTCTATTAACTCTTTCTCTTATATCACAAAAACAATTGAGATCTCATAGTTTTTATTTATATGATTATCAACTCCAGAAGCCATATCTGGAGGACATAATTATTTTGTTGTCTCAGTCTGTATCTCATAATTGGCTATAACTCTTTGACTGAGATCTTTCTCTTCAGGAGATTTAATGAGTGACCTTGCTTTTTTTTTTTTTCTGTGGATTTTTATCTTTAGTTCCAATTCACTATCCACACTTCTGGCGTGTAATGAGATTGATTGATTTTCTATTTGCAATTGGAACCATAACTATTGCTAGGGTATTAACAACTATAGTATTAGACTTTGTCACTCTTTTAGCATCTATAAATGCATTGGTAGTTAAGTTGCAATTTATTGCAACTATGTTATTTTCTAAACTTCTTATTCACTTTAACTTGTATATGAATCAAAATTATTTAAAGGGTTTTCCTTCAAATAAATTTCTTGATATTCTTTAATACTGCATGTGCTTTTCCTCTCCCTAATATCGAGAAATGTGCCTTATCAAAATAAACTCTTAGTCTCTTTTGTGGACCCATTTTTGCACATTGAGATAGTGGTATTAATATATTCATGGCACAACAAAAAATTTGCAGCCTATGTCCATATACAAGTTTCAAAGGAGAGTATGTATGATATATATAATGGCATTCATGCCAAACCTTCAAGGTTTAATTATTGAACTATAAGTTCAATACTTGAATTGCAGGTTCAATGCAATATGTTGTGCATCTATATTAGGGAATAAACAATAATGAAATAACTCATTATAATCCACAACTTGTAAAATCCTTACAAATTACTCTTTCAAGGAGTTTACATAGAATCACCAATATCGAGTTGTGTCTTTTATATGAGTTATTACTTTTTCAGAGTTCTCATGATCTACCAAATAATTTATAGCATTCACTTTAGGGAATACAATTGTACTAGTAAGCATTGTTTATTGCTTTCTCATTAGCAATTATTCTTTGCAACCACTAGAAGATAAACAATATTTGTTAATTTTTACTTTTTATACTGCTACTACAGAAACATGTAGTGTGTCATAATTAAATTAGTCTTTTAAAAATTTATAGATAATATATTCAGTTATTTAGGAACTATAAAGAATACTAGTTTTTCAAGAACTGTAGAGAATACTAGTTCTTCAAGAACTATAGAACTGTAATTATTATTAGTTTTTTAAGAATTGTAGATAATACTAGTTTTTTCAGAAACTAAAATTTAAAATATAGTGCTAGTTCTTCAGAAAGTAAAATTTAAAATATAACACTAGTTATTCAGGAACTAGAATTTAATTAATTAATCATCAAATAGTATATCAAATCTTTATAAATCTCAAAAAAAAAAAATGATTTGGTATTCTCTTAAAAAAAAATTGCTATTTGTATACAATTTGGTACAATTTCTTCAAATTTTTTCTACAAAAATGTATTTGACACATAAATATTAATAATAATAATAATTAATTAGACAAAGATTGTTTACCATAAATATTAAATCTTTTTTTTTTTATTTTTCAGTTTAGCTAGGTTGTAACAAGCCACAAGCTATCCAAAATTATGAATAGTATTGTAGAACGATTCGTATTGATAACATGTTATAAAATAAAGAACAATTATAGAGAATAAAGAAAAGAGAGAATAGAAGAGAGAATAAATTTTTGTGTATATTTATAGGTATAAAATGTTACAAAGATAGGATAAAAAATAAAGTCTTATTTACATAAGAAAACTATTTATAGAGATAGTGATAGATATTTAATCATATCATACTACTCATATATTATCATCAATATTATCACAACAATATAGATATATTTGTGTTCATTGAATAAGAAAAACTAAATAAAATAAAATAAACCACCGCTAACTAAGGAGGTGTATTTGATGGATTTGCACTCAACGGCAGATCCAACATTACTAAAAGGTTTACTCTATTATTATTAAATCCAACATAATGAAAATATTTAATATGGTTTAATTTATTTTTTATAGTTCTAAATTGTTTGATAATCATTTTTGTCATTTATTTTCTAAGCGCATATTTATTTTCTTTAATTTCTTAAAAGATTTTGTATATATATTTAAGATAGCATTATTATTAGGGCTGGAGTAAATTTTGTTATTTATTTTTCAGTTGACAAAATTATCCTTTTACTTAATATGTTAAAATTATCTTATATATCTTCGAATATTATTAATAACTAGCTATTGGTTTATTTCCTTTTTAATATATTACTTTCCATATATATTTTTTAAAGTGAGAGATATTAATGTGTAAAAATACTAATATTAAATAAAACAAGAAAGTTACAACTTTTGAAAAAATATAAATTATTAAAATTTTGAAATAAAAAACAAGTTGTATTTAAAGTAAAATTAAATTAATTATACTAAAATATTTTATATGAATATTCTAGTTAATACTTGCAAATAAAATAAAATTATTTTTTATATTTTCTCATAATATTTTGTAAAAATAGTGAAATACATAGTTTGTAAAATGATTATAAAAGTTATTGTAATATCATTTTTTTTTTGAGAATTTCAACTATTTTTTGAAAACTACAGAAAAATACAGTTCACAAAAAATTAAAAACAAAAAAAAATTAAAAACAACTAATTTGTAAAGTGCACTAAAAGCTCAATAATTTATAAGGTGTGATAACTCCTATCATCTAATATACCAACAAGCAGATTACGCATCTTTTTATAATTCCATTATCACATTCTCGTCGCCGGCACATCTGCAACCCAAAACAATGAGCTGGTCGTGGTCAGGAACCATAAGTGCAGCTATTAAATGAGAAAATATTTCAGCAAGAATTATATCAGAACGTTTTTATTGATGTGTAGTTTATGAATTTACAAAGGTATTTATAGCTATTAATACATGATTAATGGCACAATTTATGGCATGATTTGTGAGTTATACATGTGAGGTAGAACTGGAAATTTGACATTATACAGACAGCCTACAGACAACCTATACCTAACATTAACTTTCAAAGATTAACATTAACACCCCCCCCTCAAACTCAAGGTGGTACAGTGGATGCCAACTTGAGTTTGTTTAGAAGATCCTGAAATCATGTTGGAAGATGTGTTTTGGTGAAGATATCTGCTATTTGATGAACTGATGGGACTGATTGTAAAATAAGGGTACCTTGAAGAATATGATGACGAATAAAATGACAATCAATCTCAATATGTTTTGTTCGTGCATGAAATACGTCATTATGAGAGATCTGGATTGCATTGCGATTGTCACAATGAAGTATAGTGGCAGAGTGATGGTGGATACCCATATCAGAGAGTAACCATCTCAGCCAAAGTAATTCTGATGTAGCGTCAGCAAGAGCACGATATTCAGATTTGGTGCTTGAGCGAGCAACGACAGTTTGTTTCTTGCTTTTCCAAGAGATAAGAGAATCTCCCAAAAAGAAACAATAACCAGTGGTTGACTGACGATCAGTTGGATCACCAGCCCAGTCAGCATCCGAGTAGCCAGATAACACCAAGGGAGTTGTGGCATTAAAATGTAATCCATGAAAAATAGTTCCTTTGATATAACGAAGGATCCGAAGGATGACAGCAAAATGAGACGTTCGAGGAGCATACATGAATTGGCTTACCAGATGAACAGCATATGATACATCTGGTCTAGTAACAGTGAGATAAACAAGACTTCCAACTAGTTGACGGTACAAAGTAGGATCATCAAGAGGAGTGCCATCCAAAGGAGTAAGTTTACAATTGAGTTCCAAGGAGTTGAAATAGTTTTGCTGTCAATAAGACATGCTCTGGAAAGTAGATCAGATGCATATTTTGTTTGAGACAAATAGTAGCCTTGAGAATTATGAGAAACCTCAAGACCCAAAAAATAGCTGAGAGTGCCAAGATCCTTCATTTCGAAATGCTGGCTGAGATAAGTTTGAACTTCAGAAATACCAGATTTGTCACTACCTGTAATGATCATATCATCAACATAAAGCAACAATAGTATAATTCCATGATCAGTGTGGCGAACAAATAATGCTGAATCATAATTGCTGGAGGCAAAACCAAATTGAGTAAGAGTTGAACTAAATTTGGCAAACCATGCTCAAGGAGCTTGCTTAAGTCCATACAGAGCTTTGCGAAGCTTACAGACTTTATGAGAAGAGTGATATCTAGGAGGCGGTTTCATGTAAACTTCTTCAGATAAGTCACCATTTAGAAAAGCATTTTTAACATCCATCTGGAAAAGTTTCCATTTATGAACTGCAACAATGGCTAATAGACTACGAACAGATGTCAATCGAGTAACTGGAGCAAAAGTTTCTTCATAGTCGATGCCATATTCTTGAGTGTATCCCTTGGCTACTAATCGGGCTTTGTAACATTCTACAGACCCATTAAAGCGAGTTTTGATTTTGTAGATCCATTTACAACCAATTGGGATTTTGTTTAGAGAAAGATCAACTAGATCCTAAGTGTGAGTTTTCTCCAATGCTTGAATTTCCTCAGTCATAGCTTGCTGCCAAAGAGGGTCAGTACTAGCCTCACGATAAGAGTGAGGCTCATAGAGAGTTGCAATGGCAGAGTAACAATGAAAACCTTGAAGGTAACTAGGAGTTTCTCTTACCCGGGTTGAACGACGAAGATTGGTGTTAGGAGTAGTTGAAGATTCGGAGTCATGGGTAGGTGCAGAATCAACAGTTGGAGTTGGTTTAGGTGGATCAGGTGAGGAGGTATCAGGCTCAATTGTAGCAGAATCACCTGTAACAGAGTTAGGAAATAACTCGACAGAAGGATCTGTAAAAAATAATGAGTCAGTAGTAACTGAAGTATGAAACTTAGACAGAGAGGAGAACATGGTGTTTTTCCAAAAGGTAACATGTCTAGAAATGCGAAATCGATTAGAGATAGGATCCCAACATCGTTAACCTTTGTGTTCAATTCCATAACCTAAAAAACAACACAGATGAGCACGAGGTTCTAATTTGGTATATTCATGCGGTTGTAAAAGAACAAAATATGCACAACCAAAGGTCTTAAGGATTTTATAGTTTGGATGTTTGCCATACAATTTTTCAAAAGGAGATAGATTTTGGAGTACTAAGGTAGGCACCCGATTAATATTATATACAGAAGTGAGTGCTGCTTCCCCCCAAAATTTTTCTGGACAGGAACCGGAGAGGAGAAGAGCATGAACAGAGTATAAAATATGACGATGTTTTCGTTCAGCTCGGCCATTTTGTTGTGAAGTGTGAGGACAAGAACGTTGAATGATTGTGCCTTGCTATTGAAGATAATGAAGCAAAGATGATTCTTGATATTTCATGGCATTATCTGTGCGAAGAATTTTAATTGTAGAGGAAAATTGACTTTTTAATCATATTTGCAAATGTAACATAAATATGTGGTAATTCTGAACGATTTTGCAAGAAATATATCCAAGTAAAATGAGAATAATCATTAATAAATAACACAAAATAACGAAAGCCACTGATGGAAGAAACAGGAGAAGGTCCCCAAATATCAGAATGAATTAAGTCAAACGGATTGATAGAAATTGAATTATTATGATTAAAAGATAATGCAGGTTGCTTGGCAAGTTGACACTCTAAACACTGAAATGACTCAAATTTTATGGAACCCAACAATCCACGAGAAATTAAAGACTAAATTTTATTAGCAGAAGCATGACCAAGGCGAAGATGCTATTGAAGAATAGGAGAAGTGGTAGTAGTAGCGGCAGAAACAGATCTTTGAGGAAAATGAAGAAATATGAGTTCAAATAACCGCCCCACCCTGCGACCCTCCCAAAGAATCTGCCCCGTCTGCAGATCCTATACCTGACAACTAGAATGAGAAAAATTTACATTTAGTCCTTTTCACATAATTGACCAACCGAGATAAGATTTAGTGATAGGTTTGGAATATAGTGAGTATCTGAAAGGCTAAGATTAGAGGTAGAGGCATGACCAGTATGTGTGATGTGCATTTTAGTTCCATTTGCTGTTTTTTATTGGGGGTAAGAAAGAAGCAGGTGTGGTAGAGGACAAGATACTAATATCAGTGATCATATGGTTACAACAGGCATAGTCAAAAAGCCAATTTGAATTACCTGGAATGACAGACATGGCGGCAGAGGAGTTGGAAGAGATAACCTATTTAAGTAAGGCCTCAAGATCACTCATTGTGATGGCTGTAGAGGTTTCTGTGGTAGCAGCACTGACTGAGGTTGAGCCAGTTTTGGAGAAAGTCTTGGTTTTAGAATATCCACTCTTTGGTCATGGTGGGCGAGTTGAACAATGCTCAAGAATGTGACCATGATCATGGCAGTATCTGCATTCTACAATAGGACAATTAGCAAAATTATGACCAGGTTTATTACAGTTCTTACACAGTTGATTGCTATATCTCATATTTGAAGATCGTGTGGTTGCAAGAGCTAATTCAGAATTTGATTGTCTACTAAGACCAAGTCGTGTTTCCTCAAAGATAAGTTCTTGGATAGCTGTGTTCAAAGTTGGGAGAGGATGTCGATGTAGCAAAGAGGCACGCATAGCTTCATATTCTGGTCGAAGAGCCATAAGAACTTGGATTAGGTGAAGATGATCTTCACTAATCTTTGTTTGAGATAATTGATTCCAGATTGGCTGAACTTGTGCTAGAAAATCATTGACAGATTGGCCAGATTCTTGCTTGAGATTGTGCAAAGTAGTCCATAGCTAAAAATAGTGGGCAAGACCAGTCGTTTGATACCGATTTGCCAAGAAATCCCATATTGCTTTTGTTGTATCAAACTCAGCAATTGAATGTGGATGGATGGAATCGATGTGTTGCGGAACCAAGTGATGACTTGATATTTTTGCTATCCCAATCTTCAAGACGATCTTCGAATTTGGTATCTGGTTTGTCTGGCTCTTTTGTAGGTTTAGTGATATCTCCAGTAACTATACGCCAGAGCTTGCGCCCAATCAAGAAACTTTTCATTCCTTGAACCCAAATGTTATAGTTAGATCCAATCAAAATTGTTGTAATTAGTTTTGCAACGTCTGATTTATCCATTTTAAGGAATATAAAGGAAAATGGATGATAGAGCTGGAATTTGACAAAACAGAGGCCAAATTTGGATTCAGAAGGTGTAAAAACTTCAGGAACCGGTCTGATTTTGCAAAGAACCGGTTGAAAAATGGTTGAACTAGATGGTCAAAATTTTCTAGACTGGTTCGGTCAACATGTGGTTTTGAATAGTACAAAACGCGGATCTGGGTCGGGCAGAGCGTGGGCAGTGATGATGTGACACTAACACGTGGTAAACACGTGGACTAACAATTGCTGACGTGGATATGACGTGACACTGACACGTGGGACACACGTGGACTAATAGTTGCTTACGTGGATGTGACGTAGCAATGAGTGGACTGACACGTGGAGATGACGTGGCTTGCCACGTGGTGGACACGTAATCTGACAGGTGCTGATGTGTGTATTATGTGGCGTTGACGTGGCTCTGACGTAGTCGTCTTCAACCTCTGGCTGTGCGTGGAGCGCATGGAGCGCGTGAAATACAGGTCTGTTTCTTTGATCAGCGTGTGAGGGCGCGTGGGTGACTTTCTGGAGCTCTGGTTTATCTTGAAATTTTTCTGGTGACTGATTCTATCTGTTAGTGTGATTAAAATGAGATTTTAACATGTGCATGGAATGATTTCAGTAGGACAGTGGTTTTAAAATGACAAACAGAATAAATGCAAAACAATTGGATCAGATATCACAGAATGGCTCTGATACCATGTTAAATGAGAGAATATTTCAGCAAGAATTATATCAGAACGTTTTTATTGATGTGTAGTTTATGAATTTACAAAGGTATTTATAGCTATTAATACATGATTAATGGCACAATTTATGGCATGATTTATGGGTTATACATGTGAGGTAGAGCTGGAAATTTGACATTATACAGACAGCTTACAGACAACCTATACCTAACATTGACTTTCAAAGATTAACATTAACAGCAGCCAAGGTAAGTAACAAATTTAGTCCCTTATCATATATCTAATTCATTTCACCAATCTTGTCTTCTAAAGATATAACAAAACTTTTCCTGCTTTTTCATTTGATAAAATACAACAGAAAAGATTTGAAGAAGGCAATGATGCACCAGCAAATTACCAAAGTGTGGCCCTCATCATTGGGGTAACTGGCATCGTTGGCAGTAGCCTGGCTGAAATCCTACCCCTTGCAGACACCCCAGGTGGTCCGTGGAAGGTCTATGGTGTGGCACGCCGGCCACGACCAATCTGGCAAGCTAATCATAGAATTGAATACATCCAGTGCAATGTCTCAAATGAAGAAGAAGCCCTCGAAAAGCTCTCCAATCTTATAAATGTAACCTAAATCTTTTATGTTGCTTGGGTAAGCAGACCTATAGAAGAAGAGAACTGTGTTGTCAATGGTACCATGCTAAGAAACATCCTCAAAGTAGTAATCCCAAATGCGGCAAATTTGCAACATATTTATTTGCAAACTGGACGTAAGCATTATTTAAGTCCTTTTGAGTCTTTAAGAAAAATTCAGCCTCATGATTCTCCATTCCATGAGGATCTACCAAGGCTTAATGTATTGAACTTTTATTATACACTTGAGGATGTGTTGTCTGATGAGGTAAATAAGCAAGAAGGCTTGACATGGTCAGTTCATAGACCTGGAATGATATTTGGGTTTTCACCGTGTAGTTTGATGAATGCAATAGAGACTTTATGTGTTTATGCAGCAATATGTAAGCATTAGGGGCTTCCATTAATCTTTCCAAGTAACCGTGCAGCCTGGGATGGATATTGGGATGCATTAGATGCATATCTGATTGCAGAGCAGCAGATATGGGCAGCAGTGGATCCATGTGCAAAGAACGAAGCATTCAATTGCAGCAATGGAGATGTGTTCAAGTGGAAGCATTTGTGCAAGGTGTTGGCAGAGCAGTTCAAGATCGAGAATTATGGGTTAAAAGAAGGCAACAAGAGAATGAGCATTGCTGAGAATATGAAAAATATGGGGCCAGTATGGGATGAGATTGTAAGAGAGAAGGAGTTGGTGCCTTCTGAAGTTAAGGAAGTTGCGATATGGCAGGTGCTTGATATGTTTTTCCAAGTGACATCAAATTTGGATGACACAAACAAGATGGAAGAAAATGGATATTTGGATAGCATGAACAAGAGCAAAGAACATGGATTTTTGGGGTTCAGAAACACAAAAACAACTTTTATATCTTGGATTAATAAAATGAAATCTCAAAAAATTTTTCCTTGATATGATGACTGATTAGGGTGTTTTGATGTTGCTAATTGTGAGACCTCACCCGAGCACCGGTCCGATTTGCCGAGGGATCGAAATGCTCTTCGGAAGAAACTCCACGATTGGAACTCGCTGTGAGTTCAGAAAATTAATTTTTGTAATTTGACAGTTGAAAAGTGAGTCGCCACTTTAATTTATTTATTTTAATTGAGAAAATTAAAGAAAACCCAACACGATTGACTCCAAAATTTGATTTATCCCAATGAAAAATGCACCAATCCACGAGTGACCAAGGAGGGCTCGGAGATCAGGTTTTGGTAATTATACAATTAAGAAAATGTTTTTTTTTTCTTTAGTTTGGCTAAAAATGCAAAATAACTCTTAAAAAATGAATTTTCGTATATGCATGAATAGGAATATAATGATGAATGAACATATAATATATATATATATATATATATATATATATATATATATATATATATATATATATATATATATATATATATATATATATATATATATATATATATATATATATATATATATATATGATGTGATGGAATGAAAATAACAAATAAATAGGCAAAATAAATCTTACTTAATTATTACAATATCAAAACAAATGAAATAAGGAGGATCTTTCCTCTAGCCCTTATGGGTACTAGGAAAAGCACACATTTCCCCAAATAAACTGAAATAAAAATCATAAACAAAAGATTAATACAAATAAATTAAAATAAAAAGGACTAAATATTGATAAAAAGATTTTTGGAGTTTATGCCCTTCAGAATGGCAGCCTGCGTATCTTATCGAATAGGAATCAAACCCCACGCAGTTCTCCCTTCTTGCGAAGGAGGGGTTTTAAAAAAAATGTATTGGTTTGCTTATTAACTTAATTATGATTCTTAAATTAATAAATTTTAGATCTTTTCAGTTTTAGACCTAAAGAGAATTCTAGATCTGAATTTAGAATTTTAAAATAGGAAAGGGATTATACCTTTTTTTTCTTGGCTTTCGAACGAATGGAATGAGTTTTGCTCCGGATCTCAACTCCACCTTGAATTCAAAGGAAGCTTGGAATCTGGATCTAGAAGCAACAAGTGTGTTAGTATAAGAACGAATTTATACTTTGAAATATGCCTTAACTACTTTGAAATCTCTTGAATTGCTTTGGAATGCCTTGGAAGTCATGCCAAATGAGGTTGGAGGAGACTCTATTTATAGAGCTGCCAGAAGGGGGTCCGACGATACAAACGGCGGCGTCGACACAGTGCCAGCGGCATAGGCGGCACGGCTAACGCTTCGGCAGTTCGGGTGGCACGACAGGCGTGCCGCCTGTCCACTGGCCTCAACTTGGTGTTGCCTACGGCGGCACTGCAGGACACCGGTGGCATGAAATGCATGCCGCCTTCTAGGCGGCACGGCAAACGTGCCTCCCAGACGACAGCGCGCCACTTCATGCGGTTTGACCTATTTTTGTCAAATTCGGGCCGTTTTAGTTCCGATTCAAGCTCGGTTTGATCCTGTGGGTTCGTAACTAAAAGACGGTCCACTGGAGGTGTAATTTTGAGGGTCATAGCTGCCCCTCTTATCTGATTTGGCCAGATAGAGGCTAAATCTGATAAGTGTGAACTGGAATGCTTAGGATGCCGTTCCAAGAATTTTGAATGTCCCTTTCAGTATTGGGAGTGCAAGAGCTTCATATATGATTTCTGGCTATTCTGATTCTATTTGGACTGTTTTCTAATTTTCAAGCTATTTTTGAATTTTTAGCTTTTCTGCAATTTTAGGAGATTCTGAACTTCGATCGAGACCCCGTCTATTTCAAGAGATGGATAAAAATCATGTGGATTCACTGTTTCAGACGGAACTGAATTTTGATTTAAAATGAGCTTGTTATGGCAAAACCACGTGAATTGGACCTGCCGAATTAAAAAAGTAAAAAGATGTTATGAGGAGGGGGCCCACCTCTTCTTCTATATAAATCTTAATTTCCTTCACTTTTTCTCATAACTTCATCTTCACTCTCTCTCTTCTCTTCTCTCTCTCTCTCTAGCTTTACTTTTCTTCTCTCAAATTTTCCCCTTTTTTTTTCTTTCTCCTTATGGAAATCTTCAACCAGCCAGTAGCGGGTGCTCAAGATCTGGAGATATTGCTAAAGGAGCCAGATCAGCATGTCAACTTCACTGGATCTCTTCAGGTATGCTTTCCTTTTCCTGCACAGTCAGTAAGAATTCTGATAATTATTAATAATAATAATTTAATTTTTTTTTTACAAAAATTAAAGAGAAACATTTAAGGCCCAGGGGTGGCCGTAGTGTCATGGAGCTGGTTCGCATTTATTTGACTAATCAGGAGGCTATCCGTCTGCATCTCAAGCTATCTGGATTGCTCAGGTGGCTGGACCTGGATGTCAAGCAGCCGGTTAATACCATTATAGTCTGGGCACTAGCAGAGTGTTGGTGGGATACTACAAACACATTCCACCTTTCCTGTGGCGAGATGAAAGTCACTCCCTTCGACTGGAGCATGCTTACTAGTATGCATTTCAGATCTCGTCCTCTAGAGTTTTATTCTTCATGGATCGAGCGCTCTTCTGTAGAGATGACCGCTCTGATTGGGGCTGATCCCCCTTGTGGGAACCTGAATGTCCCACGTTCTTGGCTTTATCAGGCCTTAATGACTATGGGACAGACTACTAGTCAGTATGGTGTTGATCAAGGTGCTAGACTTTGCGCCTTGATTATCTTGATCTATACTTTTCTGCATAACAACAAGGACTGCATTAATCTGAATATCTTGCGATCCTTGGAGAACCTGGATGAGATTGGGGGGTTTAACTGGGGAGGTGCTGGCTTTTGTGCTATGTATCATGAGCTGTGTAGCATTTCCCGTGGCACGCTTTGCAGTCATGGTGGTACCTCCATTGCGCTTGAGGTAAGTATTACACTATGGTATTTTATTGTCTGATCTCTGCCTAGTGACTAACAAAATTTTATTTCCTGCAGTACTAGGCTTATGAACATTTTTCGATGCTGGCTCCATCACTGAGAGAGCCTAGTACTATTGATCGCCCTTACGAACGCATTTGGAGGGCGTCCAACAGACCTTCCTTCATGTCACAACAATTTGATCAGTGCAAACAGATCTTTGCTACTGTGACTGCAGACTAGGTATTTCTTTGTTAATCTTAACCTAAATCTTACTGTTTTATCTTCTACTGCTGAATATTACAATCTGTTTACAGGTAAGATGGTCGCCATTTATCAGGTTCGTAGAGTGGATTCCTGACCGGATCAGGCCTAGCATGGACTTGACCTCTTGTCGACTCTTGCTCCACTGAGAGTCCTTGAGGATGTTCTATTTGGGAGAGAGGATAAGGGCATAGGTTACAAGAGAGAGAGTTGTGCCATAGCCCCCTCCAGCAGATATGAGGTTTGGGCTAGCTATCCTGGGAGAGAATGATTGGGCTGCTGGAGTTTCTTGTCTAGATTTCCTGTTACCTGATATGGACTATGATGAGTTCTGCAAGGCATCCTTGATGCAGGGGACACCTGCCTTGGATAGATTGCGAGGACCGTCACACCGGGGTTCTAGCTTAGCATCTTCCCGAGGTCCTCTCTCTAGAGTTGGAAGCTTCTCGCGGGCTGGTGGTACTGTTCCAGTTGGTAGCATAGGTCCTAGGGTTGGACCTCCAGGTGTTATGGCTAGCCATTTAGATTTTGCAGCTAATCCTTTTGGGATTGGCCCTTCAGGTGCTAGCGGCTCTGCCCCAGCTCTAGCTCCAGATGCTTCAGTGGGAGGTCCAACTGATTTAGTTCCCTTGCCTGTTGGTCTTGTCCGCTTATCAGGTTATCTGGATTATTTCTCTAGTGACAACCGATTATGACGTTACCATCTTCCTGATGAGCGTCCAGCCTTCTTTCCTACTATCCCTGAGGCTGTGAAAAAAGTAAAAATTTTGTTCGGTTGGAACTTTTAGCCTTTTGACAGTTTGCCTTGGAGTGATTCTCATATTTCTTTTCTTCCTCAGGTTCCCATGGAGTTTGTTCGCTATCACTACGACCTCTTGGGCCGATATACGTTTGCTTTAACCTCTTTTCTTCACAAGAGGGATATGTCAGAGGATAGTCATGAGCAGGATATGTCCAGGCAAGGACACTGCAGACTCAGGAGACATGTTTTATCAGTTTTTGCTTTTTTCATGTATACATGTACTGAGAATGATGGATGTATGCATGATATTTTGAATATATGCACTTTTATGCTTATGTGACATCTTGAAATGTATGATTTGTTATGACTTTATGTATGTTTTGAATGACATGGGTGCATGGTATGAATACAGATGTTTGGCTGAAATAAGGAATTCCATTGCGCTATACCTTACGCTTTTCTCTCATTTTCTGCTCGATTTTGAGAAAAATGAATGATTTTAAACCCGAAATCTTGAGAAATCATGTAAAAACTTGTTTTGAGGAAATGAGGCATAAGGAGGCAGAGGAGGGTTTGGGCAACACGGTTGTCATGCTGCCGGTACAGGTGGCACGGCAACCGTAGCGGCACGTTCGGCGTGCCACCGTGCCGTCGGTAGCGAGTATGGCAAGTCAGAATCTGTCTATTTAAATAGCTTTTTTTTCCATTTTCAGTCCATACCATCGATTTCTATGCCATCAAAAGTCATTTTTAAACACTTTTTTGCTCTCCATCAAAATTTTTTTATTTTTATTACTCACAATGGAACCCTATTTCAGCCATGCAATGTTCTTATGGTGTAAGAACCTCACAAAAGTGGAGAGAATTAATATGGGAAGATATGGGGTAAGCGCTATGCCCACCCTAAGAGGAATAAAGATTGATTAGGAATTTTTGTGCACCTGCTTGCGCTTTTGGGATCCAACTGCCCATGTCTTCAGGTTTGGGGCATCTATGGAAGAGATGTGTCCTACATTTGAGGAATTTTTTGTGCTGCTTGGATCTGATCCAGAGGCTATGCTGGCTACTCCTGTTGAGAAGATAGGATACTTTAACTCTTTCAAAGGACTTTTTGACTTAAGTACTGAGGTCACTAGTCCCATGGTGGTGGATGACTGGGTAGATCTGACTACTGTGATAGCAAAATTCCATGATCCTAAGGATTTTGAGGATGATGGGTGGTTTTATTTGAGGATGCGAGCTTTATCCTTCTGTCTGACTACTGGATATATTTTTGTAAGCCCTACTAGCTAGGGTGATGCTAGAGTCACTGAGCTGATTCCGCAAATGGAGGAAGGAAAATCTATTGCAGCTATAGTGCTGGCTGAGACCATCATGAGTTTGGATAGATCTTGTGCTTCCGATGGGCCATGGTCAATTAACCCTATTATTCTTCAGGTTAGTTGAATTTTGGCTTCTGCATTTTAGTTCAACTACTTTATGTGTTTATATTTATCTCTTTTGCACTTTTTTAGATTTGGCTGAGAGATCATCTCAGGATAGTTGGACCTCCCACCAAGGTTGATTATTCTGCTTCATGGTATAGAACTCAGACCATTGTGATTAAACGAAATTTCTAGAAAGAATGGATAAAATGGTTGATGGAGCTGGACTTTGATGACCTGCTGTGGAGATGCGAGTGGTATAAGATCAAAAGATTCATGACCATGAGCTTTGGCTACAAGATGGTCTACCTGCTGGGGTTGAGGATGTTGACCTTTTACCAAGCTACTAGGGTTATGCGTCAAATGGGACATAGTCAGGGCGTGCCCCCAGATGGCGGTCTGTTTGAATCTGTTTTGATTACCGAGACTGTTGCTTGAGTTGTCAAAAATGGATGGGTAAGGGGTTTTAATGCTATTCGCCCTGCTGACCAAGGCAGTAAACCTATGCAGTATATTGACTGGTGGATAGCTAACTCATGAAAATCAAAGAAGGCTAGAAGAGCTTCCATACTTGAGGAGATAGAAGAAGAGACATGATTACTGTTTTAGTTTAGGAAAAATTTTGACCATGTTTGTATTTTCTTTTTATTGTTCCAAAGATTAAATGAGACAAAATAAGACATCATTCATCTCTTTTGCTGCTCTAACTTTTGCCTAAGCTGCCTTTTCAGATTTTCAACTTAGCGAGCTCATTTTCATTTTTTTGTGACACAATTAAGAGCCGAGTGAATGTGAAAATGAAAATTTTATTGATGAATTGGACCAAACCCACATGGGCTGCCTACGTAGCTCCTTACAATGATTCATGATTTTTATTCTTTTTCCTCTTTATGGAGAATCAGGCCCACGTAGTTCTGACAAAGGAAAAGATGTGAATGTTGAATGCTGAGCATGATTTTACAATGATTGCTAATGCTATATATGAATTACAAGGATGCTTTATGCAAAGTATCTCTTGAGTTGATCCAGGTTGCATGGGCTAGTAAATTCTGTGCCATCCAAGTCTGTCAGGATTGCTGCTCCTTCGGATAAGATCTTCTTGATCAGAAATGGACCACTCCAGTTAGGTCTAAATTTTCCCCTTGGATCATGAACAGGTGCCCTTATTTCTTTCAGAACAAGATGACCCTCTTGTAATCCTCTATCTCTGACTTTCTTATCAAAGTGTCGAGCCAATTTCTGTTGGTAACCTTGCATCTGATATAAGGCATCCATTCTCTTTTCATTGATGGCAAGAAGTTGGTTATGGTAGCCTTTTGCCCATTCCACTTCATCCAATTGACTTTCCCTCAGAATGCGAGCTAACTTGATTTCTACCTCGATTGGTAGAACAGTCTCCATCCCGTACACTAAAGAATAAGGTGTAGCACCGGTTGAAGTACGCACTATTGTTCTATATCCCCATAAGGCATATGGCAAATGCAGGTGCTAATCCTTATGGTTGTCAGCCATCTTTTGCAGTATACTTTTTAGAGTCTTGTTTGTGGCTTCAACTGCGCCATTTGTTTGAGGTCTGTACGGAGAAGACTGTCTTTCTTTAATAATAGGGCAACCTCCTTTTGGAAGTGAGATCCATTATCAATAGAAGAAATAGAAGAGACAAACTCAGATTCAGAAGACGAGTCTATCTCAGACTGGGACTCCAATTCAGGTTCAGACTCTGATTCGGATGGATAGAAAGGGCTCTCCTCAAAGGACCAATTTTTCAGCTCGGTCTCGGTGGGCTGGATTAAGGTGGAAGCATCAGTTTTCTCCTCCTCAACAGTGAGCATGGATACTTTATCAAACAGTCTAGCCTCCATGTTCTCTTCCCAATCTTGACTGAGCATGTAGATTGGTTCATAATCTTCTATCTCAAGCCTGACATCAGAAAATATTTCAAACCCGGAGATCAGTTTTTCGTTAATAGGGCAAACCCAAGGCTCAGGAAAGTTACAGTAAGAAACTGTGTCACCTTTCTTTACAAAATAGCCATTTAAGGTTTTGAAGTAAGGGCACATGGGCCAGTCATAAACCTCACCTCTTTTAAGGGCAGCAATTCTGTCTTTGGCCCGATTTTCCATTCCTTCCAAATCTTCATCAGTGGGCTCATACCCTAGCCCAAATGGTGGTGTTGCCACTGGATAGTCTAGGAAAGACTTCAAGCCCTGTTGGCTTCTTCCCAAACCTAGACCAGGAAAGTAATTCATTTTGCGAAGCATGTTAGCAATAGCAATAGCAATATTCCCAAAGGGGTCAAAATCAAAAGGAACGAATTCTTTACCCTCTTCACCCTCAATGTACTGAATGAAGGAGAAACCTGAAAGTGGATAGGAGGATAACTCAGGCTGAATTTTGAGAATTGGAACAGAGCTTGGAATGTTTGGTCTTCCATGCATGTCCCCTTTTACATTCACAACCCCATTTTTGAAAGGGAACTTGACCTTCTGGTGTAGGGAAGAAGGGATAGCCTTTGCTTGGTGGATCCAAGGTCTCCCAAGTAGTAGATTAAAGCAAGAAGATACATCAATCACTTGAAATGGTATGGTGAAAGATGTTGGCCCAATAGTTATATCAATGATAGCTACTCCAAGGACCTCCCTCTTGGTATTGTCATACATCCTTACAATCTAATCTGAAGGGGTGAAATTAGTAACCTCCAATCCTAAGCAACTTGCCACTTTTAGATGGCACACATTTAGAGCTGAACCATTATCAATAAGAACTATTAGCACAGTCTTTCCCCATGTAACTACTGTGATGTAGAGGGCATTGTTATGATTGAGATCTCCTTCTGGAATGCCAGTTTCTCCAAAAGTGATGGACACCCCTTTAGCAGTAGAGGTAATAGAAGCCACTAGGTTTTCTGATGTGATGTCAATTGGAGTTTGGCATTGATTCAGTGCCTTGCAAAAAGCTTGGCAGTGAGGATATGAAGACTGGATCAAGCTCCAAATTGAAATGTTGGCTTGGGTTTTCTTAAGTTGTTTAAGAATGGGATCTTCGTCTGGTTCAAGAATCCCTTTCAATTTGTCGGCAAGAATGGGTTGAGTGTTTGGGCTTGGTTGGCTTTGGATAACTCTGCCACTTCTAGTAATGGCATCAATCTCCTCAACTAGGTTGGTGAGGTCCAGGACACAGCAATAACTAGGATTTGACTCTATCAAGGAGATGGGGTCAACTCCCTCATGATTGTTTATAGCATTGACTGTGTGGTTGGGTAAAGGGTTGGTGTTGATGTTAGGTCGGGCTTTTGGGGGAATTAGGTCATTAGAGTCAATGAGGTCCTAAATTTTATGTCTAAGGGCCTTGCACGCATTTGTTTTGTGCCCAGGTCTTTGATGATAATCGCACCTCTCATATGGGTTGTAATTTTTAGGAAGTGGATTAGGGATTGGTTTTGGCTCCAGAAGTTTTACCATATTTCCCTCAAGCAGTTTCTTTAGGATGATACTCATAGGCACACCCCCAAGATCAGAAAATTGTCTTCTTTCAATTCTAATAGGCTTCTTAATAGTCATAACATTAACTTCCCCCCCTTTCTAATTCATTGAGGAAGTGACATTACCCTGATGAGTGGGCTTCTTTTACCTTGACCCTGATGTAGTGTCTTTTTTTATCTGACCACTTTGAATCAAATCTTTGATTTTTGAAGCAGTGGCAATAAGGGCCTTAAAGGAAGGCAAGTACTGAGTTTGTAACCTCTTTTAGTAAAATGGCAGCAAATTCTTGACAATTATGTCAATTTGCTCATTTTTAGGGGGTCGGTTTACCATATGAGAAGTCTTCTTCCTCCACCTCGTAAGGAACGAGGAGAAGGATTCCTTAGCATGTTGTTTGGTGGTCTCGAGGTCTCTTCTGGTTACATCAACCTCAATGTTATAGTGATATTGTTGAACAAAAATGTTGCAGATGTCATCCAAGGTCTGTTTCTTGGCGACATCTAAGACCACAAACCACTTCACAACTGTACTGGTCAGTGATTATTGAAACAATTGGGCTAGAAGTTGATTATCCATACCCAATGGATGCATAGCTCCCACATATACCTTGAGATGGGTCTTGGGGCAGGTAGTCCCATCAAATTTGTCAAACTCAGGCATCCTAAATTTAGGAGGAACCCTTGCATTGGGGAACAAGCTTAAGGATTCTGTATCCACCATATCCTCTTTCTTTTTAATTCCCAATAGCATCTTCTCCATGTGCTCCATCTTTTCCATGCAGGCCTTAATCTCAGGATTAACTTCCTTCCCTTGTAAAGGATCCGCAGGTTGGGAGGTGGAGGCAGAAGTGATATTTGTTGTTGGTGAGTTGTTTTTGAGGAACTCTGGTGATGGGATTGGTAGTGGTGGGATGATATCAGTGTTTGCAGTTTCTTTGTCTTTGGATTCAACTCTGGAAGTGGATCCATAGACAGGATAAAAGGTGAGTTTTGGGTCAGATTTGAATGATTTTGGCTCAATGGAGTTTTGGACTAGGGAGGTCTGTTCCAGCATGGCACAAACATCCTCCATGATAGCCCTCCTTTGGGCCTTCAGCATGTCTTGGAAAAGGGCCTCTTGCCTCTTCATAATAGTCTCTTGGTGTTCAGAGAGTTTGGAAAATAGCTCATCAAAGATCTCATCAGCTCTGGTGGTATAGGTCTCTTCTCCGGCAATAGACATCTTGTCAACCTTTGGACAAAGAGATAAAGCTGGGTCAGTATCTAGCTTAGGTATGGAATAAAGATCATGGAATATATCAACTCTTGACTAGGACCATGGGTTGACATGGATTTATGATTAGGACTAGCAGTGTTTGAGTGGAATTAAGACTCTCCAACTTTGTGAGGTTTACACATGCATGCATGTATGCATGAGTGGAAAAAGGTTTCATGATAATGACATACCAAGTTTCAACATTATGGTACATACAATCCTAAAGGAAGGTTCTATGAGTCATTACATGAAAGGGTTAGGGTAGTTTGAAGGGAACCCATCACACTAGAGATGTGATATACCTAACCACATGTGAGACAAGGAGCCTCACGTGGATCCAATGGTACGTGCATACTCGTTACACCTCTAAAAGGATTAAAGGATACGTCGTGGGTTGAATGATTTCACTATTGGCAAGCAGACCTAAGGAAGGTTGCCCACTCGATGTTACTTTTTATCCTTTGCTTTCCTAGGAAGCTAGGGTTTTTTAGACAAGGAGTCTGATGTAGTGATGCATGAAAGAGTTATTTTGCTTTTAAAGCCAAACTTGGTATTATACCAAAAGTAATCCACTTGATCTTTTATTTTGAAAAAAGACTTTAAATCCCTAGTGGAGCCGAGGGATCGCAATGCTCTTCAGGAGAAACTCCACGATTGGAACTCGCTGTGAGTTCAGAAAATTGATTTTTGTAATTTGGCAGTTGAAAAGTGAGTCGTCACTTTAATTTATTTATTTTACTTGGGAAAATTAAAGAAAACCCAACACGATTGACTCCAAAATTTGATTTATCCTAATGAAAAATGCACCAATCCACGAGTGACCAAGGAGGGCTTAGGGATCAAGTTTTGGTAATTACACAATTAAGAAAATGTTTTTTTTCTTTAGTTTGGCTAAAAATGCAAAATAACTCTTAAAAAATGAATTTTTGTGTATGCATGAACAGGAAAATAATGATGAATGAACATATATATATATATATGATGTGATGGAATGAAAATAACAAATAAATAGGCAAAATAAATCTTACTTAATTATTACAATATCAAAACAAATGAAATAAGGAGGATCTTTCCTCTAGTCCTTATGGGTACTAGGAAAAGCACACATTCCCCCAAATAAACTAAAATAAAAATCATAAACAAAAGATTAATACAAATAAATTAAAATAAAAAGGACTAAATATTGATAAAAAGATTTTTGGAGTTTATGCCCTTCAGAATGGCAGCCTGCGTATCTTATCGAATAGGAATCAAATCCCACGCAGTTCTCTCTTCTTATGAAGGAGGGGTTTTAAAAAAAATGTGTTGGTTTGCTTATTAACTTAATTTTGATTCTTAAATTAATAAATTTTAGATCTTTTCAGTTTTAAACCTAAAGAGAATTCTAGATCTGAATTTAGAATTTTAAAATAGGAAAGGGATTATACCTTTACTTTTCTTGGCTTTCGAACGAATGGAATGAGTTTTGCTCCGGATCTCAACTCCATCTTGAATTCAAAGGAAACTTGGAATCTGGATCTAGAAGCAACAAGTTTGTTAGTATAAGAACGAATTTATGCTTTGAAATATGCCTCAACTGCTTTGAAATCTCTTGAATTGCTTTGAAATGCCTTGGAAGTCATACCAAATGAGGTTGGAGGAGGCTCTATTTATAGAGCTGCTAGAGGGGGGTCCGGCGGTACGGACGGTGGCGTCGGTGTGGTGCCAGCAGCATGGGTGGCAATGCAAGAAGAAATTAAAGCTCTTCATAAGAACAAGACTTGGCAGCTTATGCCATTACTATAAGGAAGAAAGCCGATTGATAATAAATGGGTTTACAAGATCTAGCATAATAGCAATGATCAAGTGGAGCAGTATCATGCAAGATTAGTGGTAAAAGGGTATGCTCAAAAAGAAGGCATTGACTTCAATGAGATATTTTCCCTTGTGATTTATAATTCGAGTAGTTCTAGCAATATATGCTATCTTGACCTACACTTAGAGTAGTTAGATGTGAAAACCACGTTTCTTCATGAAGATCTTCAAAAGGAAATTTATATGCTCCAACCAGAAGGATTTGAAGAACAACGAAAAGAGAACTTGGTTTACAGGTTCAACAAATCTCTGTATGGTTTAAAACAGGAGCTGAGATGTCGATATAAGAGATTTGATTTCTTCATCACAAGCCTTCGATACAACAGACTTAATGCATACCCTTATGTATATTTCAAGAAGTTTGGTGAAAATGATTTCATTATCGTGTTGTTATATGTTAATGACATGTTGGTAGTAGGCCATAACAAAGATCATATCAAAGAACTGAAGGCACAATTGGCTAAGAAGTTTGAAATAAAGGACTTGGGACTAGCAAACAAGATTCTAGGGATGTAAATTCATCGAGATAGAAATAGTAGTAAGATTTGGCTACTCCAAAATAATTATTTAAAGAAAATCTTGCAATGTTTCAATATGCAAGATTGTAAGCCAATTTCTATCACACTTCCTACTAATTTCAAGTTATCCTTTAGTATGAGTCCTAGCAGTAAAGCAGAGAGGATGGAGATATCTCAAGTACCATATGCATCAGTAGTGGGAAGCTTAATGTTCGTTATGAGTTGTAAAGGACTAGACATAGAACATGCAATGGGAGTGGCTAGTTGGTAGATGGCAAATCCTGGTAAAGAGCATTGGAATATTGTGAAGAGAATCCTAAGATACATATTTGTAGATGATTTACTTTATTCGCATGCATCCATATTATGCAATGTTTATGCATTTTACTTATAATTATCATCTTATAAATATCATTCAGGAAATTAATTTTCAAAGTCAAATTGAATTTAAGAGCCAAATTGTGATTATTTAAGACTAAAAAGGTAGTCTCCGAGCTCAATCTGATTTGAGACTAGTGATTTTATCCTTAGGTAAATTAATTGTAAATTAATGAATTTGAGTCAAATTGGATTTTTCCTTAATTTTTCTATTTAAAAATAAATTAGGATGGCAACTTCCAAAATCATTTTCAAGATCAATCAATTTAAACCCGAGGGTTCCATCGTGAGTTTAAACCCGAATAAGCATCCTGATTCCTTTTAGAAGATTGAGCCAGTGCTCGAGTAAAGCCTCATATAATGAAAAGGAGATCCTGTGAGTGATTAAATATATTATTGAGGATATAAAATTGTTAGCTAGGAATTTTGTATCTTGTGATTTTATTTTTGTTCGCAGGGATATAAAGTTTAGTGTAGGCCAAAGTGGGGATAATGAGGGAGTTAGCTTGGATGGTTGAAATTGAGGGTTGCCATGGGAGTCCTATGTGGCAACAAGATTCTCAATAAAGTGAAAGAAAAATTCTACTGCATAGCTATTTGACCAGCTATGTTATATGGTAGTGAATGTTGGATTATTAAGGGATATGTATTGAAGATTAAGCCCTAGGTTGCTACTTGTTATAGTCCCAAAATTAGTCTTTTTTTGTACATAAAAATAGAATTAGAACTTGTTAAGAGAGAAACCTACAATTTCTTAGAGTTCATTTAAGAGAACACTTAAGACCTTTGAGTTCCTCTTTGAGTTTTATAGAATTTGAACCATTTTGAAAATTATGCTCAATTCATTAACAAAGCCTTTTAAACAATTGAATACAATAACTACACTCCACAAAGAAGAAACTTAATAACTATCCACTAACAAAAACAACTGACTTTCATATTTTTATCTGCACATAGAAAAATAAAATCGCCCCAAATAGAGCAGCCTCCCAATATTACATTCCCCCCACAACAAGGCACTTTTCCCTAGGCATAAAGGATGGATAGCAAGCTGCCTTCAACTTATAATGTAAAGGAAATAGAATCCTTTCTAACCTCTATTAGTGTTACAAATAAGAAGTTATTTGATTGTATTTAGAATTCTTCATACCATGCAATTCAGTAGCTCTGCTATTCTTTTTAAACTTCATTGTTATTGAGTGAAAATTCCACCCTCGAACTTATTATATTCTTGGAGAGGAAACCCCAATAATGGAATAAATTGAGATTCCTGATTCCAGTGGCTCAAGTGATAGTTTGGCTGCTTTATTAATTGGTTGCTTTTCATCAACCCCTCCCAACAACAAAGACAACTTTCTACTTGATCTACCCATAACTATTGGCTCTAATACCATATGCTATGGTCCCAAGTTTAGATCTAGTTATGAGTCTATTTGATTGAACACAAAAATAAAATTAGGAATCATTAAGAGAGAAACCTATGATCTCTTAAAGCTCATTCCAGAGAACTCTACAATCATTGAGTTTTAGGAACTCAAATCTTGTTAGAAGTTTTTCTTAATTCCTTCCTCAACACGCAAAATTTTAAGCAATTGAATACAATAACTACTCAATATAATAAAGAAACTTAATAACTACCCACTAGTAAATAAAAAAATATTTATATTTTTATCCATACATGAGAAAATAGAAAAATAAAGCACTAAATAAAACTACTCCCAATGGAGCAGCTCCCTAATAATGCCACTAGGGAAAGCAATTGCAATTATACGAAGTACTTTTAAAAGATACTCTTTTTCAACCATTTAGCTTCTTTTTAGTGTGTTGGAGTAAGTACAGCTGGGTCATAAGAGGAGATTATTTAAATCCACAATCGTAGTTATCAAATCAATATTTGATATCCTTTTTTTGTGAATCGAGAATTGAATAGAATTGTAAGATACAATATAAATTTTCAATCAATAAAAAAATGTTGATGCAAAACCAAACAAAATGCATCAAAATATTGAGTAATCATATGGTCTTAAGAAATGTGCTTGCTTATAAAGCAACGAATGCGGGTCTGAGTCCCCCATTATCAATTCTTACACATAAAATACATGAACATTAAAAGATATATCTCATATGCGTCTATTAAAAAAAATTCTTTAACCATGCATTACTATTGTAGTGTGTTGATATATTTTAGTGATATCTTATTGATGTTAATGGTTATAGTTGGAAATGAATGATAAAAATTATTTTAGAGAGAGTTAGTATGGTTAGAAATTATGTTAGGTGAAGTTGTTATTGACTTGTTGTTGAGCGATTTCTGCAAGTGCACAGGTCGTGAACAAGTAATATAGTAGTGAAATAAGTGTCGATCCCACGAGGAAGGATTGACAAGTACCAAAACTATTGAATATTCTATTATTTAGAAAATCAATTATGAGAAGTCATATTTTAAGCTAAAGTAAAGTTCAAATAAATAAATGATGATAATATGAAATAAGATTAAAGGCCTAGGATTTAGAATTCATCAATTGATTACCTATGATTACTTTATATTTTTTAGATTGGATTATTGTTGGAATTAATGATTAGATTTCCCTAAATTATATGATGTTCTCTCTCAAGATACAACATGTGTGCTCATATTAACCTTATGTCTACTCTCGTGATCATAAGCAATTAACACAAACCCATTAAGTTTTATGGAAATCCTTTTAAAAATCATAAAGGAGTATTCTTATCTCTAAGCAATACATTCCCTAGGTCAATTATCCTAATGAACTAATATTGTGCTTCCACTCTCGCTACTTCACACTATATCTTAAATCATGCAATTAATGGCCAATTAATTACAAGCATTAAATTATAAGATAAAAGATTAATTCCAACAATCAACCCAATCAATTAAATATAAATAATCATATGCAAATCAAAAGATTACATCTAAATCTTAGAAAAATAAATTTAGCTATTCATAATTAAAAGAAAAGAAACAATTAAATTAACAATAAAAATAATAAACATAATAATAACTTATAATTAAATTCAAGAATAGAATTTAGAGAGAACTTGTTTTGGGATACAATCTTTGATGAACTCAAGCTTCCAAAAGCTCCTCCTCTTGATCAAAATAAAAAATAAAACTAATCTGCTCTAAGAAAACATATGAAAATCTCTCTACATGTTTTTTTTATGGATTTTCTTTGATGCCATTTCCCTTTGCCAAGCATGGTATTTATAGACATGTTTGGTGGAAGAATTCAAGTTCCATTAAAATTCTTACATCAAAAATTCAACATTGATGGTTAGGTTGGCCACCAACCATTGAATTCCTTCATCAATATTCAAAAATAGTTAGGTTGGCTACCAACCATTGAATTTTGGCCACCAACCATTGAATTTCTTAATCAATATTCAAAAATGGTTAGGTTAGCTACCAACCATTGAATTTTGGTCACCAACCATTGAATTTATTTCTCATAGATTGAAAACTTGAATCATTGCTTGCATCATTATTTTTACTGCATCATTTTGATCTGCAAAAATAATAAAAATACTTAAAATATGTTATAATTTATTTATAAATTGTAGAACTATTTATTTCTAAAAATAAGCAATAATATTATTGCATTCTCGAGAATTGAGCTAAAATTTAAGTTTAAACAATTAAAATAACTCTAAAAATATAGAGTTATCACACCCCCAAACTTAAGTTTTTGCTTATCCTCAAGCAAAAGAAAATTCAAAACCTAAACTAGTCCACTTTCGTAGGAAATTACGATTGCATTTAGCGTATGCAACAAGCCTTTAAACCTCTAAGTGTCCCGTAGATGATGAGTTATAGTCTCGTGAGGGCTTCCAATGGTGATACCCACAAACACCTTTAAAACTCTAATTTTTCAACTATTTATTTCAAAGATAAATAAAATATCACAAAAAAAGAAATTTAATCATCGCATGCTTATGTTAAATTTTTTTTCTTTTTAAAGGTCTCAAGAAATTAATATTTACAAACAACATATCAATAATATTGCAAGTCAAGCTTCTATCTCAGGTTCAAAATAATCCTCATCTTAATCATGCCTTGAATAACTATACATTAAATCAACTGCAAAGAAATTATTGCACTTCAAATAGGCATATACACACTGATATCTTTAAATGCCTCTATCAAAAGATATAAAATAGATGTGCAAATCTCATAAGCATGTTAATGCAAACAATCTCCACTAATGGAATTCACAAATCAAGAGAGATCAATAGGTCTTAACTAGGCTTGTAATAGGGCTAACACAAGATTTTTTGGCTGAACAAAGAAAAGGCTAAATGAACAAAAGTAAGATAATTATACCAAGTTTACAAAAGAAAATCAATAGCTCAAATAAAGCGATTATGTTAATGAAGGATCCCTTTCATCTTAAGTATCATTCTTCTTCAATGTTTTCTTCTTTTAAGCCCCCTTCTTCTTCTTCTTTATTTTTTTCTTTTTTTCTTTTTTATTTTTTTGCCAACAACATTATTCTAAAGATAAGCAAGAATACTAACTTTTATTTTATTCAATTTTCTTGCTTTCCCCCAAACTTATTTTAAGCAGAAGGTGATCTTTTACAATGAATAATACTCTCAGTTATTAGCAATCTTTATTTTTTTTTTAAACATCAATAATTCCCTTTTCTTTATTAAAATGTAAACTTGACAAAATTATCTCACAAATAGGGTGAAGGATAACAATTAAGGTTACTTAACAAAGAAAGAAAGCTAAAATTAACAAGGCACAAAGGGGTAAACTAGGAAAAAAAAATTAAAATAAGGGTAGATATAAGTAATAGGCTAAACAAACAATGCCTAAATCATATCTCTCTTTCAAAATGAATTCAAAATTTCGCCTCCAAAGTTTGCAAAAACATGTTCTAAGATAGGTGAGGCAACTGACGATAAAAAATATGTAGAAGCCCTCTCTAAGTAAGCGTACACAAATTCAATGCAATCAATATAATGCAAAGCAAAACAAAACATAATCTTAATAAAAGTTAATTTTACCCCAAAATAGTTGTTTGACCTGAAATACTTTAATAAATTGTCCATAAATACCAATTATAATCAATCATTGGCCTTTTATCAAATTATTTAATATAAGCATATTTTATCAAAAAAAAATTAAATTTATTCATCAAAACACAAAAGAAATGACTGAAAATAAAAAAAAAACAAACTAAACCTCCCCCAAACTTGCAATTGACATTTTCCTCAATGTCAAAGAAATAAATCAAAAAAAGAAATACTCCCTCGTGTAGAAAATTGGATTTCAAATTGTAAGCAGGGTGTGCATTCCATCTCTTTGTTTCCTATAAAACATCATGAAATAACTAAAAGCAAGTATGAGAAATTAATCACAGAATTTTTTTTTTTTGTATATAATTTTTTTTAATTTTTTTTTTGGAGAATAAATAAATAATTAAATAAATAAAGAAGTTAGAAATTTGGGTTGCCTCCCAAAAGCGCTTAATTTATAGTCTTTAGCTAGACTTTCTCAGAATTTTGATCACATGGCCTCTTTTAAGGAGTAAACCATCCCTTGTTCCACCAAATCTCCACTGAAATAAGGTTTAAGGCATTGTCCATTTACTTTGAATGTTTCTCCCACATTGTTTTGTAGCTCCACAACTCCATGATAATGTACCTTCACTACTTGAAACGATCCTGACCATCTAGATTTCAACTTCCCTAGAAAAAGTTTCAAACGTGAGTTGAAAAGCAATACCTGTTGGCCTTCCTCAAAATGCCTCTTACGGATGTGTTTGTCATGCCAACGTTTGGTGCGCTCTTTATAAATCTTGGCATTTTCATAAGCTTCCAGTCGTATCTCTTCAAGCTCACTCAATTGAAGTAACCTCTTGTGACCAGCAGCTTCCACATCCATATTCAACTTTCTTATTGCCCAGTAACCTTTATGTTCGAGCTCCACAGGTAAGTGACATGCTTTACCAAAGACAAGTCGGTATGGAGACATACCAATTGGGGTCTTGAAAGCAGTCCTATATACCCACAGAGCATCATCCAATTTGAGTGCCCAATCCTTCCTAGAGTTATTCACTGTCTTTTCTAAAATATTTTTCAATTCTCTATTTGAAATTTCCACCTGACCACTCGTCTGAGGATGATACGGAGTGGCTGCTCTATGGTTGACTCCACTTTTCTTTAACAAAGCGTCAAAAGCCTGGTTATAAAAATGGGAGCCTCCATCACTGATAATGGCTCTCGGAACACCAAATCGAGAAAAAATATTCTTCTTAATAAACCTCAACACAACTCTAGAATCATTAGTAGCACTTGCAATTGCTTCAACCCACTTTGACACATAGTCGACCGCTACCAAAATATATCAATTGTTTAGGGATGAAGGGAATGTCCTCATGAAATCAATCGCCCAAACATCGAATATTTCAACCTCTAAAATCCCATTAAGCGGCATATCTTGCTTTCTAGTTATGTTCCCTGTTCTTTGGCAACAATCACAAGACATCACAAAGTTTCTAGCATCCTTATACATAGAAGGCCAATAAAAACCACATTACCATACCTTTGCAACTGTCTTATCTGTGCTTGCATGCCCTCCACTTTCCTTAGAGTGACAATGCTCCAAAATGCTTGGAATTTCCTCCTCTGGCATGCATCTTCTGATCATCCCATCTCCACAATACTTGAAAAGTAATGGTTCATCCCATAAATAATACTTGACATCTGCAAGAAATTTCTTTTTCTGATGATAAGAAAAATCACTAGGAATGATTCCACTCACCAAGTAATTGACAAAATCAGCAAACCATGGAGTTGATCCTTTCACTACCCATAACTGCTCCTCTGGAAAATAATCATTGACTGGCTCATCATCTTCAGCTGTTCAATCTCGTTCCAATCTAGACAAATGGTCTGCAACCACATTCTCCACTCCTTTCTTGTCCTTGATTTCTAAGTCAAACTCTTGAAGCAAAAGTACCCATCTAATCAATATGGGTTTGGCATCTTTCTTGGACATTAGGTACCTAATTGCTGCATGGTCTGTGAAGATTATAACTTTTGACCCAACCAAGTAGGAGCGAAATTTTTCTATCGCCACTATCATTGCCAACATCTCCTTTCAGTAGTTGCATAATTTTTCTGTGCATCATTTAAGATCTTGCTGGTGTAGCATATCACATGTACCTTTTTGTTCTTTCTTTGGCCTAAGACAGCTCCAATTGCAAAGTCACTTGCATCGCACATGATTTCAAATGGCAAACTCCAATCGGGCGATGCAATATGGGAGCTGAAATCAAAGCTTTCTTTAACTTGTCAAAAGCACTCAAGCACTCCTGGTTAAAATCAAAAGTAGCATCTTTATTAAGCAAATCACAGAGAGGCTTAGCAATTTTAGAAAAATCTTTGATAAACCGACGATAAAAATCGGCATGGCCAAGAAAACTTCTTATCCCTTTTACATTAGTAGGTGGAGGCAATTTTTCAATAGTCTCTACCTTTGCCCTATCTACTTCAATTCCTACTTGAGAAATTTTATGCCCCAAAACAATTCCCTCTTGTACCATAAAATGGCACTTCTCCCAATTTAGCACTAAATTGCACTCAACACAACGTTGTAAAACTTTTCTCAAGTTTTCTAAGCATGCATCAAATGAAGAACCATACACAGTAAAATCATCCATGAAGACCTCCATGGACTTCTCAACAAAATCAGAGAAAATAGACAACATGCAACATTGAAAAGTAGCAGGGGCATTATACAAACCAAAGGGCATTCTTCTATATGCAAAAGTACCATAAGGACATGTAAAAGTGGTCTTTTCTTGATCTTGAGGAGTAATAGGAATTTGAAAATACCCTGAATAACCATCTAGAAAGCAAAAATATGCATTACCTGCAAGCCTTTCTAACATTTGATCAATAAAAGGTAAAGGAAAGTGATCCTTTCTGGTAGCATTATTCAGTTTCCTATAGTTAATGCACATTCGCCATCCTGTTACAGTCCTAGTGGGAATCAATTCATTATTATCATTTTTCAAAACAGTCATCCCATCTTTTTTAGGTACTACATGCACAGGACTAACCCAAGAGCTATCAGAAATGGGATAAATTATTCCTGCATCTAATAACTTAGTAATCTCAGCCCTAACTACTTCTTTCATGTTTGGATTCAACCTACGTTGATGTTCAATTATAGGTTTGTGGTTATCCTCTATCAAAATTCTATGCATGCAAATAGTTGGACTAATCCCTTTAATGTCAGAAATATTCCAACCTACTGCTGATTTAATTTCCCTCAAAATTCTCAATGTTTTCTCAAGTTGAACATCATTCAAGTTTGCATTCACAATCACAGGTAAAGTATTATTGGGACCAAGAAATGCATACCTGAGATGTGCAGGAAGTGGTTTCAACTCAAGAACTGGTGCTTGCTCAATTGATGGTGGAGGAAGTGACTTACCTTTTTCCAATTCTTCAAATTGTTGTCTCCTATAGAAAGGCATAGGTGAACTCCCCTCAAAAAGATTAGCAATTGTGGCAACCTCATGATTTTCATTCTTGCTAGTTGCTCCATTAACCAAGCATGTTTCTAGGGGGTCCGCAAAATACTTTTCCTCCAAGACTTTTTAAACTTCCTCATCAATGACATCAATTTGAAAGCAACAATCCATGATGGCAGGTTGTTTTTCTGCTTTAGCAATGTCAAACTCAATCTCCTCATCACCTACTCTCAAAGTCAATTTGCCATGTTTTACATCAATTAAGGCTCCTGCTGTTGCTAAAAATGGTCTTCCAAGAATCAACGGGATCTCAACATCCTCATCCATGTCCAATACCACAAAGTCCACAGGTATATAAAACTTACCAATTTTTAACAAGACATTTTCAATGATACCTATTGGATACTTAACAGAACGGTCAGCTAATTGCAAGGTCATTGTGGTTGGGGTTAGCTCACCCAACCCTAATGTCTTACAAATAGATAAAGGCATAAGACTAATACTAGCTCCTAAATCACATAAAGCCTTTTTAAATTCAGTGGTACCAATTAGACAAGGGATAGAAAAGTTACCTGGATCTTTGAGCTTTTGTGGAAGTTTGTTCTGAATAATTGCACTGCACTCCTCAGTAAGTGCTACCACAGCATGCTCCTCAATCTTCCTCTTGTTAGACAGTAAATCTTTAAAGAACTTCACATAGGATGGCATTTGTGCCAAGGCTTCAGCAAACGGTATGTTTATGTGAAGTTGCTTAAAAATTTCTAGAAACTTCTCATATTGTTTGTTTAACTTATGCTGCTTCAATCTTTGAGGATAAGGAATGGGTGGTGCATAAGGCTTGACTTGTGAAGGTTTAGATACCTCCTCTCTTTTTTCTTCTTCAGCTTGATTCATTAGGGTATCTTCTTTTTAAACTTCAACACTATATTCATTTGTTTTCTTTGATACCATTTCTTCAAGTTGCTTGCCACTTCTCAAAGTAATTGCCTTGCATTGTTCTCTAGGATTAATTTTAGTTTTGCTAGGCAATGTACCTTGAGGTCTTGCATTAAAAGAGTTAGCCATTTGTCCCATTTGAAACTCCAAATTTTTATTTTGGCTAGCAATTTGATCGACTTTCATCTCCAACGTGTCATATTGTTTCTCCAATTTGTCAAACCTTTCAGAAGTGGCTCCAATGAATTTCTCCAAAGCGGTTTCGTAGGAAGGCTTGATTTCTTGTAGTGTTTGGGATGGAATTTGATTTCTCCCTTGAAAGTTGGATTGGTATGGTGGCCTTAGATTGCTTCCTTGATTTCCTTGATTTCCCCATGCTAAGTTGGGGTGGTTCCTCCATCCTGGATTGTAAGTGTTCAAGTAGGGATTATTTTGTTGTCTATTGGGGTTAGAGACAAATTGGACTTGCTATACTCCATGGCATTCAAAATTATGATGATTACCCTCACATGAGTCACAAACAATTGGATGACTACTTGATGGGGCATTAATGTTTACCCTCTCCAATAACTTGGCAATTGCATCAACTTTTGTTGTAAGAAGAGAATACCCATCATCCTGTTGAACACTTGCAACCCTCCTTGTTGTAGTCCTTTCATTGGACCAATGGTAGTTGTTAGTCGCCATTTGCTCAAGAAGATTATGAGCCTCAATAGTACTTTTGTTCATAAGAGCTCCTCCGGCTGCTGCATCAATTGTGCTCCTTATTTGATTTGAAAGACCATTGTAAAAAGTTTGAACTATCATCCAGTCTAGGATACCATGATGAGGACACTTTCTTTATAAATCTTTAAACCTTTCCCATGCTTTATATAGTGTCTCTCCATCAAATTGAATGAAACTAGTAATATCATTCCTTAGCTTAGCAGTCTTTCCAGGAGGGAAATATTTTGCCAGAAAAGCACTTGTGAGTTGATCCCATGTAGTGATTGACCCTGGGGCTTGAGATATCAGCCAAGTTTTTGCTTTATCCCTAAGAGAAAATGGGAAAAGCCTCAGTCTAATGGCATCATCAGTAACACCATTCATCTTGATTGTATCACAGATTTCTAAGAAATTTGCCAAATGAGCATTGGTATCTTCCATGACTCCTCCTTCAAACTAGGACTGTTGAACCATCTGAATGAGTGAAGGTTTGATTTCAAAATTGTTGGCTGCAATAGTGGGTCTTTCTATACTGGATCGCATAACTGAGTTTGGCATAGCAAATTCGCGCAGTGCCCTATTAGCTCCATTGTCCGCCATTTCTTCCTCTGCTCCTTCAAGTCTTTCCTCAAAAGTTTCTTGCTCAAATTCTTCTCCTTCTTCCAAAGCCTCTTGCTTGTTGGCCTTATCTGCTTTCTCTTTTCTAAGTCTCTCCTTTTTGGCTTTGGTTAAAGCCTTACACCTTCGCTCGATTTCATGATCCAATTCCTCTAAAATTGCTTCAGGATCGTTTCTCATAAACACCTATACGAGCTGTACAATAAAAAAAAATAAAAATTCAGTTTTAAAAATAAATCAAGGTGTCTAAAGTAATAGAATATATCAATTATATTAATATTGTCAAAAATTGCCTTCCCGGCAACGGCGCCAAAAACTTGTTGAACGATTTCGGCAAGTGCACAGGTCGTGAACAAGTAATATAGTAGTGAAATAAGTGTCGATCCCACGAGGAAGGGTTGACAAGTACCAAAACTATTGAATATTCTATTATTTAGAAAATCAATTATGAGAAGTCATATTTTAAGCTAAAGTAAAGTTCAAATAAATAAATGATGATAATATGAAATAAGATTAAAGGCCTAGGATTTAGAATTCATCAATTGATTACCTATGATTACTTTATATTTTTTAGATTGGATTATTTTTGCTGGAATTAATGATTAGATTTTCCTAAATTATATGATATTCTCTCTCAAGATACAACATGTGTGCTCATATTAACCTTATGTCTACTCTCGTGATCATAAGCAATTAACACAAACCCATTAAGTTTTATGGAAATCCTTTTAAAAATCACAAAGGAGTATTCTTATCTCTAAGCAATACATTCCCTAGGTCAATTATCCTAATGAACTAATATTGTGCTTCCACTCTCGCTACTTCACACTATATCTTAAATCATGCAATTAATGGCCAATTAATTACAAGCATTAAATTCTAAGATAAAAGATTAATTCCAACAATCAACCCAATCAATTAAATATAAATAATCATATGCAAATCAAAAGATTACATCTAAATTCTAGAAAAATAAATTTAGCTATTCATAATTAAAAGAAAAGAAACAATTAAATTAACAATAAAAATAATAAACATAATAATAACTTATAATTAAATTCAAGAATAGAGTTTAGAGAGAACTTGTTTTGGGATACAATCTTTGATGAACTCAAGCTTCCAAAAGCTCCTCCTCTTGATCAAAATAAAAAATAAAACTAATCTACTCTAAGAAAACATATGAAAATCTCTCTACATGTTTTTTTATGGATTTTCTTTGATGCCATTTCCCTTTGCCAAGCATGGTATTTATAGACATGTTTGGTGGAAGAATTCAAGTTCCATTAAAATTCTTACATCAAAAATTCAACATTGATGGTTAGGTTGGCCACCAACCATTGAATTCCTTCATCAATATTCAAAAATAGTTAGGTTGGCTACCAACCATTGAATTTTGGCCACCAACCATTGAATTTCTTAATCAATATTCAAAAATGGTTAGGTTAGCTACCAACCATTGAATTTTGGCCACCAACCATTAAATTTATTTCTCATAGATTGAAAACTTGAATTATTGCTTGCATCATTATTTTTACTGCATCATTTTGATCTGCAAAAATAATAAAAATACTTAAAATATGTTATAATTTATTTATAAATTGTAGAACTATTTATTTCTAAAAATAAGCAATAATATTATTGCATTCTCCAGAATTGAGCTAAAATTTAAGTTTAAACAATTAAAATAACTCTAAAAATATAGAGTTATCACTTGTTTAAGTATTCTCTGCTTATAAAATGGACTACTATAACTTGCTAAAAATTTATGAGAAATGTGAAAAAAAAAAAAAAGGAAGAAAAGAAGAAAAAAAGATATCTAGTTTTCTATCAAACTTTTGCTCTTTGTTTCTGCTACAATTTTTCTGTGTTTTATGCATGTTTTGAGTTTTTATGTTTAAACTTCTATTCTTCCCTTCAAAAAAATCAACACCATATCAGAGCTCTAATAATATTTGAGAGGCTTGTGTTAATCTTTTTGAGTTTTTAAGAGAGATTAAGAGTTTAATTGATCTTTGATGGATCTATTTTTGTCAAAAATCAGTTGTTTGAATTTGTTCTAGTGTTCTTGAGGGATGTGTTTAAAAGTCAGTTTCAATATTTCAAGTTTTTTTTTTAGTTAAAGTGAGATTTACAAAGTTGTTTAGTTCCTGATGTTTGTACGAGATCAAAGTATTTTCTTTGAAGGTTTTTCTTTTTATGTGAGAGTTTGAGTTAAAAAAAAATGATGCTTTTGCTAAAATGTTTGCTATGTTTTCTCAAGAAAGAATGAAGTTTTTATTGTTTTATGTTGATCAAACAAAGAATGGAAAGGACCGTCATGTCCATAAATTGAATAAGAATGTATGAAAGGGACCGGCAAGTCTATAAAGCTGCAAATGTGATCTTTGTTGGAGGGACTGACATATCCAAAAACTATGAAATCATGAACTTTAAAGAGACCATCAAGTCTTTAAACTGAAAATTTGATAAATTTGAAGGGACTATCATGTCCATAAACTAAAATGTTGAAGGGACCTGTGCAAGTCCATAAACTGCTGAAAAATTTCTGTTTATGTTAATTTTCTATTATTGATGATGAAGGGACCAAAGGAATGTGAAGAAAAGCAAATGATGAGCTTATGATTGTAGTCAAAGAAGAAGTTTTTTCTCTTAAGGATGAGTTTCTAGCTAGCTGGTGATGATAAAACAAGAAAAAATTGTTGTTTTTCATATTGTTGATGAAAGAGAAGAAACTGGTTTAGATGAGCTTTGAATGTTCTCATAGAGTTAGTACATTGAAGGAGCATTGTTGATGAGAAGTCACAAGAAAAAATGAAATGAAGACTGAAGAAAAAATAAAGAAGATGAAGAGATGCATGAACTCCAACAAAAATCTCATCAAGCAGGAGTGTTGGAGTGTACTGAGATTTTTGTATATTTTTGTGATATTTTATTGATGTTAAAGATTGTAGTTACAAATGAATGATAAATCTTGTTTTAGGGAGAGTTAGTATGGTTGGAAATTATGTTAGATGAAGTAGTTAATTCATATGGGTGGGGTCTGACTAAGCATTTTGAGCATTATTTTGCCTTAATCAAGATTGATAGAAGTTATAGATTCCTTAGTCTACTCTGTTTCAATGTTTGCATTTTTTTTCTGGGATTGTATCTTATTCAATATTTGATACTAAATTTGATATTGGCATGCTTTTTATTGTCTTTGCAATTGAATCTCCATTATCAAAACAGTTGTGTTGTTTTATTTAGTTTTGGTGTTTATCAGGCAAAAAAGTATGTTATTCTTGTTCTAATCCTTATCACTCTGTGCTCACTTTTATTAGGGTGTCATTATCTTTTTCTAGCTTTTTATGTAAAATATTGCATTTGGGTTAGCTGGTTGAGAAGTTATAATTTTCAATTACTGCATGAGCACATGTATCAAATTCCAATTGATATGGGAATGGTGAAGAGGTGATCATCTTTGGATTTTTAGAAGTAATTGGTTGTGAAATAGTTGATTTTCATATTAGGAACGTTTTATATTATAATTAATTAAGTAGACAACAAGTATAAGAAGAAATTGTTATATTTCTATATGTATGTTAGAGTTTATTTTAATTATAAATATATATGTTCTTTAATATAAATGTGTATATATATATATTCGTATATTAAGTTTATTTATTTGTATATTTAATGCATAATCATATGTGTATTAATGTGTGTTACTGTGTGTGCACATATGTATGGTGTTGTGTAGGGACAGGTTTAGGGTTAGTGAAACTTTATATAAGTGTATCAATAACTTTAGAGAGATGAGATTTTCAGCTATCGACGGGAGCAAAAAGAATAAGAAAAAAAGAACGATAGTGATTGAGTGCTTGAGAAACAAGAGTGTATTATGGGTGACTGGCAAAAAAAAAAAAAAGTAAATAGGATCTTTGAAGTTTTTTCAAGTTTTCTTCTAAAATTTTGATTATTTGAGGTAAGCCATTATTTCTATCTATTTTATTAGAATTAATTAGTATGTTTGGTTTTTTATGTAATTAGAGATTGTAGGAAAACATGTTAAAGGTGTTTCATGAATTGAAATTGGGTTAGGTATTTATATATTAGATGACCAGTGATTTCGAAAATTGATAATAAATTATTGGGATAAAATTTAACGGTCAAATTTTGATATTATTTTTTATTAGAGGCTATTTTATCATATTTAAGTTTAAAGATGATCCAACGGTTAGATCGAACAAAATTAAGAATAATGTGATGACTATTTGGTAAGAAAATTTATAAAGGTCAGTTTAGAAAAATAATTATTTGGAGGTCCAAATGATGTCTGATTGGTGTGAAAATTTAATGAAATTTAATTAGGTATGTTGAAAACATCATGTTAAAATTTCATAAATTTGGGAGAATATTTATATAGGATCGTAAAATTTTTATTTTTCCGCTATCGATATTCAGTCGGTTTTTTTGACAGCAGAATTTGGGGTACTTTTCTTGAGTCCCTAATTAAGTCCAAAGTAAATGATTTTCTGGTGGATACATTTAATTATGGGTTGGCTGGTTGTATTTAAAATTTGAATTTATTTGGAATACTTATGAGAGGTTTAGAGCAAATAAATTTACTGCTATCATTGATTGAAACTAGCAGAAAAATATTTGGATTATGGTGTTGTATTGCATAACACTTGCATTTTATGAACCCTATGATAATTAGATGCATTTGATTCATATTTACATTAAAAGTTAAAAGTAATCATTGTAAAATATGTGTATATTCAGGTGGAGAATTGGCTAATCAACAGAACCAATAAATTTGGTGTTATCGCTTGATTAATCTGCTTCAGGTGAGGACACGTGCGTTAAATCAGTAACTAGTACTAAATAATTATTTGGTAATATTATTGATGTTTTTATTGCTTATATTAGAAGTCGGGGAAAAAAAGAATGCATGCCTTTATATGTGACGTAGTTGTATGAAATAACTTATATATGGTTTATTGATGTGAATTGTTATTGTATTGAGACAATATTTATTGTATTGGGATAAGACCATGACTTAGGCTTCCCATGGGATATATTTGGTTACTATATGATTTGGGCAAACTAACTTATATGTTATATGTGTATATCGGGCCTGTTTGCAGTGCTCCATTTTCTAATGGTATTTGGGCATAATGCCTTATATGTTAATTAATAAGTCTGGAAAGGTCTTTCCCAATATACCTTATTTTCCAATCTCTTAAAAATGTAGATGTGGTGATGAAAATGCTAAAGTTGATATGTGTATTCTAAAGTTATTATTGGAAGTGCTACGTGAGTTATAGTTCAAATATATTACTTAAGATCTTGTAGCCATTATGTGAAAAATAGTGATTGACTTGATAGTTATATAAAATACTTGAAAACTATTTAATGATGAATTTATGTGATTTGATGTAAATAAAATTTATTAAGAAGTTCCCTGCTATATGTGTTCTCACTGAGCAAAGTGATGTATGCTCATTCTTCTACAAATTTCTATTTTGCAGATTTTAGAAAGTTGATAAGGCTTATCTCTTCCTTCACTCTTGAGGCCGAGTCAGGTCTAGAAGTATTCAATTGTTACTCTCTTTTAGATGATTTTCGAGCTATTAGGGCAATTAGATAGTTTCTTTAATTATTTTTATTTGATAGAGCTATTTAAGTTAATTAGTAATTGTTTAAATTTACAATCATTTGTTACTTATTCGATAATTTTTTTTTTAAATCTTCTTATTTTTAATAATTCTTGGGGTAAAAGTTGTGGAGTCTTAATAAACTATAAGTTACTATCATTTTTATTTTGGATCCTATAGCGTTATATTTGTTTTTATAGTATAGTCAGGCTTGTGTGGTTAAACTTTGGTCTAACTACACAGCGGTCATGATATCTGAATTTGGGTCATGACAAAGGTGGTATCAGAGCCTAGTTCTTATGACCTCTAGTATGTTTAGAGTTAAGGAAGTAGTAGATGGTTCTTATTTCTGTAATATGCGGAGTATAGGATTCCTAATTATCTTCTTGAGTTTCTTTTGCTTCCAATTCAGCGTTAACGTTATGTTATAATGAGTTATTGGCATTAATTATGTTGGGATGTCTGTGTGTTATATGCTTGTGAGATATGATGAATTCGATGGCTTTTCTTGGACTTGTGATTATGATAAAAGGATAAGTACAATATTAGTAGAGATTCTTTAGTGATGATGATTCTTTGGGTGAGTAGGGTATGATCAAAGTGTAAGGATTTGAACTTTTTAAAGTAATAAATGTTAAGGCCATCCGAACTATAAATTTGAGGATCCACAAGGACTTGATCTATGAGGGTATAAAATTGATTTAATTCAAAATTTTAAATGATTTTAAGATAAAATGTTCTAGATTTGATTTGATTATGTAAATGAGTTCAAAGATTATAAGTGATATTAAAGCATGATTTTGAAAGTAATTTTAGAAGTTTATTATTTTTGGACTCTGTACTTGTGTCCAGTGTATCTGTCTATATGCATTGAGTTTTGCATTATGAAAACATACATCATCAATCATGCATCGTGAATCACATCAATCATTACATTAAGGTTTAATGTCATCTAGTATCTCTGGACACAGTATCTTGAGTTCTAAAATAAAAATGAAAATAATTTGATTTTTACAAAAAATTCTAAACGGTTTTGAAAATTTAATAGTGTTGAATATACTTGAATTGGATTTGAGTCCTATGGATGAGAAGTGATTTGAGGCATTAGAGGCAATAATATTCGATTGAGATTATTAAAATTAGGTAGTGATCTTTGGTATACAAAAGAATTTTATTAGGTAACAAAAGTGAAGTTATTATTCGGGAGTATTTATGAGATATGTATATTAAAGTTGAGATAAATCCGGAATGGCATAGATTTGGATTGGCATAAGAATTGCATAGAGATTTTATTGAATATCAGTGGTATAGTGAATTCATTATTTGATATGGATAAGTTAAATGATTAGGAATGTGATATATAGCAAGATGTAAGTGGAAAATTTAAAGTAAGATGATATCATGAGCTAAATGTATACAATTGCAAGGCATTAGGTATTTAAGTCATGAAATGATGTATTGTATAAGAAGAGAGTAAGTTTGAAATAGTTGTAAAAAGGTGAGATGTGTTTCAAAATTAACACAATTTCTTAATATAAGGATGTGTAGATGAATGATAGAGTTAATGGGTCAGCATATTAACTATTTTGTATGCTTTTGTGGTGATTTCAAATTGATAAGATAAAGTTTATACTTATATATATATATATATATATATATATATATATATATATATATATATATATATATATATATATATATATATATATATTGGAGAAATTAGTTGGAATAGGTAAGAGTAGGAAAAGAACTGTTGGAGGATATAAAAAGGAAATTATTATTGGAGTTATTGTTTATGGTCAAATATAATAGGAAATGAATAGAAGTGAAAATTAGTGTATTAATGTTGATGTTAGTATTAATAAAGGTATAAAGAAAAGATAAGTTTAGGATTATGATTGATTGGATGTGAAATTAAAGATTATATTAGTTTTATTTAAGGTTAAGGAATAAAGAATTATTAAGGATTAGCTTTAAGGTTTATTTAAATAAGAGATTAATAGAGGAGTAGTTTACGTTGAATGTTGTGTATCATGAAATTTTGGTAGATTGTGAGTATGTGTTTTATTATATTTGATATGTTAATTGTAGTCGAGATATTGTATTTGAGTGGCCCAACAGAAGCGTGGTAGAGAAGATAAGTAGATTATGTTATGTTGTTGAGTTAAAAATTAGAGCATTTGTTCATTTATTTTGCCATTGACATTTGTTCATTTGATTTTGTTATTGCGATTGTCTGTTGGTGATATTGTATATGTACAAATTGTAGGACATACATATTAAGGGGTTATAATGTGAAATTTCGAGGACGAAATTTTAGTGAGGGGATTATAATGTGAAATATTTAATTTTCGTATTAGGAACGTTTTATATTATAATTAATTAAGTAGAGAACAAGTATAAGACGAAATTGTTATATTTCTATATGTATATTAGAGTTTATTTTAATTATAAATATATGTGTTCTTTAATATAAATGTATATATATATATATATATTCGTATATTAAGTTTATTTATTTGTATATTTAATACATAATCATATGTGTATTAATATGTGTTACTGTGTGTGCACATGTGCATGGTGTCGTGTAGGGTTAGTAGAGGTTTAGGGTTAGTGAAATTTTATATAAGCATTAATAACTTTAGAGAGATGAGATTTTCAGCTACCAAAGAGAGCAAAAAGAATAAAAAAAAAAAAAAAAAGAACGATAATGATTGAGTGCTTGAGAAATAAGAGTGCATTGTGGGTGACTAGAAAAAAAAAAAGTAAATAGGATCTTTGAAGTTTCTAAAGGGTGTTTTTGAAGTTTTCTTCTAAAATTTTGATTATTTAAGATAAGCCATTGTTTCTATCTATTTTATTAAAATTAATTTGTATGTTTGGTTTTTTATTTAATTGGAGATTGTAGGAGAACATTTTAAAGTTGGTTCATGAATTGAAATTGGGTTAGCTATGTATATATTAGATGACCAGTGATTTCGAAAATTGATAATAAATTATTGAGATAAAATTTAACGGTGAAATTTTGAAATTACTTTTAATTAGAGGCCATTTTTATCATATTTAAGTTTGAAGATGATCCAACGGTCGGATCGAACAAAATTAAGAATAATGTGATGACTATTTGGTAAGAAAATTTATACAAGTCAGTTTAGAAAAATAATTATTTTGAAGTTCAAATGATGTCCGATTGGTGTGAAAATTTAATGAAATTTAATTAGGTATGTTGAGGACATCATGTTAAAATTTCATAAATTTTGGAGAATTTATATAGGTTCGTAAAATTTTTATTTTTCTGCTATCGATGTTCAGTCGATTTTTTTGACAGCAGAATTTGGGGTACTTTTCTTGAGTCTCTAATTAAGTCCAAAGTAAATGATTTTTCGGTGGATAGATTTAAATATCGGTTGGCTGGTTGTATTTAAAATTTGGATTTATTTGGAATACTTATGAGAGGTTTAGAGCAAATAAATTTACTGCTGTCAATAATTGAAACTATAGGAAAAATATTTGGATTATGGTGTTGTATTGCATAACACTTATAGAGAATAAAGAAAAGAGATAATATAAGAGATAATAAAGTTTTGTATATATTTATAGGTATAAAAAGTTACAGAGATAGAATAAAAAATAAAGTCTTATTTACATAAGAAAACTATTTATAGAGATAGTGATAGACATCTAATTATATCATACTACTCATATATTATCATCAATATTGTCACAACAATATAGATATATCTATGTTCATTGAATAAGAAAAACTAAATAAAATAAAATAAACCACCGCTAATTAAGGAGGTGTATTTGATGGATTTGCACTGAACAGTAGATCCAACATTACTAAAAGGTTTACTGTATTATTATTAAATCCAACATAACGAAAATATTTCATATGGTTTAATGTATTTTTTATAGTTTTAAATTGTTTGATAATCATTTTTGTCATTTATTTTCTAAGCGCATATTTATTTTCTTTAATTTCTTACAAGATTTTGTATATATATTTAGGATAGCATTATTGTTAGGGCTAGAATAAATTTTGTGAGTTATTTTTCAGTTGACAAAATTATCCTTATACTTAATATGTTAAAATTACCTTATATATCTTTAAATATTATTAATAACTAGCAATTGGATTATTTCCTTTTTAATATATTACTTTCCATGTATATTTTTTAAAGTGAGAGATATTAATGTGCAAAAATATTAATATTAAATAAAACAAGAAAATTACAACTTTTGAAAAAATATAAATTATTAAAATTTTGAAATAAAAAAAGTTATATTTAAAGTAAAATTAATTAATTATACTAAAATATTTTATATGAATATTCTAGTTAATACTTGCAAATAAAATAAAAATATTTTTTATATTTTCTCATAATATTTTGCAAAAATAGTGAAATACATAGTTTTTTAAATGATTATAAAAGTTATTGTAATATCATTTTTTCTTTTTTTTTTTTAGAAGATCAACTAATTTTTTTCAAAACTACAGAAAAATACGGTTCACAAAAAATTAAAAACAACTAATTTGTAAAGTGCATTAAAAGCTCAAGAATTTATAAGGTGAGAATAGGATAGGACCATGTAACGGGGGATTGATTTTGTAATTCTTATAAGGGGAAAAGTGATAGATTTTGTAATTAGGTCATTTTCACTATGTTATCTTGTAATAAAGGAGGACTCTCCTCCTCGCACCTTATGCTTTCTCCTCCTCGCATAGCCCATTTTGCCCTTTAAGCATATATAGGGGGGAGTGACTGGTGAGCCAAGTGATTGGGGAGCCAGGCACTATTGGTTGCTTGGCCCGTTGTAAGGTCCCCCTACTTACAATGGGCGCACTGTGGTTTCTATGATATAATGAATTACAAATCAATGAAATGAGATTGACTTGATGTTTCCTCATGTGCTGTCCCAGTCTATTATGAATGCTTGGTTGCTAAACTATTGCTATGCTATGTTGTCGCTTTCATTCTATCATTGCTAACATTGGCCCGTTATTGATATAAATCTTACTATGCTTATGCACAGGTAGCTAAACATTTGGCTGGCTTGTGAGTGTTAGCAAGCGCCGCACGGTCCCAACGGTGTTACGAGGGATTGGGCCCGTGACAGACCACCTTGAAAAGATAACTCCTATCATCTACATATCAAGAAGCAGATTATGCATCTTTCCATAATTCCACATCAATAGTCTCGTCGACGGCACATCTGCAACCCAAAACAATGAGCTGGTGGTGGTCAGGAGCCATAAGTGCAGCAAAAGCAAGTAACAAATTTAGTCCCTTATTATATATCCAATTCATTTCACCAATCTTGTCTTCTAAAGATATAATAACAAAACTTTTCCAGCTTTTTCATTTGATAAAATACAACAGAAAAGATTTGGAGAGGGTGATGACGCACCAGCAAATTACCAAAGTGTGGCCCTCATCATTGGGGTCACTGGCATCGTCGGCAATAGCCTGGCTGAAATCCTGCCCCTTGCAGACACCCCAGGTGGTCCATGGAAGGTCTATGGTGTGGCACGCCGGCCACGACCAATCTGGCAAGCTGATCATAGAATTGAATACATCCAGTGCAATGTCTCAAATGAAGAAGAAGCCCTTGAAAAGCTCTCCAATCTTACAGATGTAACCCACATCTTTTATGTTGCTTGGGCAAGCAAACCTACAGAAGAAGAGAACTGTGTTGTCAATGGTACCCTGCTAAGTAACGTCCTCAAAGCAGTAACCCCAAATGCCACAAATTTGCAGCATATTTGTTTGCAAACTGGACGTAAGCATTATACGGGTCCTTTTGATTCTTTAGGAAAAATTCAGCCTCATGATTCTCCATTCCATGAAGATCTACCAAGGCTTAATGTATTGAACTTTTATTATACACTTGAGGATGTGTTGTTTGATGAGGTGAATAAGAAAGAGGGCTTGACATGGTCAGTTCATAGACGTGGAATGATATTTGGGTTTTCACCGTGTAGCTTGATGAATGTAATAGGGACTTTATGTGTTTATGCAGCAATATGTAAGCATCAGGGGCTTCCATTAATCTTTCCAGGTAATCGTGCAGCCTGGGATAAATATTGGGATGCATCAGATGCAGATTTGATTGCAGAGCAGCAGATATGGGCAGCAGTGGATCCATACGCAAAGAATGAGGCATTCAATTGCAGCAATGGAGATGTGTTCAAGTGGAAGCATTTGTGGAAGTTGTTGGCAGAGCAGTTCGAGATTGAGAATTATGGGTTAAAAGAAGGCAACAAGAGAATGAGCTTAGCTGAGAAGATGAAAAATATGGGGCCAGTGTGGGATGAGATTGCAAGAGAGAAGGGATTGGTGCCTTCTGAAGTTGAGGAAGTTGCGATATGGCAGCTGCTTGATTTGGTTTTCCAAGGGACATCAGATTTGGATAACACGAACAAGATGGAAGAAAATGGATATTTGGATAGCATGAACAAAAGCAAAGAACATGGATTTTTGGGGTTCAGAAACACAAAAACAACTTTCATATCCTGGATTGATAAAATGAAAGCTCAAAAAATTGTTCCTTGATGTGATGACTGATTGGAGTGTTTTTTATGTTGGTAATAAGCCCTTGTTTAAGCTACCTTTTGTATTATTTATTTTTTGGAAGAAAATAAGCACAGGGAATAAAAATTAATGTAATGAATTTGTATGTTGAAAATGAAGAAGAAAAGGAGAAAAAAAAATGTTGTTTTCAGAATTAAATCTTTTGTTTCTTCTCTGCTTTGTTTCATCCTCTGATTTTCTTTTCTTTGTTTTGTGTGTTTTATCGAGTGAGAATTTCCAATAGTTGATAATGGAAGTTCTAGTCTCTCTCTCGTCCATGTTTCTTTCTAATGTTTACTAACACAAGGTAATTCATTCCCAATTTGTTAAGAACATTATTTTGTTTGCAAGGGTTCAGTTTATCTACTTCATCAGTTTGATATTTTCCCTTTGAGTAATAATTCCAATGACTCAAAGCCAAAAGCTTGAAGGAAACTGTAGAATAGTATCTCATAACATTAAAACACCATTTCAACAGAAAAACTTCAGATTCAGAATGCTACTAAGAAATTTTTTTGTTTTATATCTCTGCTTTACAATGTTTTCCCCTTGCTGGAATAAGGGGCAAATCGAACTACATAAATTATGCATCGTAATTTCCAAGTGAGGAAGCAGTTTCTCACGAACTCAGAAGCATGTAAATGAATTAATAGATGCTTTTTCTTGGACTGCTACATTTAAATTGCCGCATTCAGTCTTGCAAAAGATTGACAGTTTCATGGCTAGATTCTGGTGGAATCATGATATTGTTAACAAGGGCATTCACTGGTTAAAACGGGAGGGATGGGTTTCAAGCAACTTCAACTTTTTAACGAGGCTCTCTTGGCTAAATTAAGGGAGACTTATTTCCGAACCCCATTCTCTGGTGGCTCGGGTTGTTAAAGGAATTTATTACCCTTTCACTGATTTCCTTCATACGAAGAGAGGCTCTACTCCTTCATGGATATGAGCAGCATTTTAAAGGGGAGAAAGGTGATAGAAATGGATTGTCGGTGGAATGTGGGAAATGAAAAACCAATACGCATTTGGAATGATAAATGGATTCCCAATTCCAGCAATTATATTATTTCTTCTCCTCAACCAAACAATCCACAAGATCAATTAGTTGCTAAACTGATTGATTTTGATTGTAGATCATGGAAGTTGGAGAAATTGTAGTCGTATTTCAATGAAAGTGATAATGTTGGAGTTGCTGAGATTTTTGGTTAAAATCAAAAGCAAATCAAGAAAACAATGGCTCTCCTTATTTGTGGCAAGATTTGTAGGAAGTTTGTCTAGTATTAGGTAGATTAGTTGTTGACTAAAAAAGTCGTTCTCTTCCAATAAAAGAGAGGCTGACACTGCTGTATAGAGTGAATTAGAGAGTGAGAAACAGAGAGAAAGAGAGCTACTGTAACAGAGAGAAATAGAGAGTTGGAGAGAGATTCTTGTAAGAAAATTATGTTGAAAATGAAGAAGAAAAAGAGAGAAATTTTGTGTTCTTTGTTTTTGTTTTTTTCATGAAATATTTTGTTTTCCCTTCCTCTCCAACTCCAAGAAATGGTATCAGAGCCTTCATCTTAAGGGGCCTGTTCTTGTTGTCTTTGTGAGTTTTAAAAGAAATTTGAGAGTTTGGGTTGTGTTTGGTAGAAAAAATGAATGTTTGAGAACTGAATTTCAGCTTTGTGTTGTTTAATTCAAGTTGAAATATATCTTTATCAAAGATATGCTTGTTTTTCTGAAAATTCCTCCATTTCAATGGTGAGAAGCATGTTGATTGTTGGTTGTTGAAGGGACCTTCATGTCCTTAAAATGAATTTGTTGATGAAGCGACCGGCATGTCGTAAAACTGTAGAATTTGTTGTTGAAGGGACCTGAAGCATGTCCAAAAACTGCTTAATTTGCTTAACTTTGTTGTTGAAGGGACCAGCATGTCCATAAACTGTAGAAAAACTTGCTTGAAGGGACCTTAGCATGTCCAAAAACTGCAAAGTGAAAAAAAAAAAAAAAATTTGTTGCTGTTGTTGTTGAAGAAGAAAGAAAGTGATATCTTATTTGTTGTTGTTACGGTGGTGGTGGATGAAAAAGAAACTGAAATTTGTTATGAAATTTGACAAGATTTTAAGATGAGTTTATGTTAAGAAGGAGATTAGAGTCAGTTTGAAGCGCTCCAATTTCAGCAAAAATCTCAGCAAGGAGGAGTGTTGGAGCTGCTGAGATTTTTGGTTAAAATCAAAAGCAAATCAAGAAAACAATGGCTCTCCTTATTTGTGGCAAGATTTGTAGGAAGTTTGTCCAGTATTAGGTAGATTAGTTGTTGATTAAAAAAGCCGTTCTCTTCCTATAAAAGAGAGGCTGACACTGTTGTATAGAGTGAATTAGAGAGTGAGAAACAGAGAGAAAGAGAGCTGCTGTAACAGAGAGAGATAGAGAGAGTTGGAGAGAGATTCTTGCAAGAAAATTATGTTGAAAATGAAGAAGAAAAAGAGAGAAATTTTTTGTTCTTTGTTTTGTGTTTTTTTCATGAAATATTTTGTTTCTCTTCCTCTCCAACTCCAACAGATAAGAAGGCGATTCGTGCTACACTAGTGGGTTCTAAAGATCAAAATGATTTTATGGTTTGGCACCATGGCTTGAACGGGCAGTACACAGTAGAGAAGCGATATATACAGCTCTTAAATAGAAAACAACAAGATAATGGCAGTCTATGGAAGGATATTTGGAATCTAAAAGTGCCCCCCGAAAGTGAGATCTTTTATTTGGAAGTGCTGCAAAGGGGCATTGCCGGTTCTACAAAATCTTCGTAAGAGAAATTGCAGCCCAACTGATGTGTGTGAGCTGTGGCGAGAAGGAATCTATAATGCATATGCTTTTTTCTTTTTTTCTTTTTTTTGTAATAAAAGTCAATTTTATTAAATAATTATGAAAGGGAAAAAATATAAGATTGAGTAATACCTAAGCCGATAGACTTACCCATTTACTCCTGAAATAAAAGACCAAAAAACTCTACAATATTACGAAAAAAAAACCCGAAAATCGAGAAGAAGTACAGTAGATCAAAGAGACCATTAAGTCTCAAGAAATGCAGACGAGAACCAAGCAAAAAATAAGCACAACAATGCTTTAAATTGCAGCATACAAAAAACCAAAAAAGAAAAGAACTGTAGAAGACGAAGGTGATGCCTCCCATCCAAATTGCAGCATATGCTTTTTTCATGTCAGGTGGCTGGAGCTACCTGGTTTATGTCACCTTTGGGTTTAAGGCTTAACAATAATTTTTCTTGTTCCAGAGATTAGTGGATGGCCTTCATGCAAGATTTGAAAAGCAGAAATGAAGAAGAAAAGCTTTCACCGGTGGCTCATATTTACTGGGCATTATGGAAAGCAAGGAATTATAGATTTTTTAATGAAGTACATACACAACCACAACAAATTCTTCGAGATGCTCTCTCTCTTACTGGCAAGCTGACATTGAAGTTACGAATTAAGACGAGAAAAGCCATGTAGAATTTGCTAGATCACAAGCATTGAGAAACCAAGTAGAAAGATCAAAGTTATATTCCCCTGTTTGAAAAATGATAGAAAGTAGGGCGGAAAGAAAATTATAATTAGTGAAATTACAATTTTATTCTTCAACTTTTGTGTTAGTATTTTATTTGTTGTTGATATTTATAAGAGAAAGTTAATAAGGACAAGATCGTAATTTATTATAAAATTTTCCTATTTCTCTCCACCTTTCTTTCCAAATTGGGAAGACATAATTTTTGCGGATCATAAGGGAAAGTAAAAAATTATTTTCTTTCCCCCCATGATTTTCCTTTGTTTCCCAAAGGAGGGAAAATCTACTTTTTTCACTACTTTTCTCTCCCTTCTTCTATCCTCCTTGTTTTCCCCTCTCCCAAACAAAATGCAAATGTTTTCAAAGTGAATTTTGATGCCTCTTTTGACTCCCATAAAGAAATAGGCCAAATTGCTTTTGTGATTTGTGACAATGAAGGGAAAATTAGGGCTCGTAATATTAGGAAAATTTTTTGTTCTTCCCCTCTTGTTGTTGAAGCTTCTATTCTATGAGATTCAGTCAGATATACAAACAGTTTGCAAATGAAAAAAATTATTTGTTAATCTAACTCCTTAGTTACTATTAATGATATAAATAGTAATGAAAATGAGATCCGTAAGAGATTAAATATGTTATTAAGGATATAAAATTGTTAGTTAGGAATTTTATATGTTGTGATTTTATTTTTGTTCATAGGGATTGCAACAAGGTGACAGACTGGTCTCTAAAGCAGGGGACTTTTGTTTCAATCCCACCAAAATTTGTAATATTCCTAACTCTCTTCAAACTCTTGTATTTAATAATATAATATATCCTCAACATCAATCACATTTCATCATTTTCGTGGGAAAGAAAACGTACACTCCATCTTCAAAGTCATTAATATGTGCTACGTCAAATTTCTTCAAAGTAAACTTCGTTTCCTGATTTTCTATCCATCCACCCATGAACAATCCATCTTCAAAAGTACATTAGAGTTCAAATAATAGTGCTAGTTGTCGAACTTCTTCAAAGTCAAACTTCATTGCTTTATCTTCTATCCATCTTCAATGCCATTCTATCTGCTTTCACTACGTCAAACTTCTTCAAAGTAAACATATTCATTGCTTCATCATTAGAGTTCAACAAGTAACAGTGCTATTTACCAAATCCCACACATATTGTATCCTTAACAAGTTGCTCATGGGACACTACACATGTTCCTAATGCTGCTGCAAAGCCTTACAGCTACTTTTTGCTTACACTATGAGAGATTAATAAGTGGGAGAAAAAAGAATTAATCATTGAAGCATCAAAGAAAAAAGTAAATTTTATGAATTAGCAATAATACCATGTGGAGAGTGAAAGCAAGTATAAACTACTCAAATGGAGAGCCAATATAAATTGCAAATAAAACAAAATTATAATAGAAAAGCCTATATCTTTAAATTAATTCATCAAGTTAAATGATAAAATACATGGACATTCCAATTGACATTATGCACTTGTTACACTATTAATCCTCAAATAATTTACCTAGGCCATATGCAAGGAAAAAGAACATCTATTCCAATCAAGAGGATGAGAAAAATTGAAAAAAGAAAAATTCAACGACTCGTCACCATTGCTATGCCTATACCATATGGAAATGAAGAGTTTTAGCTCTGGGAAAGTTCCTGGCCACGCTTAGCAGCAGCAACAACAGCATTCATCAGCACTCCACGGAATCCACCTTTCTCCAATTCATGAACACCAGCAATAGTCGTCCCCCCAGGTGATGTAACATCATCTTTAAGCTGACCTGGATGCTTCCCGGTTTTGGTAGCCATAGATGCTGCTCCAAAAACCTGAAAAAAAAAAAAAAAAAAACACACAAGATTCAACTATCCATGCAAGTGAATTGCAAGCAAGGGCAGATATCTTTAATGTGACGCTTAGAACTAAATAGTCAACAAAATTTTCCTGCCTTACGAGTTAAGATCATAGTTACCTAATTCGCTCCCACCCCCCTCGTACCAAGATCTGGTACTCACAATCTGAATCGCAGTTCTTTTACGCTCCAAATCGCCTTAGTATGCGATCTGGATCTCTAAAAATGAAAATCCACTATGCAGAAAATTTTAAAAGAACAAAGGAGGAGGAAGAAGAAAAAGAAGAAGAAGAAGAAGACGAAAAGAATTGAAAGAGATGGAAGCCAGCTATATTTTTCTTTTAACGAGAAAATTAAAGAATCTAAATGAAAGCCAGCTGTACATTATTAAATAGCAGTAGTAAATTAAATATAACTAATTAAAATTACCACTATTTTCAAGAAAATATTATACTATTAATATCATAAAATCAAATAATTATGTGGAAATAAAATATAATTATTTATTTAAAATAGATATATAATTTTTTTTTATTTAAAATAGACATTTAAGATAATATTAACTTCTGACAAAATCAAACTAAAGAAAAATTATTAATTTTTTACTAAACGATTCGAATATAAAATCTTAACGTACCACGTTCCAAAAAAGCGAACTAACTAAGCCTACCCCTAGAGTACCGTGTATATAGCCAAGGGGCGTACCAAGTACCCGTACCCGTACCACGATCCGTTACGTACCACGTACCAGATAACTATGTTTAAGATCACTTAAAGCCCCACACAAAGGAAACAAGAAACAAGTTTAGGTTCATTTAAGGTGGTGAAAGAACCAAATTTGTTATTTTAAGGACTTGAATGGGTCACAAATCACTTATTCACGGAAAGTGGGGCAAGTTTTGGTGCAGACCCTCTATTTGGGAGTACTTTGATTACTAAGATGAAAGTATGTATTTTTTGTTGTCATATTGTATTTGCAAAATCCATCTAAAGGTTTTAGGTTAAGTGGAACCAAGATGGAATACGTACATACATTGCCAATTTAGTGAAGGCCAAAGTGGGGATAATAAGGGAGTTAGCTTGGACGGAGCGGCATTGCCCCAAAGCACCAATTTTAAATATCTAGGCTCAATCCTTCAAGGAGATGGAGGTTGGAAGGAGGATGTTAACCACAAGATAAAAGTTGGTGGTTGAAATAGAGACTTGCCACGGGAATCCTATGTGACAACAAGATTCCTAACAAAGTGAAAGGAATTTAACAAAGTGAAAGGAAAATTCTATTGTACGACTATTCGACCGGCTATGTTATATGGTAGTGAATGTTGGACAATGAAGGGACAACATATATCAAAAATGAGTGTTGCTGAAATGAGAATGCAAAGATGGATGTGTGACCATACTAGAATGGATAAGATATATAATGAAAACATTAGAGATAAAGTGGGAGTCGCATTGATTGAGAACAAGATGGGAAAAATGGAGATTAAGATGGTTAAGAAAGTTGAGCACATCGTCATAAAGAAGAGGAAGAAAGGAAGGAGTAGACTTATACTAACTTGAAGGAGAGGAGTACAATATGATTTAAAGGCATTATAGTTATTAGAAGACGTCGCCCAAAATCGTTTAGAGTGAAAACAAAGAATCCATATCGCCGACCCTGATTAATTTTGGGATTAAAGTTTAATTGAGTTGAGTTATATTGTATTTGCAAACTACATTATGTAGTAAATGGCACTGTTATAGCAGATCTAAAGCACTGCTGTCCTCAAATTTTGAAACTTAGTTCTCACAAGGAAAAAAAAAAAAAAAAAAAGATATTATGCCAACCAAGTTCTAACACATACCTTGTTTTCCTTGCACTGTTCAAAATTTTCCCTTTTCCCTCCAAAAATTTAGTCTATCATGAATTCTATGACTGCAGCTGATATAAACCTCAAAGTTCTTACCAACTAAAAGTGTAATGCCGAAAATTTTTACTAGCCCTAGGTTGCTGCCGGTTATGGTCCCAAAATGAGTCTATTTTTTGTACATAAAAATAGAATTAGGACTTGTTGAGAGAGAAACCTACAATTTCTTAAGAGTTCATTTAAGAGAACTCTTAAGATCTTTGAGTTCCTCTTTGAGTTTCAGAACTTGAACCATTTTGAAAATTATGCTCAATTCCTTGACACAGCCTTTTAAACAATTGAATACAATAACTACCCACCACAAAGAAGAAACTTAATAACCATCCACTAACAAATAAACGGATTTTCATATTTCTATCTACAAATTGAAAAACAGAAAACTAAAACCAACCCAAATAGAGCAGCTTCCCAATATTACATTCCCCTTCAACAAGGCACTTTTCGCGAGGCACAAAGGATAGATAACATACTGCCTTCAACTTATAACGTAAAGGAAATAGAATCCTTTCCAACCTCTATTAGTGCTGTAGATAAAGAGTTATTTGATTGTACTTAGACTCCTTCATCATCCAATTCAGTAGCTGTGCCATTCTTTTTAAACTTCATTGTTATTGAGTGAAAATTCCACCCTTGAACTTGCATTAATCTTGGAGAGAAAACCCGGTAATGGCATAAACTGAAATTCCTGGTTCTAGCAGCTCAAGTGACAGTTTGGCTGCTTCATTAATGGGTTGCTTTTCATCAACCCCTCCCAACAACAACAACTTTCTACTTGATCTACCCATAACTATTAGTGCTGTAGCTAAGCAGTTATTTGATTGTACTTAGACTCCATGCAGGCAATTCAGTAGGTCTGCCATTCTTTTAAAACTTCATTGTTATTTAGTGAAAATTCCACCCTTGAACTTGCACTATCCTTGGAGAGGAAACCCCGGTAATGGCATAAACTGAAATTCCTGGTTCTAGTGGCTCAAGTGACAGTTTGGCTGCTTCATTAATGGGTTGCTTTTCATTGACCCCTCCCAACAACAAAGACAACTTTCTACTTGATCTACCCATAACTATTGGATCTAATACCATATGCTATGGTTCCAAGTTTGGATCTAGTTATGAGTCTATTTGATTGAACATAAAAATAAAATTAGGATTCATTAAGAGAGAAACCTACGATCTCTTAGAGCTCATTCGAGAGAACTCTACTATCTCTGAGTTTTAGGAACTCAAACCTTGTCGAAATTCTGCTTAATTCATTCCTTAACACACAGCATTTTAAGTAACGGAATACAATAACTACCCACTACAATAAAGACACTTAATAATTACCCACTAATAAACAAACAGATTTTTATATTTTTATCCAGACATGAGAAAAACAGAAAAATAAAGCACTAAATAAAACTACTCCAAATGGAGCACTTCCTAACAATGCCACTAGGGAGAGCTGTTGCAATCATACGAAATATTTCTAAAAGATGCTCTTTTTGTATAGTTGGGTCATAAGAAAAGATGACTCAAATCCACAATTATAGTTGTCAAATCGATATTTGATATCCTCTTTTTGTGAATCAAGAATTGAACCAAATTGTAAGATACAGTACAAATTTTCAAAATCAGTTGAAAAAAATGTTGATGTAAATCAAACAAAATACATCAAAATATTAAGTAATCATATGGCCTTACGGAAATGCACTTGCTTGTAAAGTAAGGAATGTGCGTCTGAGTCCCCCAATTATCAATTCTTACACATAAAATACATGAACATTAAAAGGTATATGTTAAAAAAATATATATATATATATTTAACCATGCATTACCAGCATTATTGATTAACTTACAGTTTGGGAAGCTAGACCCAAGGCAAGTTCTCGGGGTAGACCTGCAGCCACTCCTCCATCCGCCAAAGCTTCAATTGCTAAAAACACATATGCCGGGCCGCTGCCACTGTTCATCTTAGTAAACAGAGTATTACATCATCGCAAACAGCATTTATGCCAAAACATGTAAGTTTACCTAGTTGATGCATATTGAAGCCTATCTAAAAATATTAACCTAAGTCGTACCATTAGTTTCTAACCAAAGGATTGCATGAGATGGTTATTGATAAGTGTAATTCTATTTTCTAGAGAAGGATCATACCTCAGGCCAGTGATTGCATCAAACAATTTCTCTTGAGCTCTCCATATCTTACCAACTGATCCAAATAATTTAGCTATTAATTCTCCATCTTCTTCAGTAGCAGATCCACCCAAGCTCATTACTGGCCATAAACAGGCAAATTAGAGACCACTAATTTCAGGAAATTTTTACACAAGTAAGACACAAATAATAAATTGAAAATGCAAACTGCTAAGGAACTTGAAGAATTTAAAGATGCTTGTGATCTCACAAATCGATGAAGTCCTATGGGAAACTAAGAATCAGTCAACATAATGTCTAAATTTTTCAAGTAAACCACCAACATATCGCAATTAGCCTTTCTCAATGAAATAAATAAGTATTAAAATCTTATTTTGTCTGATATGGTACTATCTTCACTGCCAAAATTATTTGTCATTAATCAAAGAAACAGAGCAATTATTATTAAGCCACAGTTTTCTAGACGCTAATGCCAAATTTTATTGTCAAAGAAAGGACTGATGGTTTGTTCTTCCGATAATTATCATTGAGAGGTAACACAACATTCACCTCATAAAATTACTATGAATTATTAGAATTCAGCTTGTATGGCTCCAGATGTTGGGAAGAAATTTGATTTAATAATTCGATCACCAATAAAAAAAATGTAGGCAAAAATGCAGTGTAGAAAATTCATAATAGAAAACACAATCATAACAAGCCTAGGATCTCTTTTTGCAAGATTCAAAATTACCAAAATCTGTACAAACTTCTACATAGAGCAGCCAAGCATTTAGCATAAATAAAAGAAAGAACTAAGAAGCCTAGTCCCCTTACAGCAGCATCACAATTTAGTAGACACTTCTTCTGTACCATTATTTATAAAAGAAGTAAAAGGACTAAATAATTTTTGCTGGAAATATAATTAAAAAAAAAATAAAGGCTATAAGGAAAGATGTAGCCATGCCAAGTTGCCCAAGAACACCCAAATAAGGACATCTGTATGCATTTTACAAACTGATAACATGTAATGATAATTGTTAATGAGATAGACATGAAATGCTGCTCCATTAATAAAATGAACATAAAATAAGCAGCTCTAATAATAAAGAATTGTACCTGATGCTGCCTGGCCTACAGCAGCAGGAGTATTTGGCATCACCCTAATAAACCGGCTGTGACCAGCCCATTCCTAAACCAAACCAAAAATAAAAATGTTACTTCATGGAAAAACATGGGAGTCCGAAAATTTTAATCGTAAAGATACACTGTACACATGAATTTCCATACATAAGTAGATGAAACCAAGGTTTTCAATCATGATTGTGCTCATCGTCGTGGTCGTGTGTCACTGTGTCACAGCAAAGTGCAACAGTCACAATAGGCATTATCATGAATTTATTTAGAAAAATAATGGTATCTGGCCATGTCAATGTGTCTCAGTCGCAGGGCTTTACCATTAAGATCGAGACAATATGCTACGTAATGGCCTATTATTAAAACCATGACTGAAGCTTCATAAATTACAAAATGAGAATAGAGAACACCAAAAACAAAGAAGCAATTGTCTCTCTAGCATTTCAATTTATAAAGTTTGTAGTGTGAAAAAATTAAATACAACATGTGAATTGGAAAAAAGGTCTCATCATTAGAATCATCACAAGATTTAGTATGCTAGAAATCTAATGACCTGCAGCTGCAGAGAATCCAATATCTTCATTTGTTTTTTCTTTTCTTTTTCTTTTTCTTTTTTTGGCAAAAATAACTTCTACTTCATACCAGAACATCAATTCAATAATTAAAAGGGACATTTGGGCAAGGCATTAATAGAGGTTTATTTAAAGGGAAAAATAATGGAAACGCATGTTGTATCAGAAAGTTCCAGCCTCTCAGTAGACAGCAACTAGCTGAGCAGAGACTAGGGACAACAGGATTAAAAAAAAAAAAAAAAAATCACAGTTTTGTAAATAATCTATGCACTCAGAATCTTACCCAACACCATAAAGAGGGGAAATTATAGGAGAGTTAGATTAGACCTCCCAAATAAAGGTCTCTACAAAGATGATGGATACAAATAAGACCTTGGATAACTCAGGGCAATCTATGACTGCCTAAAACAAAGACTAGCCACCTCCCAAGCCACATACATTGACTAAAAGAGAGAGGAAAAACCCTAAAAAAAGAACAATGAAAATGCAGGAGATAGAGCTGTGATAGTTATATGATGCAGTAAAACCATTTTGATTGGCAATTAAGGGCAGATGTTTGAAATGGATGAAATTGGAGAAATTCAGTAATTATTTCAGAAGTGAGCAAGGCTAAATAGGAACAGCAAAAATGACAAATTGGTCCTTCAACTTTACTGTCAAAGACAATTAAGGACAAATTAACTTTTTTGGATAAAGAAGTCCCAGAACTTACTGTTCAAAGACACCCGAGTCCTGTAGCATAGCTGAATGCCCGCGTGAAACTCACGTATAACTGAAATCGAATGAGAATTATTTTTTATGTATTATTTTCTTGTTTTAAATATTAAAATTTATTTTAATCATTAAAATTATTTTTAAAATAAATTTTACATTTTCTAATAATAATCGTTTCAAAACAATTAATAAATATTTTAAAATTATTTTTATGATATTAAAATTATATTAGTCGTAGACCCGTGCAGATATTAATTTAATTATTTTTTAAAACGATTTGTATTAAAAAATAAATTTAAGCATGTTTTTAAGATTTTTATATGTATTAATTTATATAATAAATATAAAATTATTGATAAATAAATTTTATTATTTAAAAATAGATCTTCTTTTACTTACAAAATAGGTGAAAATTGACAAAAAAAATGAAAATAAAAAATCAGTAACACAAAGGCATTTTGATTATGATTTATGAACATTACATAATGCTAAACTCAGAGGCGGTATTAGATATTTTTTCAATAATTGAGGGAGAGGGACTATTTCTTATTTTGAGGGAGGTCAATATATATATATATATATATATATATATATATATATATATATATATATATATATATATATATATATATATAGCATGTGTGTGTAATGTAAGAAATTTCTTTTTAGGGGGCTACACACGATGTAGTGCTGCCCCTAAAGCATTATGCAATATTCATAAACCACAATCAAAATTCCTTTCTGTTACTATTTTTTTTTTTTTTTTTGGTCAAATTTCACCTCTTTCCTTATACTAAGGTGTACCTTTTTTTTCAATATAACAATATGCTATTACTTAATTCTCATGAAAGGCATATGATGCAAATTTTGAATATGACATAGATAATTCAAAGTTATTGAAGAATTTCGACTAGAAAAACTCTAAATCTCTAGAGAGAGAGAGAGAGAAAGAGAGAGAGATTTATTCATTGATAAGAAAAAGAAAAAACGTGAACGGTGATTGGATTGATGATAAAATAGAATCCTTGGAGTTTTATCAATAGTTTACTTATGTAGAAGGAGATCCGGTATCTTCTGAATCCTTATGTAAGGAATTACCAAAAAAATTCTTTCAACAAACATGTGAATTAGGAAGGATTGACCAATTAAATGAACCGGAGACTGAATCTTGATATACCTCATAACAATACATGTTACTGCGAGATATATTGGCAGCTGCAGATCGTTTGATTAATATATATATATATATATATATATATATATATATATATATATATATATAAAACATTTGGTCAATATATAACTTAAAATATATGTAAAAAGATAGACCTTATTATTTAATTTATTATTACATGAATAAATTTAAATTAAAAAATAAAAATAAACATAATCAGTTGAAATTTTACACATCATGATAGCCGTATTGGATTAATATTAAAATAAAAATATATAACAATCAATGTAAATTATTTTTTAAGTAAAAGAAGATTTATTTTTACATATCAATAATTTTATATTTATTATATAAATTAATACGTATAAAAATCTTTAAAAAAAAAGCTTAAATTTGATTTTCAATACAAATCATTTAAAAATAATTAAATTAATATCCGCACAATATGCAGGTCCACGACTAATATAATTTTAATATTATTAAAAATTTTAAAATATTAAGCAGTTGTTTTAAAACTTTTATTATTAGAAAATGTAAAATTTATTTTTAAAATAAATTTTAATGATTTACAACAAGAAAATAATATAAAAAAAATAATTCCTACACGATTTTTTTAGTTAGGCGTAAGTTTCACGCAGGCATTCAGCTAAGTTATAGGATTTCGGTGTCTTTGAATGGTAAAGTTTTAGAGCTTCTTTGTCCAAAAAAGTTAATTTGTCCTCAATAGTCCTCGACAGTAAAATTGAAGGACCAATTTGTCACTTTTGCCAAATAAGAACCCATAAATCAAGTATATAAACCTGTAAATCCTTCAATTTTGTTCCAGCAGCAATTGAAACCAGAAGCTTCTTCTTTGTAAGATGTGGCCTCAATTGCAAGACCACACCTTTAACTGCAACAAAACCAAAAAGAAGGAATATCAGCACTAAAGAATTAAAATTTAAGATTAGTATTCCATCCATAGTAAACCAGAAAGAACCCCACCATGCAGAGAATTCATGGTAGTAAGAAGTAATGTAAGCCAATTAGATGCACTGCTAACTCAACACAAGTAAGGCTCAATTCCAATCTAGTAGGACTCAACTAAGCCTCTGTCCCTTTACACTTAAAAATCACAATTTGTTCCATATATGGATATATTAAATCCTCCTTCACCACTTCACCATTTTAGCTCTACCACTCACCATCTCCTCTCCACTTCTTTCCCCACACCATCTCATCTTAGGCTTAAATCAGTACGGCCAAACTATCTCGATGAGCTATCCCTCATATTAGCTCACTCCCACCTCCACCTTCCACCAAACGTGATAATTTCTGTCAAGTCCATTCTTACATTTCCAAGCATCCACATTGGCATTCAAATTTTCACTTCATCGATGCTTGCAAGTGATGGAGAATAGGAAGACAAGAAACTTCAAATTCAAAGATTCAAGTTTAGAATTATGAGTTAGATTTAATATGGGATTTATTGGAGAAATTATAAAGTAATTTCAGCCTTTTTAGAGTTATAATGGGTATCTTTATATAATACAGCTGCTGGTTCATTACTTTAGGTATTAAGGGCAGTTCTGTAATTTCTAGAATTGCTGGAAATCGTTGTTCAATTTTTATTTTAGTAGTTTTTTATTATTCAGTCTTTATTTAGGAGTTTTAGTGGGTTTACTAATTCCTAGTTAGTATTAATTTCTTTTCCTAGTTGGAGAACTAGTGTAGGATTCCTAATCCAAACATGATTTGGATTAGTTTCAATTCTATAAATACTTAGACTTGTAACCATTATTAGACAACTTTCAGATTCAATAAAATAAATCCTGCATTTTTGCTAAAAATTGTGTGACTCAATTCAACCCTAGGTGTGACTCCTAGACCTTCTAAGTGTGACTCTCAGAAATTCTTTTTTTCCTTTTCCTTTTTTTAATCCTTGTCCAGGTCTGATTTTTATAAAATCAACACTGGATTTTCAATTTTAAATCTTTAATTTCTGAAAAATTCAAAGTAGAACAGATTATCTAAATCTGTCCTACATCAGCAAGCCAAAATGCATTTGTTGATTTGGTCTTTTTTCTTTCATGAAATGTCACTCTCGCTCCCCTGATATTTCCAGGGACCAATATTTCAAATGTAATGAAAGATGTTCTCCTCCAATGTTTCCCTATTATCCACCATTTTTATTCCAGAGTTCTTACAAAAAATCATGTTTCACAGGAAATTTTATAAGAACAGTCCAAAAAATCTCTATCACTGGATTTCTTTTGCCAGCTCTTCCCAGGTGTGCCCAGAAAACATCCTCCCATCCAATTTTCAAAATCACCAAAGAATTATAATAAAAGCAAAATTTCAAAACATTAAACCATTCTACAACTTAAACCATTAAAATATATACAAATTGAGCACATAGTTCTATGTTAATCCAAAAGAAAAGTACGGTAAACATAAGAACAGGAGCTATACCAACTTGTGGTTTCACAGAGAAAATGACCACATCACTATCTTCAACTACCTGTTTCCATAAAAGCATAGCCAGAATCAACATTCATCGATCACGAACATACACAACAATATTTCAGGAGTAATTTAACCCAAAAAAAAAAAAAATCGGTTAGAGAAAGAAAGAGAGAAATGAATTAGCAAATTACATCTTGATTACGAGGAAGGATTTTAACGCCAAAGGATTCAAACACAGAGCATCGATTAGGATTCGAATGAGATGTACAGATGCGAGAAGGAGGCAAAACGCCCGCTTGAACGACTCCTTTTGCTATACTCTCAGCCATTTTCCCTGCTCCGACAAACCCTAGCTTGTATGTTTCCGTTGAAATGGGAATTATCTCCATTATGGTCGCCGCCGCCGCAGCAGAACCCAGTCGCTTCGATAAATATACACCAGTGGCTAAACGGAAGTAGAGATGTAATGCAGTTTCGAAGCATTTCTTTATTATTATTATTATTATTATTATTATTTTTGCCAAATAGCATTTCTTTATTTAAATGGGTTCTTTAAGTCGAAGCCCAAAGAGAAATTATTAAGTGCGGGAAGTCCACAAAACTGTGCACTCGCATCCTAGGATTTAGTTGAATATTGACGTTTACAAGCAATTTATACCATGACCAAAACTTCATAACAAAATGGCTAAGCTTAATAAGACTTTCAAGTCAAAACTCAAGTGTCATTATTGTATGAAAAATGGTCACATTAACATATTTTGTTATATAATAAATATAAAAAAGTCTCAACTCAAGCTTGAGAATCCTTCCAAGGCTAACCCCTAAGGACCCAAATATATTTGGGTATCTAAAACAAGATTATTCATTTTTTCTTGTAGGTGTGTCTCAAATTCACTACCAAGGAAAACAAAGGGCATGTAGATAGTAAATATTCAAGACACATAATCAAAAATGCAAGCCTTTTCACAAATTTAAAAGAAAAAAGAGATGGAAACATCATGTTTGGTAACAATGCCAAAGGTAAGATAGTTGGTATTGGCACCATAGGTAAAGACGATTATTCTCTTATTAAAGATGTTCTTTTGGTTGATGGTTTAAAATTTAATTTGCTTAATGTAAGTCAATTATATGATAAGGGTAATAAAGTCACCTTTGATTATAAAGCATGCATTGTCACCACTTTAACTAATGACAATATAGTGTTTAAGGGTAAAAAGAAAGATAATACCTACATGATTGACTTAGATGACTTGGCTAACTAAATGTCAAGTGTTTCATGTCTATTAGCAATGAATCTTGGCTTTGGTATAAAAGGCTTGGACATGCAAGCATGGAACTTCTACAAAACCTTTGCAAGGATGAGCTTGTTGAAGGACTTCCAAAGATCAAATTCTCAAAGGATAAGACATATAGACCTTGTCGAATAGGAAAGCAACACAAATCATCCTACAAATTAAAAAATGTTGTAAGTACTTCTAAACCCCTTCAACTTATTTATATGGATTTGTTAAGACTTAGTAGAATTGCTAGTTTGGGTGGAAAGTTGTATGCCCATGTGCTTGTTGATGACTACTCTAGATTTACTCAGGTTAGTTTCTTGACTCATAAAAGTGATGCTTTTGATGCATTTAAAAGTTTTGCAAAAAGAGTTGAAAATGAGAAGGCTATTTCATTTCAAAAATTAGAAGTGATCATGGAAAGGAATTTGAAAATGAACTTTTTGAAAATTTTTGCATTGAACATGGAATTTCACATAATTTCTTCTCTCTTGGAACATCTCAACAAAATGGTGTTGTAGAAAGGAAAAATAGAACTTTAATTGAAATGGCTAGAACCATGCTTAATGAGTATGGTTTTCCAACTTATTTTTGGGCGAAAGCCATTAACACTTCATTCTACATTTCAAATAGAGTTTTCAAAAGATCCATTTTGAATAAAACCTCTTATGATTTATGGAATTAAAGAAAGTCCAAAATTTCATATCTAAGAGTTTTTTGTTGCAAGTGCTATATATTAAATACCAAGGACAATCTTGGAAAATTTGCTTCTAAAACCGATGAAGGCATTTTCTTAGGCTATTCCACTAATAGTAAAGCTTATAGAGTCTTTAACAAAAGTCTTTGGTAGTTGACGAGTCTATAAATGTTATATTTGATGAATTTAGTAAACTTGATCTTAGCAAAGGCAGTGTTCTTGATGATCTTGTAGGTGAATTTGAGAAGCTTAGAATGGATCAAGATGAGATTCCAAAGGAAGTTGAAGACCAAGTAGAAAACCAATAAGATCATAAGGCTCCATCAAATCAACAAGAGGAAAATGCTCAAGAACTTCTTAAGGAGTGGAGATACCACAAGAATCACCCCAAAGAGCAAATCATTGGTGATCCATCTAAGGGTGTAAGTACTAAATCTCATTCTAAAGCCTTAAATAATAATCTTGCTTTTGTCTCTCAAATTGAGCCAAGGACCATTGATGAGACCCCTTAATGATGAGAGTTGGGTCATTGCTATGCAAGAGAAACTCAACCAATTTGAGAGAAACAAAGCTTGGGAACTTGATCCCATTCCTAAAGATCATCCCATTATTGTATGTAAATGGGTTTATAGAAATAAGTTAGATGAAAATCGTTTCATTACTAAGAATAAGGCTAAATTGGTTGCCAAAGGGTACAACTAAGAGGAACGTATTGACTATGATGAAACATATGCTCCTGTAGTAAGATTAGAGGCTATTAGGATCTTACTTGCATATGCATGTCATATGGACTTCAAACTTTTTCAAGTGGATGCTAAAAGTGCATTTTTAAATGGATTTATTGAGGAGGAAGTTTATGTTGAGTAACCCCCCCGTTTTGTGGTTTGAAACAACTCCCTAATCATGTTTTTAAATTAACTAAGGCCTTGTATGGTTTGAAACAAGCTCCTAGAGCTTGGTATGAAAGGCTTAGTACATTTCTTTTGAAAAATGATTTTACTAAGGGCAAGGTTGATACAACACTTTTTGTAAAACGACACAAAAATGACACTTTAATTGTTCAAATTTATGTTAATGATATTGTATTTGGTGCTACTAATGAATATCTTTGTGAAGAGTTTGCTAAGTGTATGACTACTAAATTTGAGATGAGCATGATGGGTAAGCTCAAGTTCTTCCTAGGACTACAAATCAAACAATGCAAGGATGGGATTTTCATCAACTAATCCAAGTACACAAAGGAGCTTCTCAAGAAATTTGGCATTAATGGTTGCAAAAGTAGCAAGACCCAATGAGCACATCAACTAAGCTTGAGAAGGATGAAAAGGGTATGCTTATAAATGAGAAGAAGTATAGAGGTATGATTGGCTTTATATTCTACCTTACGGCATCTAAACCCGATATAATGTTATAGTGTTTGTTTATGTGCACACTTTCAATCTTGTCCTAAAGAATCTCATTTGCATGCTATTAAAAGAATTTTAAAATATTTGCATGGCACATTACATTTAGGGCTATGTTATCCTAGAAACATATCTTTTAACATAATTGGATTTTCAAATGTGGATTATACTGGTAGTTTGCTTGATAGAAAAATCACTTTCAGAACTTGTCATTTTCTTGGTAAATGTTTAGTTTTATGGTTTAGCAAAAAAAAAAAGTCTTGGTTGCCTTGTCCACCACCAAAGCAGAATATATAGCGCCAGATTATTGTTGCACTCAAGTTCTTTGGATGAAATAATAACTCAAGGACTATGGTCAAGTGATTAATCACATTCCCATCAAATATTACAACACAAGTGCCATAAATCTTTCCAAAAATGCCATCCAACATTCTAAGAGTAAGCATATAGATATTAGGCATCATTTTTGGAGAGATCATGTGCAAAATGGTGATGTTGTATTAAAATTTATTGATACAATAAATCAACTTGCTGATATTTCCACAAAAACCTTAAATGAAGAAAGATTAAATTTCATAAAAAGGGAAATTGGCATGCTTGATGGGAGCTCATTGCCTTAGATTTTCAAAACTATATAAAAAATTTTCATTTGCATCAAGCTTCATTCATTTTATATCATTTATATTTAATGTTTTATTTTTTATTTAATCTTGAATTGAACTAACTCTTAATTCAATCAAATTTAATTATTTGATTTTATGCAATTTGGTTGCTTTTTGGTTGCATGTTGGTTGCTTTTATGGTTGATTTTTGGTGTCTTTGATCTAATTGCTTGAATTTATTTTTAATAATTAGTTGAGATCTTAGTACATAAAATTTATAATTGCATTTATTTTGATTTTGACTTTAATTCCAATTGCATTGCATATAATACCCTTCAAAATCTTTTCAAAAAATTCTTATTTTTTAAAAATTGCGATCGCTACATTGATTTCGGAGTCGCGATATTCAAATTTTTAGCCATTACTGCTTAGCCCTCACAGTCTCGCTTGTGATTGCTGAATAGTGGACTTGATTTTTGAATTTTTCCAAAATTGCAGTCTGGACTAGGTTGGCATGGTCGCGACTTTGTGTCAACAGCATTTAAAAACTAGCTGTTTTATAATGGAAAATTTTGTATTTAATTCAAAACTAGCCGTTTTCACCTATTTTTGGCCTATTCTTTGTGGCATATTTGCATGTTTTAATTTGTGATTAAATTAGGCATTTTGTGTTTGATTTGTGTCATATAGGTTAGATTGTGTTATTTTATTCCTTTTTTTTTAGGTTTGAGGAAGGTTTGTTTTGTTCTGCAGAAATTTGGAGTGAAAACGAAAAATTCAGCGAAATGTCACATGGCACGATAGGAGGAATGTCATTGTGATAGCCCCTAGCGCCTTGCAGGAGCAGCTTTGGCTCCAGCAGCACGCCCTCAGTGCACGCAGCAACGCCAGCGAGCCGCAGCAGTTGGCTGCCTATCACCTTCCTTCCCCAGCGCCTCGCCGAGAGCTCCAGCGCGGCGCAACTGCTTGAAGTATGCTACCTCTGCTTGCCCCAGCGCCATGCTACTCTCCCTAGCACCCCGCAACAGTCTGCTACTTGCAGTCCATTAATTCCCAGTGTCTAGCTGCTCTCCCTAACGCCCCCAGAATCACCTTTGAGCTGATTTGGAAGATTATCCGAGATTTTGTAGAATTTTCAATCCTAAATTATTTTAGAAAAGTAGGAACAAAAAATAGAAGTTTGGTTGATTTAAATAAGGCCGTTTGGAGGAAGAGGAGTACAAAAATATTGGGGGGAATTTTTAGAGAGGATAGTATCTTCTCTTGTAGTTTTCTGTTTTCTTAATTTTAGTTTTGAGATTTCCACACTTAGATTATAATTTTGTTCTTGGGAAATTCATTTGTGAAGATTCAATAGATTGAATTGGATAAAATAGATTAATCAACTTGGTTTAATTCTTATTTCTTTAATATAATTCTTTTTGGGGATTATTGAATTGATAGAATTGATTCAATAGATTCTTTTGGTTATAATAAAATTATGATGAATTTTTTATTTCTCATGAGCTAATTTCATTTTTGTCTAGGGTTTGTATGATGTGTTCATGATATGGAATTGAATATAATCCCTTTTTGATTATTTTTATTATTTCTAATTGAATTGATTGATTGTTATTGAACAATTGCTTAGCTATCTATTGTTTGACTTAGGTATTAAACGAAGAAACGAGAGTTGAACTTCAATTCCATATTTCATTCCTTTAGGATCTTAAAATGAATTAGAAATATAAGTTTTAAAATTAGGTTTTAGTTTTTGATATATTATTTGATAGAATGATTTCTATAAATGCGATTGCTAATAGATTGATTTTTATTTTTTAAATTGTTAGAAACTAAGGCTTTAGAATAATCAATTGGGTATATTCATGAACATATATGATTGATAAACTAAATACAAATCCTAGGCATCATTCATTCATTATTTTAAAAACTAGTGCATTTTAATCTACATTTTCTTTTAATTTCTTATTTTTCAATTATTTCTTTCAAATCATTCAAATTCTTTTCATGTAATTTGCTTTAAATCAAGATAAATATTTCCATTTACAATTCCTTGAGAGACACGACCTAGGGTGCTTCCGATATACTATAATTGTTTCATATATTTGCAGGTCGCTTTTTGATAGTTTATTTTGAGGCGAACACCTATAAATACCCTACACCATTAGTTTTAATTGTTTTCTAACACTCCCATCCTTTCCTACTTGAATTCTTATTACTCCCAAACTCTCCTCTCACCTTTTTCCTTTTAAATCTTTACCATCTTTCTCTACTCTTCAATTTCTAATTCATTAATGGCTTCTAGAAAAGGTTCTAGGAAGGGAAAGAAAGTTCAAACCTCTCAACCTCCCTCTCCTCTAGAACTCAGAAGGGGAATCACCCAAGAAGAAAAATAAAACAATCTTAGAATCAAAGACAAAACCATTCTTCTTTCAAAAATCCCTAGCCTAGTTTGCTTCAAAACATTAGGCATTGAATATAGCATTGTTGCTTTCCTTATTAATCTTCAATGGGGGAAGTTTGTATTCATTGATGAGGATGGTTATGAAGAGCTAACAAGTGAATTTCTTGCAACCCTTGTTGTCCACAAGAAGCTACACCTAACTAATGGACATTACACAATTGACTTTCAATTTTTTAGTAAGTTATATGAACTTTCCCTCAAAGATCTTGCAAATATCTTTGGCCTTTTTGAGGCCTCGCTTAAGCACTGTTTGATCCGCTAAAGGGAATTGAAATGCTCATTTGGGAAAGAACTCACGAGGAAGCCCTTAGGCTTATTTTTGATAGGTCTGAAAATTATTTCTTGGAGTCACCACCTTAATTGATTTTTATTTGGAAAAATATAAGGAAAAAACTCATTTGACTCCAATTATTACCTAAAGAAAAAAGATTACTAGCCTCAAAACCAAAGAGGATCCGGAGACTAGATTTTCAGTTTAATTTAAACAAATAACTTTGTTCAAGTAATATAAAAGTAACTTAAAATATATTTCATGAACAATTAAAATGCATGAAAAATTTATAATATGCATGATCATTCAATCTATAAAGTTTATACATAATTAGAATTCAAAATAAAAGAGAGTCAATATTACAATGAAATCCAAACTTAAGGGATACTTCCTCTAGCCTTTATGAGTTTTAGGGAAGTCACACATTCCCCAAACTAAACCTAATAACTAAGTAAAAGAAAGTAAAATAAAAGCAAGTGAAGAAGGTAATAGGGGAAGAGTTGGTTAATTTTAGTTGGATTCAGTGCTTGAACCAAGCATAACTACATATCCTTTTGATTTGGAATCAGAACCCGCTCAGTTCTTCCTTCTTGCAAAGGGGTTAGTTTAGCCTAACCAATTTTTCATGTTTTGACTGATTGATTAAAAGAGAGTTGAGTTAACTAATTAATTTAATTGATTGTCGAGTTGATTAGTTAGCAACCTAGATGAATCAATTTAATTAACTAACTAAAAGAGGCAAAGAAATTTAGATAAAAGAAAATTAAAGGAAAAGAAGCTTACCTTTGATGGCGAGCGACGACTAGCCTCAAACAGTGGAAGGCGGCTAGCTTAGAATGGCAGGCGGCGGCTGGTTTTGGATGGCAGGCAGCGGCTGACTTTGGATGGCGGGTGGTGGCTAGCTTTGGATGGCGGCTGGCGGCTGGCTTAGGAGGGCAAGCGGCGGCTAGCCTTGGATGGTAGGCAGTGCTTAGCTTTAGATGGCAGGAGGCAGCTAGCCTTGGATGGCAGGCGACGGCTAGCCTTGGATGATGGGCGGTGACTAGCCTCAGATTTGAAAAATGAGCCTTAGGCAAAATACTTGTATCAAACAGGCGAGCGTAAAGCCTTTAACTAGTCAGGTAGGAATCAAAAAGAAACCCCCCAACTCACTTTACGAAGCAAGGAGCAAATGCAAAGCAATTTGTTTGAAGTTAATGCTTTTCAAGCTTTAGAAGTTGGTTTTTTGAAATGTGGAGAGGCCTGTATATACAGGAGGAGGATTGAAGCATAAAGGTACAAAATTTCCAATATGGGAAATAGAAACACGCTTAGAGTGCCGCATAAGCCTCTACAGCACCGTAGAGGCCTGTGCGGTAATGATGCATAAGGCTCTACTGCACCGCAAAGTGCTCTGCAGCAATGCCCTAGATTTGTGTGGCAACCATACAAATTCACCCATTTTTCCCGTTCTTGCTCATTTCTCGTCCATTTTACACTATTCCATTTGCATTATATTTGTTACTCAGTCCCGGATAACTTGAAAGGTTTCAAATGTCAAAAAGAAACATTTTGATTTTTCCAATTTTCCCATTTAAGAGCTTTCAGCTTTTGGAGGTTTGTTCACCTAGTTTAAGTGCTTCTAAAGTTCGAATGCATGCTGGAAGGTGTAAAATTAAGGGTTCACAGCCTTCAAACTGAAAGAGCCTACACTTTTAATGATTTTTCCATTGAAATCAATCCTTTTTAGACCGAAATCTCCATTGAGCCAAAATTTGACCCAAAATCCTCCCTAGCCAAACACATCAAATCCCTTTCTATTTAGGTCCTTCATAGAATTGTCACCCTCTTGGTCAATGCTAGAGGGGATGGCAATGAAAAAGTTTCTTAAAAAGACCTTTTCTTTCTCTATGGACTTGTGAAAGGAAAGAGCATTCAAACTGCTTGATTCTTTGTTGATCAATTCCTTCATCTCTCCTCCATAAAAAAGGGTGCCATTCTTCTCTCTTCTCATATAACCACCATTGCCAAACATGTTGGGGCTCTTACTCCACCCAACAAAGCTCTTCTTCAAAATCATATAAAAAAATAGTTATCGATTTTCAATACATGATCAATGCCAAAGCATTAAGGAAAAAAGAAGAGAAATATATCTTCAAAGAAGTTAGGATTCAAGAAAAGGCACAAAAGAGACCAAGAGTGGTGATGGGTGAGGGTAGTCAAGCTAGGGAAAAGGAAACGTAAGTAGAACCCATAGCACCTCCACCTCAACCTCAAAATGAAATCAATAGACTCCTTTACAAAGTCTTGAAAAGACTCACTCTCTTAGATCACATTCACCATGATATTTTTGATATTCAAGGTCATATGAGTTTTTCTTAATGTAATTTACAAGAATAGGAGTATAGTGAAGAGGAGGAAGAGACACAAAAGGAGGAACCCTATGGAGAAGAAGAGGAGCTAAGGGATAGAGGAGATGCTTCTTAGATTTATCTAGGACTTCCTCTTTCTTATTTTTTTAGAATTTTTTATGCATTCATTAATCTTAGCCATTGGATTGGGCTTGATCAAATCTCCACCATCGAACCCATTATATATATATATATATGCAAAATTTATGTTATGATCATCATTTTCCTATCTCTACACCAAAGTTCCATAACCACAAAAGAAGCTCTCTCTCTACACAATAGTAACAAGAACTTTAGCAAACCAAAGTAAGGAATGATATTCATCTTTTCATACCTATGTTTTAAGATTGCTTTTAGCATCTTGATTATAGAAAATCTCTTATATACTAAATGTAAATTTTGGCCAATACTAGGAAATGATAAAGGAGGTGTTCTAAGTTTTAATTGAATACATTTGTGGTTACTTTAGATGAAGAATAATGATTTAAAAGTGTTGAAATGAACTTTAGAAACTTGGTTCAAGACTTGAACATATTGGAGACATAATATGGTTTAAAAGGGGAACTTGATGTTCTAATGCTAGATATTGGCAATTGAATGATATATAGGTTCTATGTTATGTTAATTACATAGTTCCATAATTAATTTGAAGATTGGATGAGGAATTAATCATTTTCCCCAAATTCTAGGGTTTATGGAAAAACTTAGGGATTTTGAGAATTGAACTTGTATTCATGAAATTGAAGGGAAAATCAAACTTAAGAATGGTGTCATATGATTTATATAATGTTAATTTTGAAATTCAATCAATATAAATGATTTTCCCCAAATTAATGAACTAGGTTCATTTATGAAATTGATGGTGGGAATAGCATTAACTCCATTGAATATCAGAAATTGTTTAAATTGATGTTACTCAAAGTTGAAATGTGAAATTGAAAGGAAAGGAATTATCCTTCCTTAAATGAATAACTATAGCCATTTAGAGAACACCTAAGGAAAGTGTTAAAATTAATAACAAATATATGTATAGTATGTCTTGACCTTCAAAGTAATAAGTTGTGCTTTAATGAACAAGATAGAAATGTTAGCAGGTTAAGTTAAATTAAACAAATGTTATACGAGAAAGTGATTGATGTGTAATTGAAATGCAAACGTGTAGAGTCTAAAAATGAGGATAAGGATGTTGTCGAAGAGTGTGAGAAGCAGTACTAGTATCAGAGTTAAACGTAAATAGGAGCAAAGGAGTTCAAGGTGAGTGCTTAATAATACAACATGACTTATGTTATATGCTTTGAACCTTTATTGTTCAAACTATAATTGTTGAAGTATTCCAGTTCTTTGATAAGCTTGAATTGCCTATTGAATATTGAGTCATTTGATATAATGCTTCTTGATGACAATTGACTATTGTGGATCTATCATGTTGAATTCCTTAACGTGAACCTTATATGAACTTTCCTATTAAATGCCCATTGATAAGTAGAAATCCCCTTCTGATGTGAGGGTAATACATTGGACCTTGTGCACTTGGTATAAGCCTATAGGTAGGGCGAGAGTGCCCAACCTCTATTAGGGAGAACACATAACTGTAAGGCCTGATTAGTCTTACGTAATGTGATATATGTAAGTGAGCAAAGCTTAGGCTGCCACTCTTGAATTTATATGTGTGGGAAGCATTCTGCTCCAAAGAAAATGATATTTCTGCTAAAGATATTGTTTCCACCTTAAATGAGAAATTGAACCATAATGATAATATTGATTGAAAACGTCCCATTGCTATAAAGAGCCCTTCCTGAAAATAATCCTTATACTCACCATATATATATATTGTATTATTATGTACTCACTGAGCTTTGTCTCATTCTTTAGTGGTTTAAATTTTTTTAGGCAAGGTCAACGAGTTAGCAAGGTAAATTCCAAGCCCTATCTCTAGCTTGGAAATTGCTCTATTAAGTTCAAATGTTGTCATTCCTGATTATGAAAATCATTGTTAGAGCTCCATGGTTGCCGAAGGGTTAGCACTGATATGTTATGGGGTATATATATAATATGAATTATATTGTAATTGCTACTATAATAATGTGTGAAATAATGAACATTTGGTTAACATTATGAAATACAACTTTAGAAGTTTTACAAGTTGTGTTGTAAATGATATTATAAGTTAACAAGGAAATGATAAGCAAGTAATAGGTTATGATCTTGGATAAGGTCCTACTTGATGAGTGATAAAGGATTATAAGTTTAATAGGGTTCTACGGGTTTAGGTGATCTTATGTCTCCCTATGCCCTAGGACCATTGTGGCTTAATAAATGGGTCATGACACAAGGGATGGGGATGGAGGAGACACTTCTTAGATTTTTTTTTTTAGGACTTCCTCTTTCTTTTGTTTATTTTACCTTTTTTTTTTTAAATTTTCTTTCCTTATGTTTTTATGCATTCTATTGTGGCATTATCAAATTTCAAATTAATGCAATTGTATACTTTCTCATTTTTGATCTTTTGTGCCTTTGATATTGCCATTCTATTTTTCTTCATTGTATGCTTTATGCAATTCACTCTTTTGATATTGCCAATGGGGGAGAAATATAGAATTAGAACTTAATTAAACAATTATAGTAAATTCATTGATTTTCATTGATTGAGGGTGAGAACTTAAAATTGAAAACTTTGTGATATGTTCATATATGTTTTTCAAATTGTTCTCATACTTTATTGGTATGTATTGCATATATTGAGGGGGAGCATTCTAAATTGAAAGTTATTTTATATTTAAGTTCAATTTGGTTGTCAAAATCAAAAAGGGAGAGATTGTTGACATAAGTTATTTCAAAACTTAGTCAATCTCTATTTTGATATTGTTAATTAAATTGAAGCTATCTAATGTGTGCTTTGAGTGTTTATTTTGCAGATTATAACATATTTAATAGATTGGTTTTGAAAAAGTATTGAAATCTCCTAAAGTCTTTGGTTAGCTTCTGAGTTACGCCTAACATAGAAAAATCGCAACCGTGACCCTCTTATCACGCCCAAGAATTTCAAAAGGCATTTCATTTAAATTTCAGACAGAGTTAATCGTGACCTTAGTCACGACAGCGACCAAGGGTGCGATCCGTGATTCGCAACTGCGACTTTTAGACAGAGCTTCAAGCCTACAACGGATAGTTAAAGAACAAACCAAAAGATGCCACATGTCAACTAGCCGTTATGGATTATGAATATCGCGACTGCAATATTACCATCTCAACCACGAAAAAGGCTTAGCAACCACGATTACGACCTAGCTCTGACAATGCATTTAATGCGAGATTTTGTAGTTGTTGTGAGGATCCTTTTTGGTAACTCTTTATAACGGGATTTTAGAGGGAAGAAGTTATAAATACCCCCTCCAAAGACCCTCATAATGATCTAACAACCTTCATTTAAACTAAACTCTTATAATTTTAATTCTCAAAGCCTTTACCTTTTAATTGTTATTATTTAGTTGTTGTAAGAGTATTGATAGTTCAAAGGGCTGAGTGTTAGCCTTAAAAACACATAGTATTGGGTTGAGAGTGAGCCAATAGAAAACTCTTGTATAGGTTTAAGTGTGAGCCTAAGGAAAACACTTGTAAAGGTTGTGTGTTAGCCATTAAAACACATTGTAAGTTTGGAGTGAGCTTGAAACTCTTTTGTAAGTATCAACTAGTAGTAGAATACCCAATTGAGATTGGGGAGTGGACGTAGGGTTCGTTAACACCCAAACACTATAAAATTGATTGTGTTTATTCTTTTCCCCTATCTCCTTCTATTTAATTTTTAATTTTCCAGTAATTCAATCCCCCTTCTTAGTGCACAAAGGCAAACAACCACTTAATCACTTTCTCTGAGATGATAAGTTTCCTCTCCCAAAAATCAATTCTCTTTTTACCCACCTCAATGAAGCTCATATTTTTTCAAAATTTGATCTAAAGGCGGGATTTTGGCAGTTGGGAATAGACCCTAAAGATGGATATAAAACTGCATTTTGTATATCAACGGCCCAATATCAATGGAAAGTTATGCCTTTTAGTCTCAAAACAGCCCCTTCCTTATTTTAAAGGGTGATGCTCCAAATTTTTGAGCTCATTCTCCATATTACCTTGATCTACATTAATGACATTCTACTTTTCTCAAAAGACACTCAAGCCCATGAAAAACTTTTAGCCCAACTTCAATAGTTGGTCCATCAATAAGGGATAATTCTTTCGGAAAAGAAAAGTACGATTGAACAAGAACTGGTGGAGTTCCTTGGCATGATTTTCAAGTATGGAAAATATTAACCTGGACCCCACATTGCTCAAGAATTATTGAAATTTCCAGATAAGCATTTGTCAATAAAGCAAATACAGCAATTCTTGGGTATTGTGAATTATTTAAGGGATTTTATCCCATATGCTTTTTTTACACAAGCTAGCTATCAAAAATGCTTAAGAAGAATGCTCCTCCCTAGCATCCCTCACAAACTCAAGCTATATAACAATTGAACATTGTGACTCAAAATCCTCCACCTTTAAATATTCCAAGTATGGGGAAAAGAATCTCGTAGACTGATGCTAGTGATGAACAATGGGGTGCTGTGTTAATTAAAGAAATTGATGGAAAAACACATTATTATGGTCATTCTAGTGGTCAATTCAAAGATGCTGAAAAACATTATCATACCACTCTCAAGGAGGTCTTAGCAGTTAAAAATGGAATTAAGAAATTTGAATTCCATTTGATTGGACATTAGTTCATCATGTGAATGGATAACTTATCTTTTCCAAAGATCTTAGAATTTAAAAATAAGTCCATTTCCAGTAAGAAATTGTTAAGACTAAAGGTCTGGTTTGCAACATGTGATTTTTTAGTTGAGCATATAAAAGGAGAGCACAATCTTATCCCAGACCTTTTATCCAAACCTTAACAATTAATAATCATCACCACTATTTCAACTTTTCCTTTTATCTTCATGGCATCTCCAACTCCTCTCAATGCAACTTCCAAAAAATAGTTTCCGCCATACACTAATTTCTCTACCCTTGAATAGATCCAAACTTATGCCAAAAATCATATCTTTCTTTTTCCTTTCTAGAATATTGGAATACAGGGAAATTCCCTTTGAACCATCACCCTTTTTCAAAGATATCCTTTTCTCATCACTTTCCATCTCAAACCATCCCAAGGACTTCTCCCTTCAGAATTATGGTGCATTTAGTGTCTCACGGTTCTCTATTCCATAGCAGTTGAAATTCCTATCATAGAAATGTTTCACTTTCTTAATGAAACTAAAGAATGTGATTCTCTAATGTGGACTTTGTTAAAATGGTTTGCTCCATTATGTTGATGATGCAAGGACCTATAAAGAATTATTGAATAAGAACATCTATGAACTAGTTCACCTTCCTACTTTAGTACTTGTACAATTTACATTCTACACCATCCATACTTTCAAAGTCCTTCCATAGAATTTTGGACTAGCAATAAGGCCTATGCATAGAGAAACTTTTCTAAACCCATTCATGAAGAACAGGACAAGAAAAGATTAAAAAATTTTCTTTGTTGTTTAAATAGTTATGATTGCAACATCCAGCCAATTGCCACTATATCACTATATCCTGCAGGACTCACCACTATTCAAATGTTGCCTTCATCAATTCCAATTCATGACCATCAACCAGTGAAAATCAATAATGAAACAGGACCTTCTTTTTCAAAATCTCCTCCTAAAGAAAAATCCAACACATGGCCTCTTACACATTTTCAAGATTCCCAGGACCCATATGAATAGTCCAGCACATAGTGGAAAAATCTTTATGGAGATGTCAGCTCAGATGACTCAGATTATGATGACTTTAATCTCTCTCGTAGTCACTACATTTAAAGTTGCCTGCCTCTATGTCTTCCACTAATGTACTGTTATATAATTATGCGCGTCTGTAATAATTAAATGGCTTTTGTCCCTTTTCTCTTGTTTAATTATTATTCTCTATCAGTTTGTAAAAGCCTATCATCTATATAAGGAGGCTTCTGTATAGTTGTAAGCAAGTTCAGTTTTTTCTTTCAACTTCCCTTTGTAAAATAAGCTTTGCATAAATAAAATGTTCTTGTAAACTTCCTCGATCTTTCCTGAACTCTAAATAATATTAGTTTTATAATATCATTTATCTCTAATAGATTAAAGTATGCTCTGCACTTGCCTCATTAAAGGATCCTGTACACCATAAATAATCTAAGAAAAAGATTCAATTAATAATCTCTTCAATTTCTCAATAATATTATAAAAGGGTCTCTGCCATAGATAAGCTTGTTTGAGATTAATTGTTTGTTTTGTTGGCATTTGTTATGAGTAATATTATTGTAGGAATTGTTGAGATCATAATTTGGTATTTAATTTAAATAAAAAAGAATTTAATTAGAAAATTTTATTTTTTTAATGTTTTTCCAAATATTAAAAAGTAGAAAAATTCATTTGACTTTGATTGTTTGAATATTAAGAAGTTAGAGAAATTATAATTTGACTTTCATTGTGTAAATTATTACTTTGTCCCATTAAAAATTTAAAAATTAGTTATTTTAACCATTAGTAATAATTTGTATGTTTTCAAAAAAAAAAAAATAGTTTGTATAAACAATTCAATTAGAATAATTTATTTTTTATATTATTTCAAATATTAAGAAGTTAGAGAAATTCCAATGTAACTTTGATTAGAGAAATTCCAATGTAACTTTGATTGTTCGAATATTAACAAATTAGAGAAATTATATTATAAATTTAAAAATTAGTTGTTTTAACCATTACTAATAATTTGTATATTTTCAAAAAAAGATAATAATAGTTACTATAAATGAATTCAATTAAAATAATTTATATTTTTTATGTTATTTTGAATATTAAGAAGTTAGAGAAATTCTAATGTAACTTTGATTATTCGAATATTAACAAATTAGAAAAATTCTAATTTGACTTTGAGAAAATTATATAGTAGATTAAAAAAATTATTTTTAGTTCTATAAGAAGATGCACTAATTGAGAGTTTATTTAACAATAATGAGCAAAATCCTATTATTTTATTATCAAATGTCAAAACTTCTATTAATAATGGTATGTTATTCAAAAAAAAATTAATTTACTTGCGATTCTATAAATACTAAAATCTACTTAAAATTTTCAAAGTGAAAGAGATTCAAGATATATCAAAATTGAAAATCATTTATAATATAATGAATATTTTCAGTTTTCAGTTTAGTAACTCATATATGATATGTTTTCAAGTTTTAATTAAAAAGTCATATATCAATTCATTTACTTTATATTCTCTAACATATTCTTGAAAATAATAATATCATTTAAAATTGTAAAAAATGATTTATTAAGATATGTTTGACTCATCTTATTTCAATATTATATATATATTGCTTTTTAAAATACATTTATATATATATATATATATATATATATATATATATATATATATATATATATATATATATATATACATACATATATATATATATACATACATATATATATATATACATACATATATATATATATACATACATATATATATATATACATACATATATATATATATATATATATATATATATATATATATATATATATATATATATATATATATATATATATATATATATATATATATGTATGTATATATATATATATATGTATGTATATATATATATATATATGTATATATGTATATGCATATGTACATATGTATATATATATGTGTGTGTGTATATAGATATGTATATACATACATATGCATATGCATATGCACACACACACACACACACATATATATATGTGTGTGTGTGTGTATACATATACTCGCACCCGCGCACACACACACACACACACATATATATATACACACACACATACATATACGTACGTGTATATATATAGGTGTATATACATACATATATACATACATACTGTCACGCCCCGAACTCGAGGGCATGTGACCGGTACTAAGACACTGGAAATGCACGTGGCTACCAATGCCCGTAGTAAGCCTGATCACACACTAGACGACAAACTAACACATAATGGGGTTAGGGCCCACTGTTAAGCAGATCCAATTAAACAACATCAATTTAACTCAAAGGCCACACTGGGCTCATAACTTTATTATCTCGTAAACGACAATTACAACATAATAGTGGATCCTGCTTAACAACCAAGTTCCAACTCAGAATATATATAGTAACTGATAATCACATTAAATATAGGTAACAAAGGTAATATTATGGAGTTCTATAATTACAATACAATTATGAATATGTTATTTACACTTTTCAACACTTAATAATACAGACTACTGTCGAAAGGAAATTGACAGTTTACTCAGTTTATAATTTCTTCACCAGCTCATTTCCCGACCTGAAAAATAACAAGTTGAATAGGAATGAGCGTCCGACTTAGTGAATGATACTAACTAATATATTAAACTGGTGTCCTATAGACAGATTCCTAATATTCGTGCTATGCCTCATGTCACATAGATAAACAAATCATACAATCAAGCAAGGACGAGATACGATCTACAGTATCACTCTAATAATCAATGTGGGGAGCTGATCCCCCTATCCTGGCTCTCTGAATCCAATAATCTGTCTCTTATATCCAATGGGCCTAGCCAGTACTGGTCTGTACCAAACAGCCCTGACCTGACTTATAGCAGCCCTAGCAATAAGTAGGCCCAGCCAGCATACACCAGTCATAGCTCATCTTCTCAATCTCATCACAATCATAATAGTAACCATATCTATAATCATACCCATGGTCCTAAGTGGTACTGTATCCTTCCGATCTCCATCCGTCAACCACAATTACAATATAGCATAGAATATCGATTCATCATTCACAATCAAATGTTACATGCATCTATGCAATAATAGTGCATAATATACATATATATACATATAGTAAATGCAGATGCATATGGAAACAGAATAACATATTAGGCAGTATCACTCACTTAATTGATGACACGTCTGACTAACTTCTCTTGGAAGTGCGATCTTTGATGACAAAAGCCAGAGACATTGACTCTGAATAACAAACGATATCATTAGAACAAGAACGACTCACTTATCAAGATACAGGTGATAAACTATTGAGATTCTTGCTGAAATTATAGCAACATCTCACCTAACTAAAACATTACCTAAATCAACAAAAACATAACCTCAGCAGTCCGTACAAACCAATACACTCCAGAAACCCCTCCTGGTCCTCCTGACTCATAATCATCAATAAACAATCAACTTTACTAACTAGAATATGTTAACATAAATTAAATAACTAAAATACAAGAGTTTTGGGTTTACCCTCATAGTTTCCAATCGAACGAACGTCGAGAGTCGTGTTGGAACGATGAAACAAAGCT